>CM060328.1:51786005-51788505 GCA_030674155.1 Stramonita haemastoma
AGTAGGAGAGACGAGAGTGAGAGGTAGAGGAGAGAGAGTGAGAGAGGAGTGAGAGAGAGAGAGAGAGAGAGTATGTGTGTGTTGTAGTGTTTGTGTTGTGTATGTGTATGTGTGTGTATGTGTGTGTGTCGATACACTGAAAGTATGCTGTAGGTAAGCAAGATTTGATGAGAAAGAATGAAACGTGCTGGAAAAAAAATTTATCATTATGTGAGCAAATGTTAAGAGCGCAGAGTGTTATCACCTCGTTAAAATGAGTGCTACGATTTTTTTCTTAGGTAGTATATAGACATAAACAGACAGATAGACAAGTTATAGAAAAGTAAAGTCCTCTTCTTTGACAAGCTTTCACACAGCAACTACTGTTGTCTATCATATGACCAAAATGCTCGCACTGCCATTAAGCGCCTGAGAAAAAAGTCTGACTAAATAAGGAGATCAATAATGATATTTATAAAAACAACCAAAAACACCTGTTCTCAACTGAGTAATTGGATATTGCTTTATACACAAACCACATATAAACATCTTGCTTTTTCTGCAGGGATTTGGACTTTTTTCTTACTATCTGATTTAGTTTCAAAGAAAAAAAATACAAAGACGTTAATGTTTTGTGTCAGCATTGCAAAAATATGTGTCACCTAGCTCATTCAGCAGGTGAACTCTGAAAAACAGAAGAAACAGACAGACAGAAAGACAGAGATTAAGATCAAGAAACACAGCAAGGAAGCAAAGAGAGGGAACAGCAAAGAGAAACACCTGGTTGTCTGTTATCCTGGCAGGCAGGTAGACAGCTCCACGTCAGTCATCGTGCTAATGGAAATAACCTTTCCTGTTAGGTAGAGGGGATGTAGGGGTACAGGCCGATAGATGCCTTCCTTCCACGGACTGGCATTAAGAGCGTGGCTTTCGCTTCCCGAGCATCCTGAGATACAGCAGGTACGCTGATAGCTAGGCCTTCACCTGTTGACATGAAGAGGAAATGGGCAGGTGCTTAGACCTCATGAAAGATTGTGCTGATGTGGAGTGAAGAAGCAGTTTCCGATATCAAGTGGTTCTTTGCTTTGTTTCCAAAATGTGTTGTGCTGTGTTGTGTGTGTATACATATGTGTGTGTGTGAGAGAGTAAGAGAGAGAGGGGGGTTACTCTTCCAAAAAGTGGAACAGGTTTAACAGGTGCTTCCTGCTGGCAGCCAAGCAAAGGGAAGCCACTGTACAAAGAGGACTTTTTTTTTAAAAAAACCAAATAACATAAAATAAAAAGCAATGCGCAGTGACTCATACACGGGCATTTGAACGAGAGAGACGCTCAGAGACAAGGAAAACAAGGAGCAAAAGTCAGATACCGAAACAGACAGACTGACAGACAGACAAACATGGTCAACTTTAATCTCACTTGAGCACAACCAGGCTAGTAAAACCAGCCAGCACCAGATGCTATTGCTTGTTCTGACATAACATAACAGTGTTTACAAGACATAAATAATTTGTAATGAACAGGTTTGAAGCTGTTATCATAGCAATAATGGCTGATCCCAGTTTGTGGTGATAAAAAACCAGATATATCTCCTTTTATGCGTTGTTTCTTTATTTAAGTGTGGTTTTACTTTATCAAATCACCCTGAGGTAATGCTAGCATTTCTAACTTCTGGAAGTTGTGTGCTGGTGGTTTCTTTTTTTCTATCACTCTCTTTTGTTTCTGTCTTTACTTTTATTAATCTGTCTCTCTCTGTTCTGTATCTCTATGTCTCTCTCTCTCTCTCTGTTTCTCTCTCTCTAACTCTTTAAATCTTCATCTCTCTCTTTCTGTCTGTCCGTCAGGTGTGCTTCAGCCTAACTAGCCCATTCTCCTGCCTTTTTCACGGAAATCTGATTTTGTGATTTTTCATAAATTTTCTGATGAACTACTTTGAAGTCGAAATGTGTCAGCTGAGGCCAGTGGGTAGACACCCAGCAAAGTTACAAGAACCTGAGAACACCAGGCAGCACTGTGCATTCCACCTAATGTGGTCATGCAAATTGTCTGGTAAATGTTGCTCGTTGCTTTTGCCTTTGTCTTTAAGCTAGAAATAAACTATGAAGTTGTCTGCTATGACCATTACGTTTTAGTTTGCAGAAATGGGCATAGCAAAGCATGCATGCACACACAATGTGCATACTTATAAAGCATGATTTTTTGCACACACATATACATACAAGCACACACATACACACACACAAGCGCGCGCGCACACACTCACACACACACACAAACATACACGCATACACACATACACACATACACACACATACTCGCACACCTGTTTCAAAGCCTACCATTACAAAGGATGAAGCTTAAGAGCCCAGTGTTTATGCGCATACACCAGACGGGAAAAAAAAAACCACAGGCAAAACCACACAGACACTTTTTATTTAAGCACAGATCAACATAGCCAGTTACAGTTGTAAAAACAATCCAATCTCACTTAAGCTCCCTGTAGTAAAAGGTCCCCGTATTCTGT
>CM060328.1:51793505-51803505 GCA_030674155.1 Stramonita haemastoma
AGACGGAAAGACTAAAGATTGAAATAGGAGAGGTAGACAAAACCAGAACATTTCTATGCCACACAGTGATCGTATCTTTATTATTATTATTATTTTAAATATTATTTATTTATTCATTTATTTATTTATGTATTTATTTATGTATGTTTTATTTATGTATTTATTCATTTATGTATTTATTTATTTATTTATTTATTTATTTATTTATAACGAGGATAATGGAATAAGCACTCGTGTGCTTTTTTACAGCTAGTCTCCGTGTGTATGCAGTTTTGTTTAGCTTGTCATCTGTTTCCATCGGCACACAATGGCCTTCTCTTACGAAAAGCGGAACAGGATTTAACGTATGCGCAAGATGTTCTGCGTGCGTAGGCACACGGGGCCTGGGTTTATAGTCTCATCTTACAGGATGAATAGCTATGTCTTGTCTGTCTCACTGAAGCTGTTTACAACATATAAACAGACCATAATGAAGGGCAGTAAGAGGAGGTTAACATTACAACACAGCTGTGCACAGACTTTGGGGATCGTAACTTCACGTTCTTATCTCCTCTGCTAATCGGCTTTTGAGCCTTGCTTTCCGTGGGGGAGAAAGGAGAAGGCTTTTTGTTTGTTTCTCTTTTGCTTAAACCAGGAAACAAAAGTGTTAGCCTTATATGTTATCTTTTTTATGGGAGAACGCAGATGTGTCTCATATAATCGTGTGAGTTAAAAAAAAAACCCACACACTTTTGTATGCCAGGAACGCACACGTACTACACACACACACACACACACACACACCACACACACACACACACAAACACACACACACATGTGAATGCATGTATAGCGTATGCAGGTGCACGCACCTACACAAAAAGCCACAGATATACGCATGCACAAACACACACGCACACACACACACACACACACACACACACACACACACACACACACACACACACAACACAAACACACAAAGAATGAAAAAAACTGGATAATAAAGAACCAAAACAACTGAAATAAACCTAGGCATGCTGCACTATTATCAATGTTCACATAGCAAACAATCTGAACAGCGGTGGAATAAGATTTGTATCCCATTTTCCATTTTACCGATAAAAAGGGAAAATATCTAAAATAACTGTAATCGAAAGACCATTAAAGACAGGTACAAATAAAGGAAACAAAGAAAAGAAATCCAACTACTAACGCCACGAATATTGGCAATATAAAGGAAATGAATACATCGCTACTCTAAGACTATATTTTTTTCATAAGAGAGGTGTGAAGTGCGTTTTAAGCTCCCTTTATGCAATTGTATTGAACAAAGTTGTGCGTTCTTCAGCTTAACACGATGGGGGTCACCCAAAATATTGACTCTGACTCACACATCCCTCTTTGGAATTACTGTGAGACTGAAACTGCACACTAAACGAGAAGCGTGCATGCATAACTGTTTTCAAATACCCCGCCATATAGGCAGCTGTATTCCAACTTCAGAGCAATACAACTAGGTGACATTACTTTCTGTTCCCTCCTATAGGGATTGTTGAATGTTTGTTATGCAAGAGAGTTCGCACATAAATCTAGACGGCACATTTCATAGGCAAAGGTAAAGGTGCCCAATAAACTAGGCGGTCGTAGGGGAGCGAGGCGTCAGAGACCTCAGCTTCTCTAGGCGCCAGCATGTTGAGGGCGGTGCCATCTCCTCTCCTCGCTGCTTTACTTTCCTGACCCTAAAGAGGTCAGGTACCCATTTACAGCTGGGTAAACTGGGGGGGGGGGGGGGGGGGGGGGGGGGTAGGGGGGGGGACTGTACTGAAGCCAAGCCACGCAAACGGTCACCCATCCAACTGGTAACCACGCTCGACGCTGCTTAACTTAACTGGGGGAAAACGAGCGCTGGCGGAAAATACACTGTGCGTAGAACACAAAGAAGTTATTTTGTACAGAATCAGCGTTCACTGAGTGTGTGTAGGTAAACACTGCTGTGGGTTGTTATCAACACACTACACCTTTACCTGTTTCTGCTTCTAAAGTGGTAAACCAGCACACAGGAGCTCTTGTGGACATTATCAGCCGTCTACTTAACCTGTGTAGTGCCCCCCCACCCCACCTGCTCCAGACACCACCCCCATCTTACTCACCAACTTTCCTTCTGGTGCTTCCCTGTTTGAGGATTGATGGAGGACAATCCTTTCTTTGGTAACGTAGAGGTGGATCCAGTTAATGCTGTTATTTATTTTGTTCTACAAATGTGAGGATTACGGTTTCTAGATAAGCCTAGTCTATCCTAAAAAAAACTGAGAGTGTGACCTCTTAAAAAAATCTGGTCTATAAAAAGAAGAAAAAGAAGTTGGTTGGAGGAGGAAGGAGAGAGAGAGAGAGAGAGAGAGGAGAGAGAGAGAGAGAGAGAGAGAGAGAGAGAGAGAGAGAGAGAGAGAGAGAGAGAGAGAGAGGAGAGAGGAGAGAGAGAGAGAGAGAGAGAGGAGAGAGAGAGAGAGAGAGAGAGAGAGAGAGAGAGAGAGAGAGAGAGAGAGAGAGACACACACACACACACACACACACACACACACACACACACACACACACACACACACACACACACACACACACACACACACACACACAGAAGCAGAGACAGAATCAAAGAGAGAAGAAGAGAGAGAGAGAGAAGAGAAGAGAGAGAGAGAGAGAAGAGAGAGAGAGAGAGAGAGAGAGAGGAGAGAGAGAGGAGAGAAGGAGAGAGAGAGAGAGAGAGAGAGAGACACCGATATGCAAATTAAAGACCAGTTTAAAAAAAAAAAGAACGCGAATAAAACCCTGAACATGATGGTGTAATCAGAATCCCCTTTGCCAAGAGAACAGCCAGAGAAGGAGCAGAATTTATGTCTCATTCTGTGCCTGTAACGAGGCAAAAGGAACCCCAAGATAGCTGCAATTGGAACGCCATTGAAGCACAGAAAAGAGACCAAAGGAAACAAAGCAATGCGGCCTGCAAAAATAGGCCTGATTGGATAGAGAACTAGAGCGCCTCTTAATTCTAAAAGCCCTGAAAAAAGATTAGTGTTCTTTTTCTGTTGGTTTTGTGCGGTTTTCTTCTGTTAAATCTTTTCTTCATTTCTAGCCATAATTGTGTAATATTTATTTGTGTTATTCATTCCTATATTTTGAGTATAATGGATTACACACTCATGTACTTTTTCCCCTTCAGTTCCCGTATGTATGCAGTATTTTTATTGTGTCTGTGTGTATGGATGTTTCGATGTTTGCCATAATGCATGGAATTAAGAACGCATCTTCTTAATTCTAACACACTATGTCTTACTGATTTGACAGGCATGATGTTTTGTTCAAAGACTGTATATAGTAGCAAAGTGAATTAAAAAAAACACCCAGATAAGCTCTTTTCGTCTCTATCAGTTTCCTCGTAGTATGAGAGATGTAAAAATGGACATCACTCCACTGTGCTCGAAACCTATTATTCAACCATCTTTGTACACGAAAAAAACCTCCCAATAGCATACTCTGAATGTATGTGAGTAAGGAAGCATGTGATATACGCATGTACACATATCTAAATTTGAAAACAATCAGATAGAAAGGAAAACAAAACAAAAAAAGCTTGCAGTAGTACCCAAAACACAAATCAAAACGTCTAATCTGCGCGTGGCATCCTGGTCTTCTCTTCAAAGATGTCAGCATTCGCTGAGGGCAATGCTTTATTGCTACTGTTTTCTTTTGCTTTCTTACCCTGGGCCTTCAGGTTGCAGTAATCTTAAAGCTTTTCTTCCCCCATTATAGACACGGAATGGAACATAAATCTCATTTCTTCAATGGCTGGATTCTGACATCAGTGTCAAGAGCGTCTTTAAAAAGATATTATTTTGTGAACTTTCAATTTGGAATTGTTCTTATTGTGTTTTTTTCTGTAGGAATGTCTCACTATCAATGATTTATTTTTGTTTCTTTTTCCAGCTTTTTATGTGTCTCCCTTTTACATCTATCTCTTTCTCTCTATCTGTCTGGTATCGGTCTGTCTGTCTTTCAGTCTGTTTGTCTATTTGTCTGTGTGTCTCTGTCTCTATCTCTCTCTTTCTCTCTCTCTTTATCTCTCTCTCTCTTTTCTCTCTCTCTCTTTCTCTCTCTCTCTCACACACAAATACACACACGCACGCTCGCACGCGCGCACACACACACACACACACACACGCACGCACGCACGCCTTAAAAATACAACATGCTCCATACATCTTTTGACACACGTATACACATACAGGTTAGCTGCAACATTTTGCAGACTTCTACTAAGATTGCAATCACCGAAAAAAAGAAAAGATTTATATATCCCCCTAGACCGCTACAAGATAATGAGAAACTTGAAAATAACAGCCTATTGACATGTCTTCACATGAAGAACACAAGCAGAGACGAAAAAGCAAATGTTAAGGGGAGAGAGAGAGAGAGAGAGAGAGAGAGAGAGAGAGAGAGAGAGAGAGAGAGAGAGAGAGAGAGAGAGAGAGAGAGAGAGAGAGAGAGAGACAGACAGACAGACAGACAGACAGACAGACAGACAGACAGACAGACAGACAGACAGACAGACAGACAGACAGAACAGACAGACAGCAGACAGACAGAAGAGACAGAGACAGACAGACAGACAGACAGACAGGAAGCAGGCAGGCAGGCAGACACAGACAAAGACAGAGAGACAGAGAGACAGAGACAGAGAGAGAGAAACAGAGACAGGACAGACAAACAGACAAAGAGAGTCAGAGAAAAAAAATATTGATAATTAAAAAAAAAGAAAAAAAGCAGTGAGAGAGGGAGAGACAGAGAAATATACAGAGTAACAGATAGATACACAGAGACAAGATATACAACAGACACAATCGGTAGATAGACATACAGACAGACAGTCAGACAAAGTAATAAACACACAATGACAAAGACAAACAGGAGAATCACGCAGATACAGACATTAGAATCAAGCTGCGATTCGACAGCCTGAAAAGAAAATGAACCTCAACAAAAAGAGCACACGAACCAGAGATATCAGAGCTCCCTGTTCCAAGAACCCAACTATCGAAAGAACACAATGCATGTCTTGATCTGCGTCTGTAACATAGGGGAGAAAAACTCGAAGATAACTGCAATTAATAGGCCATTCAAGCAAGGAAGCAAAACAAAACAGAGCAAGCAAAAAAGAAGACAAGCTAATTGGGCCAGTGAAATCCTGCGTTTGGTTTAAGAAAAGAAGACACTGTATGCAAGGCTAACTAGGCCAATGAAGGCTTGCGTTTAGCTTGATTAAGAAGAGCACAGAATGCAAGGTTTATTGAGCTTAAAGAGTGTTTGCAACTAGGTTGATAAATAAAGAGAATGCACCGCTAAGTGGACTAATGAATGCTTACGAATGCTTACGTTTAGCTTAAGAGAGAGAATCTATGGTTAAATGTGCCAAGGAATGCTCGCATTTAGCTAAAGAAAAGAAAAGAATGGAAGGCTGGTTTAAGCCAGTGAATGTTTCTGTTTAACGTAAGAAAAGAAGAGGATGTCAGGGTACTTGGGATGGTGAATGTTTGCGTTTCACTTAAGGAAAGAAGCAAAGACAACTTCTTGTCGTTGTGCGTTCCCAAGCTCAACACTGGGGGTCACCCAGAATAATTATGCACTCTGACTCACCCCTCCTACCCGGGAATGACTCTGAGATTTGAAATTGCACACTGAATGAGAAAGTTTGCGTGTTTGACTGTTATCAAGCATCTCGCCAATAGGCAGCCATACTCAGACTTCAGAGGAGGAAGACAGGTTAACATCCAAGGTTCTGATAAAAGCACTGTGTATTTGGTGTGTTGTCTTTACTGATGCAGTTGTATTACTCAAGTGTGTGTGTGTGTGTGTGTGTGTGTGTGTGTGTGTGTGTGTGTGTGTGTGTGTGTTGTGTGTGTGTGTGTGTGTGTGTGTGTGTGTGTCTGTGTGTGTGTGGTGTGTGTGTGTCTGTGTGTCTGTGTGTCTGTGTGTGTGTGTCTGTGTGTGTCTGTGTGTGTGTGTGGATGTGTGATGTTGTTGATGCGTATCTGTGTTTCTGTGTTGTGTCTCTGTCTCTGTGTATAGCAGTGTGTATCAGCGTATCTGCTGTAGTCCCAGCGTGTCTGTGTCTCTCTACTCATGTCATTCTATGTTTATGTGTCTGTTTCTCTGTCTGTCGTCACTGTTGTGGGCTCAGACAGCAACTATCGTTGTCTGTCATATAAGTCAAAACGCGTTGCGCTGTCGTTAAGCTCCTGACAGGTCAGGACCCGGTGCTTACGACTTAGGGATGGAGAGAATGGTATGAATTTAAAAAAAATTATGATTGATGATATGATAAAAAGGAAAATCTTTATTAATTCCTTCGCATAATATAAAATTCATTTCATGTTTATGAGCGCAGGGTCCGAAGTGCACTCGTTCATACACACTGACCTGCAGTGTGTTCTGCCTGCTAGGCTTATCTTATCCCCCCTCCCTTCCGTCCTTCCTGTCTCCTTTCTGGTACTTTACGACCTGTCATTGGGTTTTCCCAAAAGCAAACATTTTTCTGCCTATTCGTGGCCCTATACACCGTGATTAGCTTTACTGGTTCTCCCAGGATAAAGAGAATTGAGCCACAGATTCCGGAAAATGGATTTTTCCCAGAGGTTTTTTTTTTTTTTAAAGAGGCTTCTTTAAAAAAAAAAAAACACCATGTTCCGTGATAGGGAAGAAGCTTGAAGGATTACCACAGTTGATTTCGGATTGATTGGTGAGTGATTGATGGCGATTTATTTTATGTGCATGCTCCCTGCAATCACTGAGGGAAAAGCTGAAACCATTTTCTATTTTTTCGAAGACACAGAGCATAAAAAACTGTTAGGCAAACTACATCACATATGCCATGTACAGATACACATTGATGTAACTCTCGTGAGGAGAGCAGCACTATTGAAGCTTTGCCCCTTTAGATATGCATATATCTGATGGCAAATTAACTTTTTTTGGCGACTTAGCTGACAGTTACGATTATAGGCTCAGAATGTGCTATCTTGCCTATTAATTAAAATCAACTCATCATCATGAATATCACCGGGCTGACTTGAAAGTAGTGCTGGCCCTTAGTTGTCAAATGTACAGTCAACTGAATCTTACCTCTCCATCTCTGTTCTGCATGTTGGAAAATGGTTAAACACAACTTTCGGCAAACTGCATAGGCACAAAGTTTTCTTCAGCTTTTTTTCCACATTACACTAAACGCAAAAAAAATAATATATCGGATTGTTTTTGTCTGCTAGAGCTACAGTCCACTAATTGTGAGTTTTGGTGTATGTTTTCGCTTTCCATGAAGGTAGATGCATTTGATCCAGGAATTATGCTAGGTATGTTCGTGTTTCCGTAGCCTGCAGATAGCTGACATGAATTGCAGGGGGGTTAACGTTAGATATTTCATTTTCTGCATGTGCATATATTTTTGTTGCTACAGGAAGAGGAACAAGAACACGACGTAGAGGAAGTGGAAAAGGAAGAAGAAGAAGAAGAAGAAGAAGAAGAAGAAGAAGAAGAAGAAGAAGAAGAAGAAGAAGAAGAAGAAGAAGAAGAAGAAGAAGAAGAAAAAACACAACAACAACAACAAGACAAAAAAAACAAAAGAAAACAAGAGGAAGAAATTCGAAAGATATTTTATAAAGCAAAATCTGCGGCTTTCAGGACTCTGCAGGGAATATTCAGATTGATCGATTGCACATTCACCTTCGGTTTTGGTTTCACGCAAAACATGAACATGCTTCAAAAGATCCACATAAACTAAATCTATGAAAGAAAGTCGAACGCTGGAACTCTTTACTTTCATAAACAACATTTCCCCCTTTGAAATTTATTCATTGCCATTTTTTCTGGCGATTTTTAGGGAGAATTTTTTTGTGATGAGGTCAATGACTCTAAGATGATGATTTTACAGAAATGAATATCTGTTGATTTGCCATTCTGAACTTCCTATAGCTGTCTCTGTTTGCTCTCTCTCTCTCTCTCTCTCTCTCTCTCTCTCTCTCTCTCTCTCTCTCTCTCTCTCTCTCTCTCTCTCTCTCTCTCTCTCTCTCGGTAGTTGTCGGTCGTCGGTCGGTCGGTCGGTCGGTCGGTCGGTCGGTCGGTCGTCCTGGCTGTTTGTTTTCTGTTTGTCTTTTTCAGTCGGTCAGTTTGTCGGTCGGTCTGTTGCCTATCTGCATGTCTGCCTGCCTACCTGCCTGTCTGTCTGTCTCTTCACTTGTGTCAATGTGTGTGTGTGCACGGTTCGTCGTGCGTGCGCGCGCGTGTGTGTGCGTACATAGCGTATGTCCTGATATGGTTCCTTTTCAGGGAAATATACGTGCGTGTACATCACAAACACACACACACAAGCACACACGTGCGCGCGCACACACAACACCACCACACACACACACACACACACACACACACACACACACACACACACACACGCACGCACACACACACAACACACAGCGCAGCGCCGCACCACAAACACACACACACACATCAAAGAAACAACAGTACACATAACATATCCTGTTACAAACGCAGATAAGTTCGTTGTAACGTCTTCAACTCTGCGACTTAGATTGCAATCTCTAAAGAAACGAAGTTGATGTCTCTCTATGGGATGCTATAAGACCGCGAAAAGCTGGAAAAGAACAGCTATTGGCTGCTCTTTAAAGCAAGAACAAAGCAGAGAGAGAGAGAGAGAGGGGGGGGAAGAGACAGAGAGAGAGAGACAGACAGACAAACATACATGCATACAGACAGACAGACAGACAGACGGACAGAAAGATAGACAGACATAGAGAGAGCGATAAAAAAAGAAAAAAAAGAAAAAGAAAGAAAGAAAGAAAAAAAGAAAGACAGAAAGAGATAGAGAGATAGAGAGACAGAGACAGAGAAAGAAAGACAGAGTGAGAGAGAGAGTGAGTGTGTGTGTGTGTTTGTTTGTGTGTGTATATGTGTGTGTATGTATGTGTGTGCGTGTGTGTGTATGTGTGTGTGTAAGTGTGTAGGTGTCTTGCTGGGATGCAGGGAGGCAAAAAGACAGACCAACGGAAAGTGGAAAAGATAGGACAGACAGACAATTTCAATGTCAGAGACTGTAAAAAACCGCTTCCACTGAATGATCAGTGTTTTTGGTGTTCGACCCAAAACGCACTGATGACAGTGATGTCAGAATACAAGGAGCAAAGAAATAAGATTGCTGTGTCATTCTGTGCTCTATCAAGGTAAACGGTCTTCAAGATAATTCCAATCAGAATGCCATCAAATTAAAGAAAGTAAAACAAAACTAAAACCAAGAAAACAAATGAGTAGCACCAGTTGATTGCACCATCGCAGAAAAGAACAGAACAGATTCAAGAAACTCTCGATGTTATGATAAAAGCTGTGTGTGGTTTGTTGCAAAGGTCTGTTTTGTTGTTATTGTGGATTTTTGTTGTTGTTGTTTTTCTAATGTTGTTTTCCACTTGATTTGTTTTATATCGATTAAGTGTGAGAAGGTTTAAATGTATGTTTAACACAATATCTTTGCGTGTTCCTGGGTGATAATTGATGATGATGATGATGATGATGATGATGATGATGATGATGATGATGATGATGATGATGATGATGGTGGTGGTGGTGGTGGTGGTGGTGGTGGTGGGGATGGTGGTGATGGTGATGATGATGATGATGATGATGATGATGATGATGATGATGATGATGATGATGATCATGATCATCATCATCATCATCATCATCATCATCATCATCATCATCATCATCATCATCATCATCATAATAATAATAATAATAATAATAATAATAATAATGAATTAAATGTAAAGGTGTCCCATAACCTGGGCGGTCGTAGGGAAGCGCGGTGTCAGAGACCTCAGCTTCTCTAGGGGCCAGCATGTTGAGGGCGGCGCCCATCTCCTCTCCCTCGCTGCTTTAATTTCCCTGACTCTAAAGAGGG
>CM060328.1:51816005-51831005 GCA_030674155.1 Stramonita haemastoma
TATTTGCTTTTTATCGTGTGCGATTTATAGCCAGTGATTTATATTGCATGTGCAATCAGTATGAGAACTGTCAGAATGATAGAAGCCAACTGTCAACAAGTGTACACTTTTGGGACTTAATGTATCAGAAAAGCATATAAACAAAAATTCTGACACAGATTAGAGGAAATAGAAAAAAAAGATTCATGTAGTAATAAAAGTATGTACAAATGTCTTTCCAACGTGCTATGTTTGCAATCATAGGGCGTGGTTTTGATATTGGTGAAGTTGTGCGTGGTCCAAGGCGGTGTGCGCGGACAATGTTATCAAGGGTCCAAGTTTTGTCAGGGACTGAGTCTTGCACACAGAGAGAGAGAGAGAGAGAGAGAGAGAGAGAGAGAGAGAGAGAGAGAGAGAGAGAGGAGGAGAGAGAGAGAGAGAGAGAGAGAGAGAGAGAGAGAGAGAGAGAGAGAGAGAGAACTCGAACTCGAACTCGAACTCGAAAACTTTATTCACAAAAAGGCCATTGGCCCATACATGAAGGGGGGTTGCCGAGCTGCTTAGTATTTTGGTGAGAGGAAAAAAACCCAAAAAACCCACAAACAACAACAACCTAATAACAACAACACAAATTACTGTATGAACAGTCAGATACACAAATATAACCTACGACAACAATATATCTCTTATTCTGAAAGCTTTACACAAATATAAAGTGAGGCTACGCACAACCTCAGGCTGACTTGACGCCATGAGTAAACAAAGTCGAAAAGAATTAGGCTGCCTACTATATTTTACAGGGATGTAATTCTGCCTAACATCCTCTAATACTGGACAGCATAACACAAAATGTACTTCATCCTCAGGTGCTTGCTTACATAATGGACATAGTAACCTGGGGTCATCAACATCATGTTCTCTATATCTGAACTTATGAACATTTAAATCTGAAACACCAAGTCTAAACTTTGACATAATTCTTTTCAGATGAATGTCCACATCAAGCTTTAGATAAGGTTTGACATCATGTGTACTTGTAAATTGTCTGTACAATAGATATCTTTCACTGGTTTGTATGTGATCACTCCATTGCTGCCAACGGCAGTCAATCAATCTTTGCCTGAGCATGTTTATAAATTCTCTACAATTTCCAACACCTTGATTGAACCAAACAAATCCAAAACCGAGTTCACATAAACAGGTACGTATTTGTGTAGCCCAGTTATTTTTTCCTTTGGCATCTAGATCATAAAGCATCTTATAAGATCTAAAAGGTAGTCTGTTCTCATCCATATGCAAAATCTTAATCCAGTATCTTACACTTCTTACAGCCGCATTAACAGATAGAGGGTATCTGTTAGTTTCACTATACACAAGATCATTTGGTGTACGTCTATCTAAGCCTAAAAACTGCTTTAAAGCAAAGAGGTGCACTGATTCACAATGTGTTACAGCTGCATCCAAGCCCCAAATTTCTGCACCATATAATACAATGGGTTGTATTTGCGCATCAAATATCTTAATGAGCAAGTCAAAAGAGTTATTATTCAACATTCGTAACTTTCTCAAAACCAATAACAAACTTCGTTTACCTCGACTTGCCAGATCTTTACATGCAGCTGTGAAACTAAGCTTTGTAGAAAAGCAAATACCTAAGTATTTATAGACATTAATCACAGGCATGACTTTTCCATTGTACAACCATTTTTCATGAGCAGCTAAATAACCACCCTTTCTGAATACAACAATATTACTCTTATTCAGATTAACCTTAAGATCAAGTGCTGATGCAGCACTGCTCAAGCTATTCAACTGCTTTTGTAAGCCGACAACCGTTTCAGATAGCAGGATAACATCATCAGCAAGTAGAAGAATAAACAATTCTGTGAAATCTTGGGGGAAAGTGGCACCATGTTTACCATTATTGATGACTTCTCTAGCTAACTCATTAATAAAAACAGAAAATAATAATGGGCTACATACATCGCCCTGTTTAACGCCAGTGGTACAGTAAATTATGTCAGTCAGTTTTGTACCACATCTTATTCTACTTCTGACATTCTGGTACATGGCTCTCAAACATCGTAATAATTTACCCTTCACACCATTTTTCAGGAGAATAGGCCACAACAAATTTCTATTAACAGAATCGAATGCCTTTTCAAAGTCAATAAATGCCACATACAGCTTACGGTTATAAGCAAACTGTTTCTGTACAAATGCAAGCAGAGTAAACATATGGTCTATAGTGGAGTATCCTCTCTTAAAGCCAGCTTGATGTTCACCTGTAATATTATCTTTCTTAACCCATTCTTGTAATCTATTATTAATGATGGTACTGTACAATTTACTACTTATGTCACTAAGAGAAATTCCCCTGTAGTTATTAGGGTTATTAACATCACCCTTTTTGTGTAGAGTTAAGATTATAGATTCAGTCCAGTTATCAGGGAAAAGGCCATCATCAAAGATTTTGTTGAATAATTTTAGGAGAAAAAGCACAACATTTTCACCTCCATTTTTCAGCAATTCTCCAATGATTTGATCAGGACCAGCTGCTTTATCATTCTTTAGTTTTCTTAGTGCCAAATAAATTTCTTCTTTAGATATTGGGCGATCAAAATCCTCCTCACTTTCATCATTGTCAACATTAGTATTCATGGAGTTGTCTGACAAGCCTTTCTCCAACAAAGATTTGAAATGTTGAAACCAACTGTCAACTGATATATTATTCTTAGGTTGACTATTTCTAAATGATGCCTTCTTAACACTTTTCCAGAACTGGACTTGAGAAGAGATTGAAGACACCATATCTGCAAGTAATGTCATATTATACTGTTTTCTTTTCCTTTCTAGCATGGATTTATATTCCCTTCTTAAGACACAATACAAGTTTTTGTCTTCGTTCTTTAGCGTTTTTCGATAAGTCTTCAAAAGTTTTCTCACCCTATATTTCATATTTTTACATTCATTATCAAACCATGTAGCAACTGTTAAACCTTTATTGACATGTACCTGTTTTTTCATACATTCAGCACTGGACTTAATGCAACCATTGAACAAATCTAGAGCTTCATTAATGTTCTCATCAATCATCTGTAAGGCACTTGAAAAATTTACACACGTGTCCTCCTCACAAAGATTATCTTTATATGCTGAGAGTTTGTTTTCATCCCACACAATCTTTTCCACAACAGATGGCTCTTCAGCTATTGCATATGTTTTATACAATGAATTAATATGTAGTTCAACAGGAAGGTGATCTGAATCAGAACGTTCCGCAACATACAAACGACATGAGTCAAAAATCTGAGAGAACAAATCATCTGACACTAGAAAATAATCATTAACACTGCATCCTCCATCGGAAATGTACGTGTAGCGTCCTTGCTTATCACCAGTGCACATGCCATTCAGAATTTGTAAACTAAGTGTAGTACACATATTCAATAATAATTTACCATAACTATTGAGAATAGAGTCTTCAGAATACCGATTACCACTGAGAGACATGCTTTTACTTTGGAGATCTGCAATCTCGTCATTTGCTACATGATGACAAGACAAGTTTGATGTCCTGCTGTTTAAATCTCCACACAATATTATATCAACTTCATCCAAAGTCACCATGCAATTGACTAAATATTCTTCCATCATAGCAATCCCACTATCATTGTCAAACATGTTATAAAAAGGAGAACCTTCAGGTGGGATATACACACATACAAGCAAAACATTTCTTGAGGTACACAATAATGATTTGTCACAGAGAAAAGTACAAATGTTAGGGTATGGAACTTCTAAACATTTCACAAGAGCAGCTAACTCATGCTTAATCAAGCAAACAACTCCCCCGGATCGCCTCCCTTGATGACTAACTTTAACTGCCGACTTACAGAAGGCCTTATAGCCACTAAACACATCTGGCTGTATGTCTTCTAAAAACGTTTCTGTCAAACAGATAAAATCAAAACTGCATACATAAGATACAAAATCCCTATCAGAGAGTTTTGAAAGCAATCCATTTACATTCCAAGATAAAAAAGAAAAAGGTTTATTTGTTTTATTTATATTGTCACAATCCAATGGATCTACAACATACAGACTGACATTATCACTATCATCATTAATAAGACTAGACACCAGGTTAATGCTTTCAGCAGTATTCCGATCATTACTCTTATTTAGAGTTGGCTCTTTATTTAAAAACTGTGTAGGCCTACTACCCGAAAACTCGCCAGCTGACGTAAGTAAAGGGTTAGACCGGTCTTTGTCTCCTAACTCCACGCTACGCCTAGGCGTAGCCTAGGCGTAGCGTCTTTGTCACACGCCACAGCGCGAAGCCGTATTACGTCAGTGTCGGTCTGAAGCGTCTCAACCGGTGTACCTATACTTACTGTCCTACCCTGTGAATTGTGTCTATGGAGGAAGGTATGTATGGGCCGGCCAAAGAGCTATTCGTTTCTCTGAAGATCGTTGAGTGTCACCTTCTCACCGTTTATAATCAGATGATCAAAGACCATTCTAACTTGTTTCCCTTCTGCTCGAGCACTCTTCAGATAAGGGGTCAGCTTACGCCTGATGTCCCTAACAGTATGAGAGAAATCTTCATCAACAAAGATACTAGACCCTTTCAGACGAGTTTTAGCCTTCAGAATACTAAGTTTATCCTTGTAAAAACAGCACCTGGCAATGATGGGAGAGTTAGGTTTGGAGTTAATACGGTGTACTCTATCAAACTTGATATTTCCTGCAACATCCATTTTTTCAGAGAGAAGATTTTTCACAACCCTCTCACAGTCAGCACCAGTCTCGTTTGTTTTCTTTTCTAGTCCATGAAAAATAATATTATTTCGTCTTGATCGTCCTTCTAAATCATCTGATTGCTTTTCTAACTTTCCAATCCTATCAACAAGTTCTGTATTTGACTGTTTCAACTCTACATTTTCTGATCTAAGATTGTCCATGTCATGCCTAAGGCCACACAATTCCTCTTTCAGACCACTAACACTGTCTGTCAACACTTTGATTTCACTTTTCATGCTGTCCATTGTAGACTTCAAGGAAGTTTCCAGCTTCTCTAATTTGGCTGTCATCGTATGGATCGTCACTTCCTCAGGGGCTGCTGCAGAAGAGGACTCTTCTCTGTGGTGTCTCACCGTTGGCGTGCTGGCAGGCACATCTGCGCTGGCTTTGGCCTTTCGTACAGCTTTCCCTGTAGCGTTACTACGACCATCAGTACCACCAAGCAAGCTGGTTTGCCTCAGTTTGCGGCCAGTAGATCCAGGAGGGGTGGGTCCAGGGTTCGTCTCCACATCACCACACCGCAATAAAAGCCCGCCCCAAAATAGGAGTGTGAGGGTCAGTCCTAGCAAGACACCGTCTCGTCTGCTTTTTAACGTCAGTGTGGAGGTACGCATGGCAGATTTGAATTCTGCCCGTTTCGACATGAAACAGGCAAATACTGCCGCAAATGTCCCACACACGGCTCTGTAGAGCTGCACGGATATTCCCATTTTGCTCACGATTCTAAGTGCAAAAAATGAAAGACTAAAGCCCCTTATAACTTATAACCAATTCACAAAAATACCAGAGCAATTTTCTTTCCCTCTTCTTCTTCACATCACGTGATCGGCCCCCCCCCCCCCCCCCCCCCCCGAGAGAGAGAGAGAGAGAGAGAGAGAGAGAGAGAGAGAGAGAGAGAGAGAGAGAGAGAGAGAGAGAGAGAGAGAGAGAGAGAGAGAGAAATTCCTTGGCTAGAGCTCTGAGGTCCACCAGAGGCGAGATTTTTGCCCACGATTAAAGTAGCCATATTTCGTCTTCGGGGATGACATCTAAACACGACGTCAGTGAGTCTGCGTTTTCCTGGAAATGCTTTTCTGTCATCCGTTTTTACGGGCACCGTTTCCTTTTACAATTTTTTTTCTTAAGCTTGAAAAAAGCATAACAGGCGATAAGGTAGGCACAAGCTGTAATTCCCACACTGGCCCTCGATCCATAATTGTGTATACAAATACACATTCATACCACCAGCTTTCTAGCTGTAGTCCCTTTTATCCCTTACTTTTTACCTTTTAGCAGAGCTTCCATCTCTCCTGTCGATCTACTTTAAAACGATCTACGTCTGCTTATATATGATCACGTAGAATTCTCCCGTCCTTCCATGTTTTACTACTTCTACTACCACTACTACCCACCACCTCTACGGTAACTACTACTGCTACTGCTACTGCTACTACTACTACTACTACTACTACTACTACTACTACTACTACTACTACTACTACCACCACCACCACCACTAGAACTACTTGCATTGCTACTTCTATTACCACTACTACTACTACTACTACTACTACTACTACTACTACTACTACTACTACTACTACTACTACCACCACCACCACCACCACTAGAACTACTTGTATTGCTACTTCTATTACCACTACTACTACTACTACTACTACTACTACTACTACTACTACTACTACTACTACTACTACTACTACTGCTATCAAATATATTTTTATGGCACCATATCGAATGATAAACAAGTTCTTATCATTTTACTAAGATGCTTAAATACATTCCTTGTTTTTGCTTTTTTCCCCCTAACCATTTACTCTATTTCTTACACTCCTATCATTGTCATGTCTACTTAGGCTTCTAAATACGCCGGCTGGTTTATTGATTTGAAGAATTTACAAAGACGAAGCGAAAATGCAAAAACGAAAATGCAGCTGATTCATGGAGCCTATCAATTAAAAAACAACACTAAGCAATGCGATGATGCGTAATGTACAGTTTCCATCAATAACTTTATGACAGAACTGCCCACAAAGTCCAGCCTGTGAGCTTCATCACAAGCAGTCAGTCCATGTTTTATTCCATTGTAAAAAAAAAAAAGAATTTATAAAGAACGCGCATATCAGTGGCTTTCAATACACACTGATAAAACAGCTTCAAAAACACTGTTCCCTAGCCCTGTCTTGATTGGCCATTCACCACGGCATGGACATTCGCTTTTTGCAGTCTCCCAATCAGCATATTTATTACAAAGCAGTAGGGGGCGTAAATTGAGATGATACACTTTTCGCCGTTTATTTATGCTTGATTTATAGCACCCAGTTCATACTGTACGGGGAATCAGCATCAAATGTGATAGAAGGATACAACTGTAATGTGAATGAGATCATTTGTCTGAGAAAAAAAAATGTATAGCAGCAGAAACTCTGCTAAATAGTAAAAGAAATAGAGTAAACATGTATAAAAAAAAAGTTAATATAGATGGGAAAAAGAGAATATGGTTGCAACGGTTGGAAGACACACTGATAAAAAAAAAATGAAAGGAGTGTTTTGACGGACTAAAAGAAACATACGAATCTTACATGCATCATCAGAAGAACTTAAGAAAAAAACAACACAATGATACAGTTTGATGAGCCAGTCTCTGCGCAGCGGGATACTGATGACTTTAAAAATAAATCCCATCCCTTAAGTCACAATGCAGATACCTTCACAGTGGAGAAAAAGAGGTTGTATACGCAGAATCTCACCATTAGTGAACCTCGGAGTTCTAGTCGAGGAACGAAGCAAAATCAAATGCCATCCTAAATCTTCTGATTCCTTTCTGGTCAAAATCGCTCTTTGATTGTATTCTTATGCATCGTTAATTGTCTATATCTGTAACATTCAAAGACACTGTAAGGGAGAGAATTTCATTGTAAAATGTTTTGGTAAGTTTAGAAGAAATAAACTGTCTAAAAAGAAGAGAGTGTAAACAATAACATGAATTCATGGAAAGCCACAGCTTGGATGGGAAAAAACCCTCCCTACAGTTATTTTTGCTGTGCATAACTTGCCCTATTGAAACTAAGCAGTCTTCTCTCTTTTTTTACAGTACAACAAAGCTTTCTGTTTGACATCAACACGGATAAACGCTTGTAGGATTTATCACGCGCAATATGTACAAAAAACACCAAAATGATATGTCTGCAGTATAATAAAATGTGTATAAATATGACGCCAGCTGTAGAGTGAAAACACCTTTTCTTACTGTATATGTTGCAAGAGGTCAAGGTTTTTAACGCACCTTTTACATTCAAATAGAATTCGCGCAAAATAATGTTTGTTTCACCTGTTATTGTTATAAATGTATACATTTACATACATAAATGTATGTCGAGAGTAACTGTCATCGTAGCATCTAGATGTTTCACAAATATATCTTTGAAGTGTATTTTGTTGTAATGAGTGCACGCACATATTACTTCTTCATCTCATAAAGTTCATGCGTTCTGTTCAGTTTTGTCTGTCTGTCTGTCTGTCTGTCTGTCTGTCTGTCTCTCGCTCTCTCTCTCTCTCTCTCTCTCTCTCTCTCTCTCTCTCTCTCTCTCTCTCTCTCTCTCTCTCTCTCTCTCTCTCTCTCTCTCTCTCTCTCTCTCTCTCTCTTTCGGAAGAAAGCCAGGGAACAATTGTGTCTGTTACAGATCAAAGTTCTTAATAATGACATTGCCTCACTCTCGCACTAACCAAATGAAGACACCACAGGATACTGCTACAACCCTAGTCCTCTTTCAGCTGCTGTAGACATATCAACAGGCTTAGGGAGATTTACTTGGGCCAGCTGCAGACACACAACTTGGCAATGTATCTTTCTTCTCTGGAGTGGCTAAGCCCCATATCTATATCCAGTATATCTCCCTTGAGGACAGCTGTCAGAGGCAATGTGTCTAATCAGTGTGTATGGGTGATGTAACAAGATCATGTAAGTTCCTTTATATCAAAGCCTTTCCAAGTTATGGAGTTATCAGGTATATGTGTATAAATAGATACATAAATAGTGTGTGTGTCCTGAACAAGTTAGGTTCTTTGAACCAAACAACATAGAAGGTGCATGATATAGTTTGGTGGGTCAAGCAATTTGGTTCATCTATCTTCTTATTTTAATTTCAGTTTAGTACTTTTTAATGTCAGAATGAAGACAACTTTTTAGTTTTTTGAGACTTTTGCTGAGGAATAGTATATCAAGTTAGTGTTTTCTTGTGTTAGTTAGTGATAATGTTCTACTTTGCAAATGTAAGAAAGGTGAATAACTCTGCACTTTCACATACAGAAACTATCGATGTAAGTTTTAACAGATGTGTGTACTCATTCTTTTATCTGTATGTATTTCTCTGTCTCATTCTTTTATCTGTATGTATTTCTCTGTCTCATTCTTTTATCTGTATGTATTTCTCTGTCTCATTCTTTTATCTGTATGTATTTCTCTGTCTCATTCTTTTATCTGTATGTATTTCTCTGTCTCATTCTTTTATCTGTATGTATTTCTCTGTCTCATTCTTTAATCTGTATGTATTTCTCTGTCTCATTCTTTTATCTGTATGTATTTCTCTGTCTCAAACAAATGTTTTATGATTGTGTTAGTTAACAAAAAAAAAACAGGCAACATAAGGATGCATGATGTATAGTTTCCATCCATTAATTTCCAATAGAATGGCCCACAAATGCCAGCCTGTCAGCTTCATCACAAGCTGCCAGTCAATATCTCCTCTATCATCAAAAAGAAAACATTGAATGTTTTCAATGCACACTGAGAAAACTGCCCCCAAAACACTGTGTCTTGTCCTGATTGTCTATTCACCATGGCATGCGCACTCGCTTGGGCAATCTTCCAATCAGCATGTTTGTTACAAAGCAGCTGGGGGCGTACAATCAGCTGATACAATTTTCTTCCTTTTTGTTTATCCTTGTTGTATAGCATATTCCTATTGTAAGTGGAATAAGCATGAAAAACGCCAGAATGATATACAATTCAAATGTGAATGATAAAACACTTCGCCCGAACAGCATAAATAATACATAATTATAACAACGGAGACTCTTTCAAATAGCAAAGGAAATAGTAAAAAAAAATAATAATAATAATCACGTGTGCAGAGAATGGATATGGATAGGAGAAAACAGTAAAGCACAAAACGTTGAAGGATACATTGATAAATATTGCTCTGAAGCAGCTGTTCATCAATACAATTATTATAGTTTGTTCTAGTTCTGAGCCACTCCGCAAAAGAAACAGGACTCTATACAGCTGCTTTACACAGTATATTACTTCACCAGCTGGCCCAAAGTTTAAAGGTTGAGTAGTTGTTTAAGGGGTTGTCTTGGTGTAAATGCTTTACTACCAGTATATATTAAGCAAGCATGGTCAAAAGAGCAAGAGACAACAGGGCTTGCGTTTTTACTATTCTGGGTACAATTGAAACATTCAGTAAACACACAATCCAGAGTTTCTTTTTCTTTGCCATCGATTGCTCACACATCAACTGTTGTTGTCTGTTGGTCGGACGGACGGCCAGGACAGACAGACAGACAGACAGACAGACAGACAGGCATATAGACAGACGAGAGAGAGAGAGAGAGAGAGAGAGAGAGAGAGAGAGAGAGAGAGAGAGAGAGAGAGAGAGAGAGAGAGAGAGAGAGAGAGAGAGAGAGAGAGATGAAACACACATACCCCCCCCCCCTCCACACACACACACACACACACACACACACACACACACACACACACACACACACACAAACACACAAACACAAACACACACGCGCACGTGCGCGCGCGATTCGGCACACACACACACACACACACACACACACACACACACACACACACACACACACACACACACACACACACACACACACACACAAACACACAGAATTAGCAATTTAGCAATGATGTTAAATGCTTATGTGGAAACAATAATATTTCAAATACCCATATTGAACAAGTTTTGGATGATGTCAAGTTAGTGTTTGCTATTGCTAAGGGTTTATTGTTAAGTCATATAGGGCATTTGTTGTAGTTACATCATTATTGTTCTATTTTGAATTTTACTTTTCCATGTTAATTCAATGTTTAGCATACGGTTTCGCTTTATGTAATGAGAATAACTTCAACCACAACTACAAACTTGCACAAAATATATGAAAACACACACACACACACTACACACACACACACACACACACACACACACACACACACACACACACACACACACACACACACACACACACACACACACACCAGGTTTCCTTTTTAAAATGAAAAATAAATATTTTATTATATACTTTAATGCATATATCCCTCATCATTATCCTTTGTCTTTCTCTCCCTTTCTCTCTTTATTTTATCAGCATTTTGATATTTAGTAGCATTATTATTATTCTATATTTATATTTTGTGTTTGTTTTTCTGTTTTTTTTTAATTGCTATCTTCGCATATATTTTCCATCTTTGATTGTATTCATTCATCCTTTTTTTATTATCATTATTATGCTCCTCCCCCCCCCCTTCCCCGTCCGGTATCACTTTATGTGGAAGGACGTGAAATTGAAGATACTACTACTACTACTACTACTACTACTACTACTACTACTACTACTACTACTACTACTACTACTACTACACGCACACACACATACACACACACACACATACACACACACACACACACACACACACACACACACACACACACACACACACACACACACACACACACACACACACACACACACACACACACACACAAACACACACACACACAGAGCTGTCACAAAAAGTCGACACTCAACATTAATTATGAAAAAGTTAAATTTTAATTTTCTCTGGACATTTCGTCGATTCTTCTTCACAACACTCACCCCTAAAAATATATACAAAAAAATAATGAAACAAACATTAACAATTAAAAACAACAAAAACCCACAACCAAACAGCAAAGAAAACAAAACTTAAAACACCCCAAACAGCAATATTTCCGTCACAGCACCTGGGCTGGTTGGAAACCAACAGGAAAGGTGTAGTGGAGACTGAGAGCGTGTGTAATGAAACGCTAGGACAAAGACAAACAGGGAATGCACAAGGGGTAACAAACAGAAGAGTCTCTTTAAAACAGACTGGCGGTAAAACTTTACCATCTGGTACCAGCTGGCTTGAAGACAGAGAGGCAGGCACTTGAGTTGTATGGGTTGCTAGTGGTGTCTAAAGATCAGTTGCGGTATCTCCTTACTGATAATGATATTTCATTGAGAAGTTGCCTAATACGCAAATGTTAAGATATTGAAAACATGTTTGTCTTAGGGCCACCATAAGGAAGATGATAGTATGGTCGAATATGTTGACTAGTTATGTCAAGTGTAACTATAGCATTTGCAATGATAGAACTGTTGATGGTGGTCTCCTTGAGTCTAAAAAAAAGTAGATAAATCAACACAGATACCAAAATCATAACAACAGGATATCCTAGCCTGTGACAAATCACAGGGAAACTGGCAATGGCGTCTATAAGGCTGTAGATTTTAAAGCTGTTCTTGCAGGGTCTCAGGAGATATCTGCAGTTACAATGTGTGCTTTTGCCGCTGCTGCTGCTGCTACTGCTGCTGCTGTTGCTTTTACTGCTGCTGCTGATATGCTGGTAAAGTTTCTACACTATTTTGTAAATGCGGTTGACCTAACCCGAGTTCACCCTTTATCTAGTTGCACTAGTAGAGGTATGCAAATAATCATTATACATTTTGTTAAGCAAGTGCGGAGACACACCAAAGATGAAAGCTCTGCAAACTGCTATTGTTTAATGGATAACAATAGTAAACTATTGCATTTCTGCGGATCCTGTACTCCTCCAAAAAGGCGGAAAGAAATGCAAATAAAAAGGAGAGAGTTCTCTCTTAAAACAAAGCAATAAGGGAGTTACTTTTTCATCGCTCAAGGAGAACGGTAATGTTCCAAAGAGTTTTATTGTCTTTCTGGGGCTTGGCTGGTTGAATTTAGACTGAGGAATTTACAACTGGTTTGTGTTACTACTTATCCTATTTCCCTATTCTTTTGATTTGAAACAATAACGTTTTCAGTTTAAGCAAACACGACTGAACTAAAAGGAGTTTTTCTCCCCCATGGGTAAGTGGAGAACCTGTCGGTAAAAATAATATCCCCACCTTCTGGAAGTGCTGAGCTAGGAATTTGATCTTTTTTCTCTCTTTGTTTTTGCCATCTTCTTTTTCTTTCTGCCACCTTCTCTCTCTCTCTCTCTCTCTCTCTCTCTCTCTCTCTCTCTCTCTCTCTCTCTCTCTCTCTCTCTCTCTCTCTCTCTCTCTCTCTCTCTCTCCTCTCTCTCTCTCCCTCCTCTCTCCCTCCCTCTCTCTCTGTCTCTCTCTCTCTCCCTCCCTCTCTCTCTCTCTCTCTGTCTCTCTCTCTCCCTCTCTGTCTCTCTCTCTCTCAAGGGAGATGAAGAAAACAAACAAACATGGCTTTTGTTTGCCGATCCTGTGGAAATGTATATGAACATTAAGCTTTGTCAAAAGATTATCCGCAGCACAGTTTACAAAGAAATATTATTTGATATCCAGTTTAACCTTTACAGTACCTCACAATGTAATGATGATATTTTTAATCCATACAAAACGTGCCTATATAGTTTGTTTTTAGTTAGTTATACACATATAAGTGAAAGTGCGTCTTTCTTTCTTCAGATGTCCACGATCTTGCTAAACTCATTTTTTCCCTTGAGAATAGTTGGCAGAGGCAGTAAATACATAATGACAGTGCACACTTGATGCAACCACAGGGTGTCAAGTCTTAGTATGCATGTGTGACCGTCTGTTGGTTTTAAATCTACCGTGGCTGGATATCGAAATAGATGGAGTCCTTTGGTTCCTGATACCATGGATCAAAAGTCACTAGTTAGAGTTTTATCGAGGTCTTGTGGATGAGGGACAAGGATTTGGTTTTACATCTGATATCTTTGGCCAACTTCAATGCAGGCTCACTCCTACCCTAATCTCTTCTGTGTTTATCTGTGTAGCAAAGTGCATCTGTTATCTACGACAAAGCAAATATCTATCACATGCACCATTTTGCTGAAAAAATAACAACATCAGCAACAACTCTGACATCAAGGAAATGGTCATAGTGTCATAAACACTTCTAAAAATATTGGTTTGATGTAATATTTTCTTAGCAGATGTGGAACCCTCGACCACTAGTCCACACTGAACTACAGCTGGTAAACTATGGCCAGATGTATGAATTTACACACTGTCCGCTCAATGAAAGATAGAAATACAAGATATTTGGGATTCTTTAAAACCTAGACACTGTCACAAAGAATAAATTCAACAACTGATCTATAGCTTCGTTTTTTCTTCCTCATAATGGTATGTTCTTCGCGTCTTTTAGCTTGTTGTTTGTTTATATGTAATTGCAGTTTGTTCTTTTTCGACTCTTTTCTTGTACACTTTTTTCTTTTCTTAACTCTTTGGTTAGGACATATTTTTCAATGGTGCTGGCAGTTTGTTTTGAAACATTTCCTTGTTTATTTATCATAAACGTATTTTGGGGGAAACTCCCATTATTCTACAAGCTATGAGGCTTAGGTATGAGCTAGTTCCACTACTACTACTACTACTACTACTACTACTACTACTACTACTACTACTACTACTACTACTACTGCTGCTGCTGCTGCTGCTGCTGCTGCTACTGCTGCTTCTACTACTACTATACTACCACAACTACTACTACAACTACTACAACAACAACAACAACAACAACAACAACAACAACAACAACAACAACAACTACTACTACTACTACTACTACTACTACTACTACTACTACTACTACTGCTGCTGCTGCTGCTGCTGCTGCTGCTGCTGCTACTGCTGCTTCTACTACTACTATACTACCACAACTACTACTACAACTACTACAACAATAACAACAACAACAACAACAACTACTACTACTACTACTACTGCTACTACTACTACTACTACTACTACTACTACTACTACTACTACTACTACTACTACTACTACTACTACTATTACTACTGCTGCTGCTGCTGCTGCTGCTGCTGCTGCTTCTACTATACTGCCACAACTACTACTACAACTACAACAACAACAACAACAACAACAACAACTACTACTACTACTACTACTACTACTACTACT
>CM060328.1:51836005-51846005 GCA_030674155.1 Stramonita haemastoma
TAACGTGAGGCTGATAGAGGCATGCAACCATGTGTGTTTGTAAGGGATTTTGTGGAAATGCAAATTAAATGTTTGCTAGAAAAATGATCTATGTGTACATTTTTACAGGTATACATTTTTATGCATTCATTCATTCATTCATTCATTCATTCATTCATTCATTCATTCATTCATTCATTCATTTGTTCGGCCATCATTACTTAAGGTCCATGTATCCATATTCATTTATTAATTCATTTGTTCATTCCTTTCATTGACTGATTGATTCGGTTAATGTGTTTGTTATTTAAATCTGCTATAAATATGCATGTATTGGTTTAAACAGATTTTAATAAACAGAACGATTACATATACGTGAACTACAATCGTCCAGCATTATAGCATCATAGCTTCACGCTTAGGCTAAAAAGCATCAGTGTGATAAAAGGTGGACAGAATACATATTTATTATCGTGTCCATCAAGATGCTCAATGCTGCTTTCATTCTGAATCATGTGTACGTATGTAACACATCATTTCAAGCCGTCTGAGGACCTTGCTTACAAGTTATTTGAACATAATGTGTGTAGCTTTTCCTGTTTGCACATTAAGTTTTGTCATTTTATGTTTTTGCATTGTTATTTCTCTCTATTTTTTTTTCTTTTTACCAATCCGATTTTATCTGTTTGGATACATTTTCGAATAATGGTATAACCTAATTTATCTCTGCCTTCAGTTCCTCTGGAATTAATTTGTTTGTTTGTTTGTTTTTTATATTTTAATACACATCATATGTTTGTTTACGGCATTTGCCTTTGATAATCGTAAGTTTACATGTCACAGGTGTTTTAGATCACTGTGTATATAGACAACCTGTTTTCACAGCTAAATGTAAAGACATAAACAAGGATTGAGAATGCCACCCTGCATCTAAATTTGCTCAACCTAGGATTAAAAGAGACAAGAACACAGTAAAACGAAGAATTGAACTAATCAATGACAGTACGCAAGCACATTCAAATAATTTCAGAGTTTATGCTTTCTGTTTCTCAGAATGCAAACGCTTCAGACACAAACATCTGGACTGGCCAGAACTGTCCTACAGGGAGCAGTATGATGAGGGAGATGAAGCAGCAAGCAGAGAAAATTAAGGGGAGAAAACATCAGAGAGTCGACTGGCCTTGAGTGGAATGAACTGCCACGGAAAGCAGAAAACTGCAAAGCTGGCTGCCAAATCGTCAGTAGTGTCTCTACGGTTTACCTGACTATGGAATAGGCAAGGTAAGGTGACGTGAGGTGATGTAAGTTGTCACAGAAGCAAAGATGTGTAAACAACATATCTTTCTTTGTTTTTGTATTAGCTAGCTTGTTTTATTGATTTCCCTCTTGGTTTGCATTATTCATTTGTTAAGAGGTATTTTTGTCCATAAAATCGAACAATATTGCCTCCTAATATGTTACTTGAGTTTACACCACCGTCAGTTTCTTTGTGTTAAGGTGTGACTTGTTGTCTGTTCTTTTCAATGTGTTTACTCAAATGCTTGCTTACAATTACATTCATAACACAAGAGAGTTGTTAAAGTGTGTCAGCTATCTTTAGATCGTGATTGTTGTTTCAACTATGAATATTGCAACACATACAAGCAAACGGTAGTAAATATACTAACCGGCTTAAGTTGATGTTACAGATTAAAAAAAAACCTGGTTCGACGTAAGTTATTTTGAATATATTTCCAGAATGTCAGATTATCCATTTCAGCCCATTTTATAAGGCTCCTTTTTGAAACCCTGACAGAGAGAAAAGTGTGGTTCTAGAAGCAAAGTCATTAGTAAGTTGACATGAAAGAACATTTCTTTAACGCAGATTGAAGTAACACCACGTGATTTATTTCCTCTGCTATAAACTCCGAACAAACAGTGTGCCTGCCTACCATGAATAACTCTTTCCAACAGGCAAGCTAGACAAATTGGCCTTTACCCAAGACTGCACATGGTACTTACACTCTCTTGCACAAAAAAAGCACCAGAAACAGCTGTGAGAAAATAACCTGCCTGATACTAATTCCTCGAGGCAGCTAAAGGTGGAAGAACACATGACAAGAAGAATCAGTGCAGCAAACAAGCACACACATTTTCACAAGGGACCTTTAACTGCACAAACAGGATATATTTTTAGAACGTATAAGAAGAAGAGAAAGTACACTATTTCGATTAATTTTCCTCGTAGAAAATAAGCAAGATAATGGTCTGGTAGTAAATTTTGCTTTTCTGTAGAGGAACAGGAATGAGAGAGAGAGAGAGAGAGAGAGAGAGAGAGAGAGAGAGAGAGAGAGAGAGAGAGTGAGAGAGAGAGAGAGAGAGAGGAGGGAGACAGAGGCAGAGACAGAGACAGAGAGACAAACAGACAGACAGACAGAGAAAGAGAGAGGGGGAGAGACAGAGACAAAGACAGAGTCAGAAACAGCCAGGCAGAGACAGACAGTGACAGAGACAGAGAGACAGATATAGAGAAAGAGGGACAGAGAAAGAGGGACAGACAGACAGAGACATATAGACGTAGAGACAGACATACACAGACAGACAGAAATAGAAACAGAGACAGATAGAGACATAAGCAGACAGAAATATTTTATTTGATTTGATTTATTCTTTTATATGGAGGATAATGGAATAAGCACTCTTGTGCTTTATTACATCCAGTCCCCGTGTGTATGCAGTTTTGTAAATGTCATCTGTTCCCACCGGCACACGATGGCCTACTCTTACGAAAAACGGAACAGGATTTAACGTGTGCGTAAGATGACATAGAGAGATGCATAGAAAGAGAGATACAGAAAGAGAAACAGAGGGAAAGCGAAAGACAGGAGACAGAGAAATCTAAAACTGAACCCTGCAAGGCAATGGACATGTGGGAGATATGTCTGTGCCAGCCTCCTGTTTAAAGCGTGGGTGTAGTAAATAGGTTTCAGGGATTGTTTACAAGTGCGTGATAAATGACGGCAGTACTTGTTCCAACAGATGGAGAATTCAGTGTTTACTGTTTGCGTTTTATTTACGTGTGTTCTATCTGTTTATTTTGCACTTTGGAATTATTTGTGTGCATTATCCATTTTATGAAAAGTAGGGTGGAGTGTAATTATCTCCCCGAGTCAATATTTATCGTCATGGCTCTTTTAAATTCAGCACAGAGAGAGAGAGAGAGAGAGAGAGAGAGAGAGAGAGAGAGAGAGAGAGAGAGAGAGAGAGAGAGGAGAGAGAGAGAGAGAGAGAGAGAGAGAGAGAGAGAGAGAGAGAGAGAGAGAGAGAAGCAGACAGACTCACAGCTAGACACATAGACAGACAGCTATAGAGAGACAAACAGACAGATAGACCGACAGACAGAAAGAGCGATAATTATATCTTTTAATTTAGCAAGATAATAGGCATGAAAACACACCTGGCAGCCTGCTGTCTACAATTGCATCTATAAGAAAATTAATGAGTCGAAAAATGTTAACTTGTCCGTGAGGATTTATGCAACCCTACGCTCATTTACAGCTTACTGTCGTGTGGTAGCTTCGTTTACTTTTATTTCATGATATACATGTTAGTATGCTACGGATGTTTTTGCTTTAAAATGTTTTATTAAACAGGGCATATTATGTATAATGCATGACACTATCAACGGCAGCATAGCAACATCCAGCTAAAAAAAACTTGAGTGTGATTACTGATGGACATAATACATGTTGTCCTCGTAATAATGCACAGTGTTGCTATCAAGCTTATTCAGTTATGTCTACTTGTGTTTTTTGCATTGCTTTCAAGTTATCTGAGGAAATTCCTTCTCATTTATTCAAACACAATATGTATGGTTGTTTTATTTTATCCTTCTATTTTCATATCATGCTTTGTCATTCTGTGTTGTTGATTTTTTTCTTCTTGCTTTTATTTTCTTCTTATGAATTTACTTTTATCGGTCTGGGTTTATTTCCGAAATCTTGTATAACCTACTATTTTTTTGTCTTCAGTTATTCATTATTCTGTTTGTTTTGGTTTGTTTTTTTTGTTTTATTGTTAATATACCACAAACGTTTGTTTGCAGTAAGTGCTGTTAATAATCGAGTGTTTACATGTTACAAGTGTTTTGTATGTATGTCTTGGAAACCTTTTTCTACAGCTAAATCAAAAGATATAAACAAGAAATGAAAATGCCGGTGTGCATTCAAACTTGCACCATCTACAAGAAAAAGAAAATAATGAAACTAGGATTTAAATTAATCAGTGGAAATAAGAAAGCACATTTGACTAACTTCAGCATTTATGATTTTCTGTTTCTCAGAACACAAATGCTCCAGACACGAACATCTGGACTGGCCAAGACTGTCCTACAAGGAACAGTACAAGGAGGGAGATGAATAGGCAGGCAGAAAACACATAAGGAAGACAATGCCAGAGAGTAGACTTGCCTGAGTTGAACGGCTAGCTACGAAAAGCTGAAAAAATGAGGGGAGTGGAGGAAGCTGATTGCAGAAGCTTCAGTGGTGCCCCTACAGCCTACTAGAACACAAGATAGGTGAGGTGAAGGGAGGTGAGGTGTCTCAGAAGCCAAACTGTGCAAATAACACACCCTGTTTTCGTTTGTGTGTTAGCTAGCTTGTTCTATATCTATTAGTTTCCTTTTTGGTTTGCGTGTTAATTTGAATAGAGTAGTTTTTGTCTATTAAGTAGACAATAATGCCCTATCAAAACATATTTTGGAACTAAGCCAACATTAGGTTTTGGTTTTAAGATTTTGGACTGTTGTCTGTCACTTTGAATGTGTTTACTCAAGTGCTCAGTTTAAATTATGTACTTAAAAAGGAGTTGCAATGATCACTAGCACTTCTCAAGTTGCGTTTTGTGTTTCAATTACAAAATATCGTGACACATATTAGCAAACAATAGTAAATAGGGATAGTCTAGTGGTCAGAACATTGCGCTCGCAATTTGACGACCCGAGTTCGATTCCCGTTCGAGGAGATTTTTCTCCTGGAGTTAACATCATTGCTGACTCCACTCCCCCAAAAGTCCTTCGGATGAGATTACAAACCTAGGCCCCGTATGCGAACGCACGCAGAACATCTTGCGCACACGTTAATTCATGTTCCGCTTTTCGTAAGAATAGGCCACTGTGTGCCGGTGGGAACAGCTGACAAGATTCACAATACTGCATGCACACGGGGACTAGGTGTAAAAAAGCACATGAGTAATTATTCTAATATCTTCGATGTAAAAGGATGAGTAAATAAATAAAAATAAATAAATGGTGGAAGTGCCAACTGGCTTTGTTCATTGTTACATAGACTTCTGAGACCTGGTGTAATATAAGTTAGGTCGAATATATTTTGAGAATATCAGATGAATTTGTTTATTTTTCCTAAGGTATTTCCCCCTGTCAACAGGACAAAGGGCATCCCCACCTTCTGGATATTCTGCACAAGAAATTTCCACTTTTCTATCTCTCTCTTTGTTTCTGTCTTTTTCCTTACGTTTCTAGAATCTCTCTTGCTCATTGTCTGACTTCCAAGTCCAATTTAAAAGCGTTTAAAACTAACAGCAAAATCAGTTGCAATCGACATAAAAAAGAAACTTTGAAACAGATCGAATTAATAACATGTGATTTATTCCTTCTGCTACACACACCCTACATACAGTCTGCTTGTTCCCACTTAGAGCTCTTTCCAACAGACAAGCTAGACAATTAATTGGCGTTGGCCCAAGACTGTGCATTGTAGCTACACTGCTTTCTAAGTAAAAGCGCCAGAAACAGCTGTAAAAAACAATACGTCTGGTACTAATTCCTCTAGGCAGCTAGAGGTGGTAGAACACACGACAAAAAGGAACAGTGCTGCTAATTGGCACATATTATTTATTTATTTATTTATTTTATTCATTCTTTTATATCCAAGATAATGGAATAAGCACTCATGAGCTTTTTCACATCCAGTCCCCATGTGTATGCAGTTTTTGTTAATCTTGTCATCAGTTCCTACTGGCACACGATGGCCTGATCTTACGAAAATCGGAACAGGATTTAACGTGTGCGCAAGATGTTCTGCGTGTATTCACACACGGGACCTCGGTTTATAGTCTCATCTGAAGGACTTTTGGGGGGAGTAAAGTTAGCACTGACGTTAACTCCAGAGGAAAAAATCCCCTCGAACGGGAATCGAACCCTGGCCAAGTCTGTTGTTCACAGACATTTAACAAAGGACATTGAACTGCACAAACAGAACATACGAACACGTGTGTTAACAAAGATATTATACTGAGGCTAGTGATCTTTATGATCGGAATCCAGCAGAACAGGGGTACCAGGGTTAATCATACAAGTCTTTAGAGGGGAGGACACAAACAGAAACACAGAGAGAGAGGAAGAGAAAAATACGGAAAGATAGAGTGGGGAACAGACAGACAGACAGAGAGTGACAGTCTATCTTCTGCATAACTACAGATAAGTATTGACATACTTTTCCTTGTTGGAGAGAGAGAGAGAGAGAGAGAGAGAGAGAGGAGAGAGAGAGAGAGAGAGAGAGAGAGAGAGAGAGGAGAGAGAGAGAGAGAGGACAGACAGACAGAGAGAGACAGACAGACAGACAGACAGACAGACAGACAGACAGACAGATTTAAAACTGAACCTGGCAAGGCAACACACCTGAATGAGAACTGTGTGTGCCAGCCTCCTGTTTAAAGCGTGGGTGTTGTTTAATGGGTTTCAGGGATTGTTTAGAAGTGCGTGATAAATGACGACAGTGCTTGTTCCAACAGAAGGAGGTCAGTGTTTACTGTTTGCATTTTGTTTACGTGTGTTCTGTTTATTTTGTTTTATCTCCGAGTGTGCTTTTTACCTTGTTTACATGCAGTGCATTACAACGGTTTCTTTATGTTATTAAGATAAATGGGGAGTTTGGTAACGTACGTACCCAAAGACAACATTTACGGCTGGTTTATTTGTCCTCATTTTATTTGCACCAGGTGGGGATGCTGGGGGAACTTCCAGTATGAATCGCATCCCCACCAAATGGAAATTCTGTTCAAGAAATTCCCCCTTTTCTCTTTCTCTCTTAGTTTCTGGTTTTTTCCCCGTTACGTTTTTAGCATCTCTCCCTCATTGTCTGCCTTCTCAATCCACTTTCCTGCCTTTTTAAGGCAAATGTCTGAAACAGTACTCTGTTTTCATTATAATGACATTTTGCTCTGTTTTTTTTTTTTGTTCTTGCGACCAGATAGTGATACTTAAACACTGGGGTGGACACAGAATGTTCATTCTGCAGTGGTGTTTGCCAGTATGGCATTTGTATGTATATTTTGTATTTTAACATGTTTGTTATCCTTTTCTAGGTTTGTTTTAGTAATGTTGGTATGATGAATTATGCTGAATGGCTGGCGCCATTGGCACAGCCTGGTTTATTTGCCTTTAGGAATGAAATGATTTAGACATTGTGTCATTTAATATTGTTTTTTTTCACATGGACGGTGCTAGATATTTGAGGGTATTAGGTGGTGCTGGTTTTGAACTTGAAGTTGAAAGATACTGAAGCCACTGAAACTGAATGAGGTGACAGCCCTGGTATGACTTTTGTGGTCGGCAGGGCTATAAACAATATGGCATGGTATGGTAAAGTATAGTATTTTGGGGGGTGTTTGTAGTTCTGAGATTTTTTCCCATTTCTATTGTCTCGTTCGACGCTGAAATTTACAAGCTTGTCTTCCATTGAGAAATAAAAGTCAGCATAGTATGTATTAATTAAAATAATATTAAAGCTAATTTAAGCTTTGTTTGAAACGTCCGTTGTATTCTGAACATCCGTTTGGTTTAAAATGATTTTATTTACTTGGCATTGGAAAGGATCACCCTAATGAGGACAGTTTGAATACAGCACCTACAATAATTTTGATGTAAGACTTTGTGTGTCTTTACTGCTGGACTCCCACACTGAGGAGGTTGATGAACTAGCTATCATAATACTTTTGAAGCGTCAGTAAGCAGGGGGATGAGTAGGAACCAGATAGATCACCTGCTGATTAGCGGACAATGGAGATCATCTGTAATAGACTCGAGAGTACAGAGGGGAGCAGATGCCAACAGCGACCACTACCTGGTGAGGACCAGCTTCAAACTACGGCTCAGCACACACAGGAACAAGAACAGGGTGAAACCAAAGATAAACGTGGATAGACTGAAGGACGAAGAAGCAAAGAAAAGATACTGTGAGGCAGTGAAGAACAAGCTGGAGGAAAACAGGACAGAGAGTGAAGACATAGAGACGATATGGGAGCAGCAGAGCAGTGCTTATGTCAATGCTGCAGAGGAAGTACTTGGATTCAGAAAAGGAAAAAGCAAACCATGGATCAGTGACAACACATGGAAGATGATAGACGAGAGGAAGGAAATCAAGACCAAGATAAATAGCGTCCGGTCAGAAAGGATTCGGAGCAGGATGAAGGAAAGGTACAAAGAAAAGGACAAGGAAGTGAAAAGGAGCGCAAGAGAAGACAAGAGAAAATGGATAGCAGAGAAAGCACAGAGAGCACAGGCTGCGGCGGAGAATGGACAACAGAAAGAAGTTTACAACATAGTGAAACAGCTGACAGGACAAGGTACAAGACAAGCGGCAGCAGTGAAGAACAAGAATGGAGACCTGCTGAAGAGTAAGGAGGCCAGACTAGAAAGGTGGAAGGAACACTTTCAGGAGGTACTCAACAGGGATACACCAGATGACCCACCACAAGAAGACGACGAGGAGAGAGAAGAACTAGATATTTCAATAGAAACCCCTACACTGCAAGAGATAAGGAATGCACTATGCACCCTCAACAATGGAAAAGCACCGGGAATAGACCAAGTTACAGCAGAGATGCTGAAAGCGGACCCAGAGAATACCAGCAAAGAACTGAAAAGAATATTTGACGTCATATGGGAGAAAGAAACTGTTCCCACGCAATGGACAAAAGGACTCATCTGCAAGATACCAAAGAAAGGCAATCTCCAAGACTGTGGAAACTGGAGGGGAGTCACACTACTGCCACTGGCCAGCAAGGTGCTGAGCAGGATCCTGGTCAGCAGGATACAAGCAGGAGTGGATCCATCACTAAGAAAGGAACAAGCCGGCTTTAGGAAAGGGAGAAGAACCACAGAACAGATATTCATCATCAGGAACATCTTAGAACAAGTCAACGAATGGAATGCAACAATGTACATCCACTTTGTAGATTTTGAAAAGGCCTTCGACTCCATACACAGAAACAGTCTTTGGATCATCATGCGCCAGTATGGAATCCCTGGGAAATTGATCAGGATGGTTAAGTCCCTTTATGAGGACTTTCAGTGCGCTGTCATAGATGAAAATGAAACAACAGACTGGTTTCCGGTGATTACTGGAGTGAAACAGGGGTGCTGCATGTCTGGATTCCTTTTCCTGTTGGTGATTGACTGGGTCATGAAGAAGACGACAGAGGGCGAAAGAACAGGGATCAGGTGGAATTTCACTACAATGCTAGAAGACCTCGACTTTGCAGATGACCTAGCCCTTTTATCATCGGCCATGAACCATCTACAGCAGAAAACAGCCAAGCTCGAGGACAATGCTGCTAAAGTAGGCCTGAGGATGAACGACAAGAAATGCAAAGCGATAAAAGCCAACAGCAAGAGCAAGGAGAAGCTGAAAGTCAGGGGGAACGATGTCGAAGAGGTGGACAGCTTCACCTATCTAGGGGCCAACGTGACAAAGGATGGAGGAGGAACAGCAGATGTCAAAAGAAGGATAGCCTTGGCGAACACCCAGTTCAAACGCCTGTCTAACATCTGGAAAGCTGGAGACATCGGCAGCAAAACCAAAACCTCCCTCTTCAAGAGCTTGGTACTCTCAGTACTTCTGTATGGATGTGAAACCTGGAAGCTCACAAAAGGAGAAGAAGAAAAACTGGACACCTTCCAAACCAAATGCCTACGAAAGATTCTTAAGATTAGATGGCAACAGCACATCTCCAACAAGGCAAC
>CM060328.1:51851005-51868505 GCA_030674155.1 Stramonita haemastoma
GCATACATCCCTTAAGTCGAAATGCGCGCAAAATGTCTCCATTGGTGAACCTCGGAGCTATACCTGGGAAACGGGAAAAAAACCAACAGAGGATGGGTTTAGATCGACATTGTGCACTTGAAAACTGCCACCATCTAGGAAAGAAAAGAAAAAAAAACAAGGACTAGGAATCCACCTTCCGCTGTAACGATGCCAGGGACATGTCAGTATAATAGCATCTCCACCTTCTGGAAACTATGTGCTAGAATATTCCTCTTTTCTATTGCTCTCTTTGTTTCAGTCTTGTTCCTTTTTTTTTCCTGTCACCTCCTTCTTGTCTTTTTTGCTACCTTCTTGGCTGATTCTTCCGCCCTTTTCCCAGAAACTTTCTACGATCACCATTCTCTCCTATGCCAAAGTCAGATAAACTGGGCCTGACTTGTCAGGCGCTTAACGGCAGCGTGACGCATTTTCATTCATATAACAGAAATAATATTATTTTCTGTCTTAGCGTTCGACAGAGAAGGAGAAGAAGAAGAAGAAGAAGAAGAAGAAGAAGAAGAAGAAGAGAAGAAGAAGAAGAAGAAGAAGAAGTAGGAGAAGGAGGAGGAGAAGGAGGAGAAGAAGAAGAAGAAGAAGAAGAAGAAGAAGAAGAAGAAGAAGAAGAAGAAGAAGAAGAAGTAGGAGGAGGAGGAGGAGGAGGAGGAGGAGGAGGAAGCCACAATGATAACTAAAAGCACCCAAGCAAACGAACAAAACAAAACCACTTTAACTTTTACATCTTTCAGTGTCTCGGAACTCGATCTGTGTGAATCCTATCATCTCTCTTGGGCTTTGTCTTAGCCTACTTTTCTTAATCTGTTTTTGTTTTTCGGTTAAACATTTGTTTCAAGCAGATAGAAAGAAAACGTTTGCACTTGAAAAGAAGGAGACAACAATCTGTTGTACTTCTTTTGTCTGTATTATGACCTGCTATGTGTTGGTTTTGATGGGTTGATTAAAATTAGAAGTCAAGTATAATACAAAAAATAAAGTTGAAAATGTTTGTTATTTTTAATATGTGATTCAGTGGACTGATGTGTGTTAGTGTGTGTGTGTGTGTGTGTGTGTGTGTGTGTATGTATGTGTGTGTGTGTGTGTGTGTGTGTGTGTGTGTGTGTGTGTGTGTGTGTGTGTGTATGTGTGTGTGTGTGTGTGTGTGTGTGTGTGTGTGTGTGTGTGTGTGTGTGTGTGTGTGTGTGCTTATTCTTTTCAATTTCATTATTTTGCGTTGCACTGCCATTCAGCGTCTGGCAAGTCAGGCCCAGCACATCTGACTTCGGCATGCAATAGAACTACTACCTTTTAAGTCTTTTTGGAAAAGGAAAACATTAGTATGGACCACGGAGGAAGAAAAATAAGCAGGAGAGGTACCAGAAAAGTAAGATGAAAGAGAGAAACAAAGAAGGAAATAAAATACTTTAAACTTTTAGTACAAAGTTTTCAGAATGTGAGGATGTTGTTTATACTGAGAGTCCCCAGTATCTCCATGGGGGCAACGTGAGAGGGTATCGCCTTGTTGTGATCCGAAAGAAGGTGGAGTGTAGTTCTTCCTGCTGTTTTATAGAAATGATGATAAGAATATATATGATTGTTTTATTCATAAGTGTTACAGCGTTTGCTTTCGTTTCTTCAAAAGATGTGATACACTCAATTTACCATCCACTGCTGTAAACACCTACAGCTATTCAGAACTACGCTGGACCACCCAGATACAGAAGACTCTAACAACCCACGTAGTGTGAAGTGATTGATGACTTCAAGTGTTAGGTTTTTGGACCCAGAGGCTGTGAGAGTCAATGAGGTGAGACACCTGATAGCGTTATACCCCAAAAGTCACGGTTGAAGGCAAGGGCATCTCCAGTGACCATTAACCCCATGCCTGCCCGTGCTACTCTGAGGATGCTTCGCTTCAATCAGCACAGGGAATTGGAACACGCTTGTCTAGGGTTAAAATTTGTCAGCCATGTATATAGAAGGATCAGAGGAAATAGAGGTTATCATAATGATAATGCACTAGAGATATTTATCGTAAACGTGACTAATGACATAACATTATGAAACTGAAAAAAATGTGTTTTTTTATAAAAGAAATGATGTTTTCAGTGAAAGAAAGAAAAGGCTTCTTAGGAAGCAAGTATCAAAAAATGTGTGGATATATATATATATATATATTATATATATATATATATATGTATATATATATATATATATATATGTGTGTGTGTGTGTGTGTGTGTGCGCGCGCATTATGTGTGTGTATTATGTGTGTGCATGTCTGCATCATGTGTGTGTGTGCGCGTGTGTGCGTTTGTTGATTATTTGTAGGGGATCATGATATTCAGATGAAACTTCCTGATTTATTCCTCCTTGACAGTAAAGGTCGTAAGAAAAAAATACATCTCTGATCTTTGAAATGTCAAAGAGTCAAAGACAAAGCCACAATGAGAGTGGGCTTTCAAAAACATTGCGCTTAATCTACCCAGCTCAGACTAGGAGAACAAATAGAATCTAGAACTGGTGCATTTTTAGATCTCCTGTCAAAATGAATTTCAGCTCAAGAGTTGTTGGTATAACTTTAATTTTTTCCCATTTTGCGAACGGAGAATTGGGAAGGAGGGACTACGTGAGCTTGCGTATGACATAATTCATTGGATGTTAGTTGTGTGTATGCGTACATTGGAATGGTGTGAATAGATCTGTGCTATGATGCATGTGTAACAGAGTGGACATTGGCCCATATATCCCACCTCTGCGCAGCTGCTCGGCTGGATACAGCTAGCCAGTTAGGAAATGACCTCTTAAAAGAGGTTGTATAATTCTACCATTATCCGTGAAGGCAAAGAGTATGCAAAGGATGCCTTTCGACCACCACCCAAGGAAACAGAGCATCGCACAATTCGCAGGTGTGTCTGGATTTAGTAACACAACGCTGCGACAGCGCTCTGATCGCATGGGAGGCAATCTACTTACCACCCCATCACACATGTTTTATGGTTTTTTTTTCATTTCGAGGATAACGGAATGAGCAGTTTTGTGGGGGGGGGGGGGGGGTTCACATCCAGTGACCGTGCTAATGCATTATTTTTCAAATGTTGTCATCCGTTCCCACTGGCTCAAAATGACCTACTCTTCCGAAAAAAGGAACACATTGTAACGTGTGCGCATGATGTTCAGCGTGCGTTGTTATCACACAAGATCTCGGTTTATAGTCTCATCCGAAGGATTTTTAAGGGAAGATGAATCGGCACTGATGTTAACTTCATGGGAATCAATCCCCTTGTACGGGATTCGAACCCTGGTCAGCGGATTGCGAGTGCAATGCGCAAGCTCGAACGACCAGGCTGTCCCGTTTGCTTCAGTGAACAAAACTCTTCGGCACTTGCCACACAATTTGTTGACTCATTGACCTTTTAAACTAATTATCTCAGCGTCAAACGCACTGATGTGATGTGCTTTTTGTTTCTCCTTATACATCTTTTGTTTTCTATTGTATTGTTTTGATGGAGACAGGTACTAAATAATCCTCAGCAGATGAAACCAGTAGCAGCGGGGTTTCCACTTACTTCCTACATTTCTGCTAATGAGGATGTTCGTCTTCAGCAACGTGAAGTGCCAATCCATTTTAATGCTGAGGTTTGGGGTGTTTGTTTTTTTTCTATATGACGAAATGCCTAAATTGCACTGAAGCAGTTTATTTATCTGTTCTTTCTTTCTTTTCTCCTTTCCCTATTTCTTTCTTTCTTTCTTTCTTTCTTTCTTTCTTTCTTTCTTTCTTTCTTTCTTTCTTTCTTTCTTTCTTTCTGTCTTTGTTAGTTTGTTAGTTTGTTTCTTTCTTTCTTTCTTTCTTTCTTTCTTTCTTTCTTTCTTTCTTTCTTTCTTTCTTTCTTTCTTTCTTTCTTTCTTTCTTTCTGCCCTTCTTTATTTCTTTCTGCCCTTCTTTCTGTTTTTCTTTCTTTCTCTCGCTCGTTGGTTTGTTCTGTTGGTCTGTCTGCTTGACTGCCTGGCTCTGTCTCTCTGTCTCTGTCTCTGTCTCTGTCTGTCTGTCTCTCTCTCTCTCTCTCTCTCTCTCTCTCTCTCTCTCTCTCTCTCTTTCTCTGCCTCTCTCTCTCTCTGTCTGTCTTTTTGTCTGTTTATCGAACCGTCTGTCATTCTGTCTGTCTGTCTGTCTGTCTGTCTGTCTGTCTGTCTGTCTGTCTGTCTCTCTCTCTCTCTCTCTCTCTCTCTCTCTCTCTCTCTCTCTCTCTCTCTCTCTCTCTCTCTCTCTCTCTCTCTCTCTCTCTCTCTGTCTCTGTCTCTCTCTCACTTTTGAATTTTACTTCATGTCATATGCATGTGTGTTTTGCAACTCAGTTATATGGGTTGCATCACTTCAAACTTGTTTTACGAAAAAGCTTGACATTGATTTGAACACAACGATTATAGTTTGTTGTTTTGTTCTCTTCTTTTCATGTTTGCTTTGTTTCGTCGTTTATGTCTGGTTCGTCTATTCATTTCTGTTGTTTTCTTTATGGCAGCCATCGTTTATTTTCTTGAGCTTGTTATTGAAAGCTTTTACAACCCACTTGATAGAAATCTCCATTTTTTTTGTTTTACTTTTCGTGTATGCTTTACCTTTGTTTGTTTTTCTTTCAGTTTACAACAGGCTTGTGTTGATGTAAAATGTCCTTAATAATCGAGTGTTTACGTGTCACGAATGTTTAAGACTGCAGCATTGGCAATCTATTTCAGCTGCTAAGCCTAAATATTTATTAAACAGGGATTGGGAACGCGGGGACAGGATAGCTCAGTGGTCAGAACTTTCGCCAATTCCAAATTCATGTTAAGCAGCCTTGAGCGTGGTTACAAAGTGGATGGGTGACCGTTTGCGCGCCATGGCTTCAGTACAGTCCCTCAGTTTACCTAGCAGTACATGGGTATTTTGTCATCTTTAAGGGAAGGCAAAGCAGCGAGAGAGAGGAGATGGGCGCCTCCTTAATATGCTGGTCCCTCGAGAAGCTGAGGTCTCTTATATATCGCTCTGCAACGATCATATACATTATGGGGACAGCTTTACAATTACCAAGTCTGCAAACGTCATCTTGTACTTGTACTCTCCAGAAAAACCCAGAAATCCATTATGCTATAATAAAATTTAAAAAATCTTTAAAAATCTAACTTTTTCAACACTCAAGGGCTTCCTGTGTTTTAAAAGCAAAGATATATGATTCCTATTACCTTTGGCAGACTGTTGTTCTCTGAGGTGATTTTCCATGTGCTTAGTATATTTGTTTTTGTAGCACAGATAGCAATATGTATGCGCTCTTGAAGTATTGAAACCTTGTTTGTTTCTTTTGTATAAGCCATCACCTGCTAATTATACAAAATATCTGCTGACTGAATGTTAAGTTAATATGTGTATAGATAAAGAACTTCAGTTATGTTTGTCGATTATTTTCCAATAATAATCTTTGTACAATATATAATACTGCTGTGGCAACTGATAGCAACAGTTATTACAATTTCAAATTCGCAAAAGCTCCAGTAACAAAACGTGCCGAAGTCAGATTTGCTGGGCCTAACCCGAGAAGTGCTTAACGGCAGCGCAACGCATTTTCGCCCATAATTATAACAGACAACAACAGTTGCTGTGCAAGTGTTTGACGAAGAAGCACGTAACAAAAACTTTATTAGCGTGGTGTGAATTGCGTTATGTTATCAACTGATTTATTAGCCCTATTTCCGGTGCGATCTCATTCCCCTTGCAATATATACATGTGTGCTCATAGTGGCACAATGGCTACTCATTGACAAATAAGCATTTCTTTAAAGTCTTCTGAAGAAACAGCGAGCAATTCATTTCCTATGTCTTAAGATACATCTACATATTATGTAACCCCCTAAAAAAAACAACAACAACAAAACAACAACAATAACAAAAAACCCGATCTTGTAAATAAATCCGATCAGACAAATTAGCATTTACCGAAGTCTGCTGAAAGCACACATAACCTCATCCAATTATCTTGGGTACACGGCTGTACAGATTCTAAAAACAATATAGGCAGCTTAAAGGCCACAGGAAATCAGCAATATCTTCATTGCTGCAAACTATTACACCCATTTTTCAGCTCGGGTCCTAATCTAGGCAAAAATGGCAAGTCAGAAAATGTATACACAAAATAAACATACTGACACGCTTTTTCTTCCCCACGAAAATTAAGTAAGACATAGGCTTGACGGTAACTCGAACATGATATTTTTGAAGAGAGAGAGAGAGAGAGAGAGAGAGAAGAGAGAGAGAGAGAGAGAGAGAGAGAGAGAGAGAGAGAGAGGAGAGAGAGAGAGAGAGAGAGAAGACAAGACAAGACAAGACAAGACAAGACAAGACAAGACAAATTCTTTTATTCGAGGATAATAGATAAGCACTCATGTGCTTTTTTACATCCAGTCCCCGCCCTTTTCAGGGATAACGTCAGATAAAAAGATACTAAACAGTAAAACTATATGCAGTACCAAACAACATAAAGGAATAAGAACATTATATATAATAAGGTAATAAAAATGCACTCATTCAGAAGACGAAAATCAGAAGTCACAATAAAATGATTTTGATTATAGATGAAAAGAGAAGCGTTAATAGATAAAGAGCAAACAAAGGAATATAATGAAATAAACAGCTTAACAACCAAGAAAAGTCCACCCAAAAATATGAAAGACTGAAAATGAAAGACTGAAAATGTTCTTATGTTACTCATGCCCATCGAGAAGAGAGAGACAGATACAGAGAGAGAGAGACAGAGACAGACAGACAGACATACAGAGACAATGGAGAGAGAGACAGAGACAGAGAGAAACAGAGACAGACAGAGACAGAAAGAGAGAGAGACAGAGAAATACAGAGAAAGACTTCAAGTGGTAACTCGATGGGCATGAGTAACATAAGAACATTTTCAGTCTTTCATTCCAAATGTTTGTGCAGTAAATGGGTTCAGAGATTATTTAGTGGTTTGTAATAAACAATGGCCGTGCTCGTTTTAACAGATGAGACATTCACAGTACACTGTTGCTTTTTATTTACACAGGGCTCTACTTATCTAGTTTATTCTATCCCTCTGCGGGTTTTCAGGTTTGTTTGCGCATTTTATGATTAGTAGTTTTTTTTAATGGTGTAGGGGATATAAAATCTCTCTCTCTCTCTCTCTCTCTCTCTCTCTCTCTCTCTCTCTCTCTCTCTCTCTCTCTCTCTCTCTCTCTCTCTCTCTCTCTCTCTCTCTCTCTCTCTCTCTCTCTCTCTCTCTCAAGTTTCACTCATCCTATCGCCAGCCGTTATTGCTTATTCAAAGCTTCTGTCGTCTTCTTTACGCAAGTCTTTCTGTATTTTGTTTTTTGCCGTGTTTACCCCTGTAGTTTACATCGCTCCCACTGTAATCAACAACCCAGTGTTTACACATTAGGACTATTTCTGACATCAATGGAGGCAATGTGGTTCTATATGTAAACATTGATTGAAAACAGAAAGGAATACGCTACGTCTTTCAAAATCATGCACCTTCAGGAAACACACTTAAATGTAAGTGAGCGAATCAGCAAGCAAGGAAGCGGGCAAACATTTAAAGTAGCAGACAGTTTTATATAATTTTCTTTACCTATAAGCGACACTAAATGAAAAGGAAGGTGGCCGGACGGTTAAGACGTTCAATCGCCTTAAAAAGTAAACAGTGAGGTTCTTTGTTTGATTCCAGGTCTTGACTTTTCTTCCCAGATTGATGAGAAAATTGAACAAAACGTCAAAACTTTTCGGGTGAAATATAAACTGAGGTGAATATAAACCCAGGTCTCGTGTGCAAATACACACATAATATATTGTGAACAGGATAAAAACATGTTATTCTTTTGGGAAGAGTAGACCATTTCGTGCCATTAGGAATAGATGACAAATTTTCATAACCTCATACACACATGTATCGACTTTAAACACCATTTCCGAAAATGGATTGCGGCTACGGAAAAGAAAATGTTTGCCTACGCAGAAAACAAACAAGAAAGAATCACCATTGGTAAAACTCGGAGCTCTAACTACAGAGCAATATAACAAATTAAATACAATTCGAGTATATTTTGTTTTTGTTTGACTGTCTGTTTTGTTTCGTTTTTTCTCTTTGTCTTCCGTTATTTGATTATGTATAACACAATCTCCAAGTATTATGAGATCTTACGACACCTTAATTTATTCAAAGATGCAGAACGCTTTGTTGAAGACTTATTGGTGCTGTTCATTAATATAAGATTATGAGATAAACCATTTACAGTAGTTACATAAAAACAAAAACAAACATTTATAAACAAAGTGGGCTTTAGACCAAAACGCAGCACAATGGAACAAATTTTCAATCTGAGAATTCTGATAGAGAAGCATCTCCAACACCCAAAAGACTTGTACCACAATTTCACAGACTTCAAAAAGGCCTTTGACAGGGTATGGCATGACGGCCTCTGGCAAGTACTCAGGCACTTCAACATTGACAGCTGGCTAATTGAAGTCATCAAGGCTCTGTACGAGAACGCAAAAAGTGCAGTTTTCATGAACAATCACGTGGGCGAGTTCTTCAAGACCACGGTTGGGGTTCGCCAGGGCTGCCTTCTCTCACCTGTACTCTTCAACCTCTTCCTCGAAAACATCATGACAGAGACACTGCAAAACCACCACACTTCCATCTCCATTGGTGGAAGATCCCTTTGCAACCTCAGATTTGCAGATGACATTTACCTCATGGGCAGCAGCAAACAAGAACTGCAAATCCTCACAGACAATTTAACAGATCGAGCGAGCGCATACGGCATGGAGGTCAGTACAGAGAAATCAAAGATCATGGTCAACAGCGTGAGTAATGACATCACGGAAATAAAGATGAATGGAGAAATACTAGAAGAGGTGAGCCAATTCAAATACTTAGGCTCCATCCTAACAAAAGATGGCACATCAAACAATGAAGTGAAAGCTCGCATTGCAACAGCAACATCTGCTCTAGTCAGACTCGAGAAGATCATCAGAAGCAACAACATCAGCTTCTGCACCAAATACCACCTTTACAAATCCCTCGTGATATCTATCCTCCTATATGGCTGTGAATCATGGACTCTGACAGCAGAGTTAGAGAGGAGAATCCAAGCATTCGAGAACAAGTGCCACAGAAGACTCCTCAAAATATCATACAAAGAACACAAGACCAATAACTATGTGAAAGAAGAAATCAAAAAGCGTGTGGGCCCCCTAGAGCCTTTGCTCTCCACCATAAAGAGGAGAAAGCTGATGTGGTTTGGTCACACCACAAGACACAACACCCTAGCAAAAACCATCCTGCAAGGAACAGTCGAGGGCAAGAGAAGAAGAGGCCGCCAAAAGAAATCATGGGTTGACAACATCAAAGACTGGACCGCCCAACCCCTGCAACACCTCCTACTAGCCACACAGGATCGTGAAGCATGGAAAAAGATCTCCGTTGCGTCTTCTCTCATGTCCCCCTACGTCCTTTGGGACATGGGACTGAGTGAGTGAGTGACTATCACAGTAGGCTTTTTGTTGCATTTTTCTTCTTAAAGTTCATTGTAGCACTTGCAAGCCAGCTATGAATCAAACTACTGATTTTTAGTCTGCTTTGTAATTTAAGTTAATCTCTACTTGTTTTCAGATGAACACCTGGACTGGCCCCTACTGTCCCTACAGGGAACAGGAGGAAGGCAAAGAGGCAGACAGAGAAAACCAAGCATAGGCAACATCAGAGAGTGGACTGGCCTAGACTGGAACAATTTACTGCAGAACACTGGAAAGCATGAGAAGTGGAGGAAGCCAGCTGCAAAATGTTCAGTGGTACCTCCACGGTCTACGAGACTCCTATGACGTTAAAAGGAGAATCTCCACTACGTTTTGAATTTCGAAATGACCTACTCCCAAAAAGACAGACAGGCCTATGTAATACACTCTCTGCACCATTAAAAAGATCTATAGTAAAACCATTCTATACCAGTGTAAAAGAAAATTAAAATGCTTAGCTCTCGTGTCTGGCTCCTATCTTATAAGCCAGATGGGAACGGATGGTAAAGTTTTACCGGCAGTCTGTTATGGTCTGGCACTTTCGTTTATATCTCTTTCAGCATTCCGCGGTTTGTTTTGCTTTCCTGATTCCGACTTTCTGTTCATTTTTTTTATCTTCAAAGTTCACACAGTTCATCTGCTCTGATCAAGAAAATTATATGCTGGTGAATACCATGTGATGTGGTGTGTGTGTGTGTGTTCATTCTTCAATTTAACATCTTTTTACGATTAATATTACATGACGTGTGTGTGTGTATGTGTGTGTGTGTGTTTGTGTGTGTGTGTGTGTGTGTGTGTGTGTGTGTGTGTGTGTGTGTGTGTGTGTGTGTGTGTGTTTTGTTTGTGTGTGTGTGTGTGTGTGTGTGTGTGTGTGTGTTTGCACCCACATTTGTGAGCCCATAAGTGTCGCCTGTAAAAAAAACAAAAAACAATTAGTGTTGGATCGACTATCAATAAATATTTTTAATTTCAGTTTTTTAATCTTCTCATCACTCTAATGCTGCAATGATTCAAATTGCCTGGATGTGGAGGTGAGTGAGTACAGAACTCGGTGGAGGAATGTCCTCAGAGGACGGATGTGCGGAGTGAAATCAGACCGGAGGCGGTGCAGCAGATAACGCTGTGTCACGGTGCCAGCCACTGCCCATACTGACAGAAATCGTCCGGAACAAAACAACCTTGCACCATTAGATTATATCATGAAACCACAGGCCATGATTATAGGCTGGGCATCACCACTGTTGGTGGTCTCGGTTGTGTTGTGAATGATGGTGGAGTATGATTCATAATGATGTTCGTTATGATAAGAAGTACAACATAATAATGATTTTTATCTTAATTACATAACAAGGCTTGATAGCAATAATGAATTTCATGGTCCATCGTTCCTTGTAAACATTTTTAGTCAGCTTTTTATAATTTTGGTATTGAATGCCGTACAGGTGATAAGAATCTTGAAGCAGAGTTATGAGAAAATCAGATCACCCTGTCAGCATAGTTGTTTAGTTTGAAATCATAGAGTATCTTTCCATGTATAAAACACTGATTTAACGTCAGCATAAAACGCAGGAATTTATTTTAAAACGATATCTCCCAGACCAAATATAGTTAAAATTCAAAGCAAAATTGTTTAGCCTAAGCACTAGTTTTCAAATGATAGACTGTACGCAGATCAGAGATATTATGAGCTAGTGTGTATCTAATCATACCATTGATTAACCTTATAATCATTATCTTTACTAAACCCAGCAGCAGCAAAACCAATGTGGTTTCATTTTATCAGGCGGGGGAGAACGTTTTTTTGTTACGATTAGCTCTTGACGTATATTCAATGTAATACGTTGCATTCAAAAGCAATGTTTGCCTTTGCGTTCATATACCTTTTTTTTCTTCAAAAAAGCCTTTTGATTTAATAATTTTCGATAGGCAAACCATCAGTTAGGGCCACCAGTATACTGTTGAAGCCATGATGTTTGTGCACGTAAAAGCAAATGAGGGCATCCTATCAGAAATCTTGAGCCAAGTACTACAAGGATCTATCTTGTGGTGCCAAACCTCATCTACAACCACAATCATCACGGTTGACAACATGTCCACCCCATCCCCTTCATTTGGCTGTAAGCCAACGCTAACGTGTGGATGGCTGGCTTCTACCAGCCAATGAAATTAAGACACGTCTGCTCAGGGATTCATCTCGTCATGCACGAGAGCAGATACGACATTGGACAAAATGGAATCAACGGTACAGCTTTGATGATAGTCAACAACATTACTGGAGATAAACTGATAGTCATATGGATGTAAGCACTGGAATTTGTAAGAGATAAACGCTTAAAGATAGGAAACAGTATTTCTATCTATCATGTTGTGTATTTTCCGCCTCAAAAACAAGAGTTTTCAACAAATACTGTCTGATTTTTTATGTGTCTTTTATTGTTCTTTATCGGTGGTTGGAACACTTTTGGTGACAGACTTGTTTCCTCTGTAATGATACAGCCATGAGATACAAACTCGATCCCACAGTCCTTTAGAAATTATGAGAAACAGATCTCGAGGTAAAAATGCCTTTAAAGCAACGAGAAGATGGTACATCTACGTGTCTCTCGACTTTACTGTTTTATTCATTCTCTCTCTGTTTCCCTTTATTATTCCTGATCTTCTTTCTGATGACTTAAAAAAAGTTCCATTAACATGCAAGCTATTTATGCTGGCATACCCTCAATACCCTTATGGGACATACTAGCATACAGGATAAAACAAGATTGTGGTTAGGATGCTCATGTGATAACGATGTTGATGGTGACAATGAATTATATTTCCATCCTAAGTGCAGCTAGATGTTTTCACCATCCCAAACTGTCTTCTTCATTATCAATCATACATTTTAGTTTACAGATTATGTCACGGTATACGTTGTTGATAGGTAACCAATCTTGTTGGTTTAAACTTATATGATGTAACTAAATATACTGTAAGAAACAAAATAGAGATAATGTTATGTCAGTAGTAGCAGATTTGCATCCTGTCTAAATGACCTGGAATACATCTAATTATGATACATAAGTTTCCTGTGCATAGAAATAGTGCATCTTTCTAATCGTGTTTTGATAAAAGTTGAAACGTGAGAATTGTTTCCCTTCCTTCATGCTTTGCACATCTCTCTTAGATGACATTACCCCCAGCAACTTCAAAACAAGCAAAGTCGTTCGAAAGATAATATTTTAATATATTTCATTGATAACGTCATGTTCATAAAATATCACTGAAAAAGCTCAGCAAAGCTATTAGTCAACGAAGTTGACATATTATCAATATACCTGAAAACAAGATAAGTTTTCAAAAATTGAGATGAACTACGTAGATACTGATGTTTTTCAAAACATCCATGAAAAACTATTAAAAAAAAACACTAAAAAAGCTAGACTTGTTTGGAAAGACCTGATACAGCTTCTAGGTCAAGTTTACCCGACAAACAAGGTAACAGTTCCACGATAGAGCCCCCAGATAGTGATGGCTCTGACAGCTCACGTGTTAAGTGATTGATGGCTTCCTGTCTTCAGCACTGGACTCTCAGACTGAGGCAGTCAATAGAGTAAGTCAGGTGATAGCGCTGAAGCTTCTGTTATCTTGGTCTTGGGGCAGGAGCGCCCCCAGTGCCCATCAAACCCATGCCCGCCTCTGGTAATCTGAGGCTGCTGAGCTTCAATCAGCAGATGAATGGGAAACACGTCTGGTGGGGTTGGACTCGTTACGCAAGATAGCAGACTTATCAGATGAGATGCAGACAATTGCTTTGGTAAAAGTGGGGTGCATCGCGCACAAACACACACATATATACATACACACACACACACACACACACACACACACACACACACACACACACACACACACACACACACACAAACACACACACAAAACACACACACGCGCGCGCGCGTTTTCATTAAGTTAAACTTTCTCCTTTGGGAATACTAAAGTAGAATGCTTCTAAAAAAAGTGCGGGGGTGGGGGGTGGAGACAAGTTTAGTCTATCTTCAAAACAAAATGGATTGCCTGGATTTTATCTGGGGACGGGATAGCCTAGTGGTCAGAACATTGCGCTCGCAATTTGACGACATGGGTTCGATTCCCATTCGAGGGGATTTTTCCTCTGGAGTTGACATCAGTGCTGACTCCACTCTCCCCAAAAGTCCAGATGACACTATAAACCGAGGCCCCGTGTGCGAACGCACGCAGAACATCTTGCGCACACGTTAAATCATGTTCTGCTTTTCGTAGGCCATTGCGTGCCGGCGGGAATAGATGACAAGATTTACAAAACTGCATGCACACGAAAACTGGATGTAAAAAAGCACATGAGTGCCTATTTCATTATCCACGATATCAAAGAATAACTAGATAAATAAATGAATAGATAAATAAATAATAAATAAATGAATGAATGAATGAATGAATGAGTAAACAAATAAATAAATAAATATTGGCCCAATATGTTAAAAAGAAACCTTAAAAGGAAGAATGCAGCGTGTTACACAAAAACGTCTCTTTAACAAAAATTTGCAGTTAACTGGTTGAAACCAACACACATGTATTATAACATCACCAAAACCACCACACAACAACAACAACAACAACGACAGACTAGCAACACACTGATGCACTTCCATATGTGCACGTACAGAGAAATCCTAACGTCATAATTATTATTAGTTCTGGTCTGGAGGTTCGAGGCGCCAGAACCTATTTACAAGCCCAACCACCATGGCTGAGAGGCCAGTCCCCCCCCCCCCCCCCTCCCTATGCCTGTGTGCCATGGGCCTCTTGTGGATGGTTAGCTTTTATCAGCCAATGAAATTAGGATACATCTGTTCTCACGGTTCCTCTCAGCATACGACAGCAGAAGCGTTGGTTAATAATTATGATGTAGGATGTAACATACACTGCAGCTTTGATGCTGTGTATAATTATCTAAGGGAAAGTCATGGTCGTAGACATCACAGCAAACTTGAGTTGGGAACAATAGCATTCAGGATTTATTGATCACAGCCAAAAAAAAATGTTATCGGTTGGAAAATAATTAAGAGGATGCTACGAAATACTTGTGTGTGTGTGTGTGTGTGTGTGTGTGTGTGTGTGCGTGTGTGTGGTGTGTGTGTGTGTGTGTGTGTGTGTGTGTGTGCGCGTGCGCGTGCGTGTGTGTATGTGTGTGTCGTGTGTGTGTATGTGCGTGTGTGTGTGTATGTGTGTGTGTGTGTGTGTGTGTGTGTGTGTGTGTGTGTGTGTGTGTGTGTGTGTGTTTTCTGTGCGTGTGTGCATGTGTGTGAGTGTGTTTTGGTTTTCTTTTCTTTATATGCGACTCAAACAATTGTGAGAACCAAATCCTCCCTTTAATTGAACACTGAATTAATGGATATTTTTCTTAAGGAGTTAAAGTTTGGGTGTAGTTCCATGATGTAGTGTATGGGAATATTAAGATAATTGATATCTTCAAGCGTCATGACAGCCATATTTCTGTTTATCAATGAAGATGCCTGGATGAATACATTCAAAGAAAAGTCTCTCTACGACTAGAAAAAAAGACTTATAGACTCTCGCTGTAGCACTCTAAGCCTCGCGGACCTGCATCAAAAGACTCGGTGTCCGGCTGGTTAAAAAAAACCATACTGCATGAAGCTGGTATAGAAGGTTTTGCGTCACACTGTTTAGTTTACAATTCCTTTTCCCCTCCGATTCTTTAGTGTTCATTTGTTGAATTTTCCTTTTTCAGAAACAAGCCTATGTAGGGTTAGATTTTTAGTATTTTAGTATTTTGTATGTCTGTATACGATATGTATAAGCCTATATACGATCAGCTTACAAATAGATATGGACATAGAACACTAGTTTGTGGGAAAATTAACACTTTACAGTTGTTGATGTGTAACACACTTGTGAGAAAAGAGGCAGATGACAGGTATAAGTAGCTTGTGGAATATACAAAAATTATCTATGATTTATAAGAGAATAAGCAGATAAATCAAAGGTAACAGAACTGGGTTACATATTTAACATTGATTTTGACACAGTATAGGTTGAACTGCGGAGAGAACGATTTATAAAATCTAAGGTTCTTTTGAAAACGTCTTGCAGTATTTGTAAGAAAAGGTGCTCAGGTTCTTGAATATTTCATACAGTGTGAAAAGGTTATCATTGCGTTTAGAGCGGTTTTTTCTTACGAGATTGTTTAAATGCTTGATAGTTTGTCCGTCCGTGTGACTGCCTCTCGGGTTTCTCTATCTTTGTTTGTGTGTCTGTTACTTTCTCCCTGTGTGTGTGTGTGGGGGGGGGGGGGGTGTGCGTGCGTGCGTGCGTGCGTGCGTGCGTGTGTCTGTCTATCTATCTATCTATCTATCTATCTATCTATCTATCTATCTATCTATCTATCTATCTATCTATCTATCTATCTATCTATCTATCTACCTACCTACCTACTACCTACCTACTACTACCTACCTACCTACCTACCTACCTGCCTACCTACCTACCTACCTACTACCTACCTACCTATATGTCAAGTCACACACCCACACTCACGCGCGCGCGCACACACATTGTCACACACACATGTACACACACACACACACACACACACACACACACACACACACACACACACCCCAAACACACACACATACACACACGACACAACACACACAACATTGTAAACACACACACACACACACACACCACACACACACACACACACACACACACACACACAACACACACACACCACCACACCCACTACACATAAACGCACACACATTTACATACACAGACAAACACACATAAATACATATAAACACACACACACACACACACACACACACACACACACACACACACAGAAACACAAATGTGTAAATCTAAACTCGCGCCGATACTTTGTTCTCTTTTGCCCAAAACACATCCCAACACGAACGCATGTATTCTTAAGGAGCGGAAACAACAAGGGAATTCAAGAAGAGTGGAAGATAAACTTCCGTCTGTTTACCGGGGTGCTAGGATTTACCGGAACAGGAAGTATAACATTCTCAGTCAAACCGCAGGAAGTGTGCATTATTCACGAGGTGGTGTAGCTTTACTGTCATACACAAAAAATAACCCACCCCTTATTATTCTGCGCCCAGACAGACTCGGCGTTTTCACTAAATAGATCTCTGAAAGAAGAAACTACGTTGCATTTAAGAAGCTAAATTTGTTTGTGTATTTTTACATTTACACCACCACGTGCTATACAGTTCATATTTATACATTTTATATATTTTTTTTTATTCTTTTATATCCAGGATAATGGGATAATCACTCTTGTGCTATTATTACATCCACTCGCCGTGTGTATGCAGTTTTGGAAATGTCATCTGTTTCCAGCGGCACAAGATGGCCTACTCTTACGAAAAGCGGAAGAGGATTTAATATGTGCGCAAGATGTTCTGCGTGCGTTCACACACGGGGCCTCGGTTTATAGTCTCATCCGAAGGATGCTGTGTGCATCATGCAAGCTGAAGCAAGCTAGGCATGAAGGACATGACATAAACGCGATTAACCGTGTCGTTTTATCTCTAATCCTTCCTCTTGTTTACTAGGGCCCTGTAGCCAGCTTCACCTACCACATTTGGGTAATCTCCCTAATGTTCTTCTTTTCTTATCACTTCTCTCCTGTTATCCCAATCACCCCAGATCTTCTTTCTTGCTTTTTTTTTTGTCGTCTTTCGGCTAGAGCTCCGAGGTTTACCAATGGTGAGATTTGTGTGTATGCATCCGTTTTTGGTCACCATGAAGGTAGCTGCGTTCCCACTTTAGGAGGTGAATGCTAGGTATATATATATATATATTTTTTTTTTTCCGGAACACTCCAAAAGCTGA
>CM060328.1:51878505-51881005 GCA_030674155.1 Stramonita haemastoma
TCTATCTGTCTTAATATGCAAGTGTTTGTGTCTTTCCATGTGAATCTTATGTGTACGAGCATGTATACATGAATGCTGCATTCAGCAGGTATGTATGAGAGCTGAAGAAAATACGTATATGTACATGCGCCTGTTTACGTGAAGGTCAAAGGTAAAGAAAGTGTTTCCGAAATCTATACCGTTGTTCAGGAGTGAGGTGTCAGAGACCTCAGCTTCTCCAAGGGCCAGCAGATTGAGGGCGGTGCCCATCCCATCTCCTTTGTTGCTTTACATTCCCGGTCCCTAAAGATGGCAAGGACCCATTCACAAGTGGGTGAACTGGGGGACTGTACAGAAACCAAAGCATGTAAATAGTTACCCATCCCACTTGGTAACCTCGCTCAATGCTGGTTAACCTTAACATGGGAACAACGAGTGCATACTAACCATACAAAAAGCGAATCGAATCATCCGTCAGTCCAGTTTAATCATTTTGGATGTATTATTTTTGGCAAGGCAGCAATTTGGCGCCACATGTCATCAATATCTTGCTCAACACATCAATGTTGAAAACACTATAATCAACTTCTCCCCTGTCAAAAAGGAAACTGCTCATATCGCAGGGAACTGCCAAGTGGGCAAAACCAAGTCATTGATTTTTAATCACGATGATTACAAACTTTGATATGATTGTATGTGTGGGTGCGTGCACATATATGTGTGTGCGCACGCGCATGTGTACGTAGGTATGTCTGTGCGCGCGGTTGTGTGTGTGCGTATGCCTATGCATGTCTATGCATGTTTTTTATTTATGCATGTATGAACACATGACCACGGATCCTCATGAGAGCGTGTAAGCGAGTATGCAAACATACACGCGTTTGTTTGAACGTAAACAGAAAAACAGCGCATCAAATTAATCATCGGTCATTTATGATTTAATCAATTAGGGACATTTCACACACAGACAATCTGGCGCTAGGTGCCAGCAATATTTTCCTTCAACACATCAGTGTTCACAATACAATAATCAGGTTTTTGCTTGTGAAAGATCAAATGTGCTGATATCACAGATGTCTGTCAAGAAAACAGGATTGTTTTGAACGCATTGTAATTTCAGATGTTGATGATAATATATTCTCTGTGTGTGTTTGTGTGTGTGTATGTGTGTGTGTGTGTGTGTGTGTGTGTGTGTGTGTGTGTGTGTGTGTGTGTGTGTGTGTGTGTGTGTGTGTGTGTGTCTGTATATTTTTGTTTTTTATTTATTTAATTCTTTTATATCGAGGATGATGGGATAAGCACTCTTGTGCTTTTGTACATACAGTCCCCGTGAGTATGCATGTATGTGTGTGTGTGTGTGTGTGTGTGTGTGTGTGTGTGTGTGTGTGTGTGTGTGTGTGTGTGTGTGTGTGTGTGTGTTAGTCCGTTGAATTCTAAAAATCAGCACACATGAAAAAAGAGAACTCTTCCGAAACTCACAATCGTATACCAGAAAGTCATGCTTATGTACTTCACACTGACTTGCTAGATGCGTTTTTCCTTGTTTTCCTTTTTCCTAATACATATGAGGCTTGTCTTTGATAATAGCCCGTAATCTTCAGAAACTCCTAATTTGAAAATGAATGTTTTTGCTCAGAAGAAACACTGAGATATAAATGGCATTATGCAATCAATGGTAGTGGTGGAAGTGATAGATAATAAAGAAACTTTGCTTAGTGTGCTCTCTCTCTCTCTCTCTCTCTCTCTCTCTCTCTCTCTCTCTCTCTCTCTCTCTCTCTCTCTCTCTCTCTCTCTCTCTCTCTCTCTCTCCTCTCTCTCTCTCCTCTTCTCTCTCTCTCTCTCTCTCTGTGCCTGATATATGATTGTGATTGTGTGTGTTTGTGTGTGTATGTGTGTGCGTGCGTGCATGCGTGTTTGCGTGTGTATGTAGTGTTTTCGCACGCGCACACAAGTGTGCTTTTCAGCATACATACATGCACACACACATGTGGTTTCTTGCATGTATGTGCGTGAGCACGCCACAAGTACGCATTTGCAAGCTTGCATAACTACACACGCTCGTATGTTTGTGAGCACGTGTGTTCTTGTGTCTATGCATACGTTTGTACATGCAAATGCGTACGTGTTTACCCCATCTGAGGTACTCTAGCTGGTCAACCCAAGGTGTTTGAGTGTGTGTGAAAACGGTCACTAATTCCTCCCGACCTTCAGCCATAAACAGGTCTGGCAGTGTAATGTGATGAGCTCTGGGAATCGAGCTTAGCAGGCGAAATGTGACTATGAAGAACCAAGCCGTTGCTCATGAAAACTCACAGACGTTTCTCTTTGTTACCAGCTAGACCACCGATCGACTATCCATCCATTATTCACTCAGTCAGTTTGATCAGAAAACTACGTCTTTCTTCATTTCGTTTACTTTTTCGGATTTTTTTAAGGCTATTTTTTCTCAGTTGGACGTCGTGTGGGGACTAAGTAATCTAACAATAAATGCCGGATAAAGATAATGCGCATGATTTGATGA
>CM060328.1:51888505-51893505 GCA_030674155.1 Stramonita haemastoma
TTTTTTTATTTTTCTTTCGTTCTTCCCTTCTTTCTTTCCCTATATTTGTTGTTCTACCTATCATTTTGTGCTGTTCTGTCTGTCTGCCTATTTTTCTTTCTGTTAGTTTTTTTGTCTTTCTTTCTGTTTGTTTTTCTTTTTTTTTCCTTCTTTCTTTTTTTCTTTTTTTTCTGTCTTTCTTTCTGTCTTTCTGTCTGTCTGTCTTTCTTTCTTTCTTTCTTTCTTTTTTTTTTCTTTCTTTCTTTCTGTCTTTCTGTCTTTTTTTTTCTTTCTTTCTTTCTTTCTTTCTTTCTTTCTTTCTTTCTTTCTTTCTTTCTTTCCCTGTCACAGGAAGCGAGTAGATATAACATAAGATACTCAGAGGCAAAAAGGGCTGACATAAGACACACTACAGCACCTGACTTGTGGTCAGTGGGTTCGTTACTTATTCATAGGCTAAGGGAATAACAGACACACCAGGGACTGGACACTGTCCACTAGTCTTCTGACCTGATGAGGAGATGGCGTTTAAAGGATGAGAGAGAGAGAGAGAGAGAGAGAGAGAGAGAGAGAGAGAGAGAGAGAGAGAGAGAGAGAGAAGAGAGAGAGAGAGAGAGAGAGAGAGAGAGAGAGAGAGAGAGACAGACAGACAGACAGACAGACAGACAGACAGACAGACAGACAGACAGACAGACAGACAGACAGACAGAAAGACAGACAGACAGACAGACAGACAGACAGACAGACAGACAGACAGACAGACAGAGACAGAGACAGAGACAGAGACAGAGACAGAGACAAGGAGAGGGGTCATGGAGAGAGAGACAGAGGGGGGAGAAATAGGGGCATGGAGAGAGAAAAAGAGAGAGAAGGGGGGGGGGGGGGGGGAGGTGGCAGATAGTGGGAAAACGCGAAAGAAAGAAAAAGAGAGAAATAGCCAGACATACCGACAGAGAGACAGAGACACACAGAGAGAGAAATGGACAGACAGATCGACCTGCAGTCAGAGAGACAGAGGAAAAACAAAGAGAAACGAGACAGAGACCTATAAACAAAGATAGAAAAGAAACAGAGAGATAAAACACTCAGATGGATAGACACACAGACAGAAAATAAGACAATTGCAAGAAGAAAGGTGGGACCAACAAAACTTCAACACAGGCAAACAGAGACATAGACATACAGACAAAAGTACAGAGAAACGTACAGACACATACTAGATAAGACACACACAATACATCATCACTGTTCACTATCCCCTAGCCATACAGACAGTTAAGGCACCACTGAAAGTTTTGCAACCAGCTTCCTCCACTTTTCACGGTTTTCAACTTTTCGTAGCAAGATGCCGAAAAAATTACAGAGGCAGGAAATAGAAACACATACAGAAAATAAGTCAGATATAGAAACAAGACATGGCATGGCACATTCCATACATTTCTCTGAACTTGCCATAAATAAAATAAACAGCCTCCGAAAAACAAAGAAAGCTACTGGGAAGAATGAAAGAAAGAAATCAGTCCCTAAATCGGAATTATCCGCTGGGACGTAAATACAATCACAACAGATAAAAAGACACATTTCCCAAACGCTATCTTTTAATGTAGAACACACGAAAATCGCTATCTCTTCCAGCCACTAAGCTTATCACCAATCTGACGTGTATTGCACAATGCCTCTCCAGAGATGCTGTGGACTAAGTTTCTGCATTCAGATTTTAGCTTGCAATCAAGCATTGGCTCTCATATACAAACTGTGATATTTTTTTACGGTCAGAAACACAGAAAAGCAAAGAAGAGAGAGAGAGAGAGAGAGAGAGAGAGAGAGAGAGAGAGAGAGAGAGAGAGAGAGAGAGAGAGAGAGAGAGAGAGAGAGAGAGAGAGGGAGAGAGAGAGAGAGAGAGAGAGAGAGAGAGGAGACAGAGACAGAGACAGAGAGACAGAGACAGAGACAGACAGACAGACAGACAGACAGACAGACAGACAGACAGACAGACAGAGTGAGACAGAGACACAGAGAGAGACAGAGACAGAGACAAAGACAGAAACAGAGATATTCTTTTTTTATTTATTTACTTATTTATCAGTTTATTTATTTATTCCTTGATATCGAGGATAAAGGAATAAGCGCTCATGTTCTGACACAGTACGTCGTAGCAATGCAGTTCGTCGTACTTTGCGACGAACAGCGTCGATAACCCCCCCCCCCCCCCCGGGGGGGGGGGATGTCGACGCAGTTCGTAAAAGAAATGATGATAAAGTTCGGGGCTTTTTGTTGTTGTTGCTGCCTCGTCTTCTGTGACGTCCCTGTATTGTTGTTCCCACGCCGCTCATTTCAATTCCCCCGCCACTGCCATACCCTGATTTGTTGTGTCTCGTCCACAGGATCGGAAGTCGACAGAGAACCCATCAATATTAGACCACCATGGGGCCACCAGCCAGAGGGGCCCTGCACTTCTGCTGGGTCACTTTGGTGGTGTTGAGTGGTACCTGTTCTGAGCTAACATACGCAGGACACCACCTACTAAGCCCCCTACTAACGACAGTATTAGCTCAGTTGCGGAGCCAGACTGAGTGAGACGCCCACCCGAGGTGAAGACCACCACAACGTCCCTCCAATGATCGTCCTTCCCCGCGAACCACCAACCCCAAAGGCTTTGACACAAACTCAACACAGGTACAGAAGTGTAAGAGGGAAACCGAATCTGAGGTCACCATGTGACCAGAGCAACGGGGGCCACCGAATCAGAGGCATTTTTAAAAATAATAATAATAATGATGATAATGATGATGATGATGATTATTATTATTGTTATTGTTGTTATTATTATTATTATTATTATTATTATTATTATTATTATTATTATTATTATTATTATTATTATTATTATTATTATTATTATTATTATTATTATTATTATCATCATCATCATTATTATTATTATTATTATTATTATTATTATTATTATTATTATTATTATTATTATTATTATTATTATTATTATTATCATCATCATCATCATCATCATCATCATCATCATCATCATCATCATCATCATCATCATCATCATCATCATCGTCATTATTATTATTATTATTATTATTATTATTATTATTATTATTATTATTATTATTATTATTATTATTATTATTATTATTATTATTATTATTATTATTATTGCTGTTGTTGTTGTTGTTGTTATTGCATGATGATCAATGGTGAGGAGGAGGATGTAATGATGCTACGTGGAAGTGCACCCGCATTGAGACTACTTGACAGGGCTGTACTCTACTCTTACTGTCATAATAAATTATATCCCTGCGTCAACCAGGCCCGAGAGATACAAACATCTGCAGTGTTGTTCAGGTAATTAGAGCAACATTCTCAAATTCGCATCCGTAAAGTGGATGAAGCTCAACTGTGTGGTCCCAGTCTCCTCACTGAGCCCACAGCACACTCACTCTGGGTAGGAGCCAGCCGAGGTCCGTAAATTCCTGTTACTCTTATGGGAATGGAACCCGCAATTTTCCAGTTTGAAATCCAAGGCGCTAACCACTGCGCTATGGCGGCTGGTAGAAAAGATTATAAAGTTGATTTGGAAACTGAAATAGCATTTCTCTTTTGTACTAAGAACTTTCGCCATTGCCTGTTTTTGGTGCTGAAAAGTTGTGACAAAGTGCGTCAAAGCAGGATCATCATTAATTTATGTTTTCGATGTATTTTTACTCTCCTGAGATCCTCAAGAGATGGTATTTAGACAAGGAGAAAGAAAGGCGGGAAGACAGACAGACATGAAGGTAGGAAAACAAAAAGACAGATACATTATACAGACACACAGTGCTCTGCAGAGAAATGCGGAAAATCAGAGACAGGGACTCAGTAGAAAATATACTAAAGATACAAAGCATGCCCGCCTCCCCTCGCGCACACACACACACACACACACACACACACACACACACACACACACACACACACACACACACACACACACACACATACACACACACGCGCGCGCGCGCGCGCGCGCGCACCCACGTAGGCACGTGTGACTATCATTTTATCACTCATCGTCTCAAATAAACCGATGCAAATGATAAACAGTTTCATATTAAAGAAAGCAGGATTTTACAAGCGCTCTCCTCAGCTCAGATAAGGAATACAGACTGCCTGTCTTTCCCACCACTGATCTGCCCCACATTCTGTGGTACTTGTCTTCTTTTACTTTCTTCTTCTTCTTCTTTGCATTCCTCTTTGTTTTCTTCTTCTTCTCCTCCTCCTCCTCCTCCTCCTCTTCCTCTTCCGTCGTTGTCGATGAGCTTTCGGATAGCATCTAACCAATGAGTATCTTTGATCTAACGTCAAGCAAGAATGATGAAAGTAGACAAGAAGGAGGTGAAAAAAAAAAAGCAATGCAGAAAGAAAGAGACGAAATAAAAATGAGAGAATTCCCTGTACAGAACTATCTATTAGATTACCAGAAAGTAGGAGTAGGATAGAAAAGGAGAGATTTCTTTGCCCTGAATTTTCCGAAGGTGGAGAGGCTCTCTATACTGACAGCCCCCTGTCATCCCCGCAAGCGGGTGCTACATGTCTGAGACAAGGCTTTGGTCTGAAACTGATGACTCTGTTTCTGTTTACGGTCAAAGATAAGTTATCACAGGAACTGGGCTGTTCTGTGCTTTCCTCATAGCATTTCAAGTGAGAGAGAGAAAGGGAGCATAGTTGTGATGCAAGTGTTTGTTTGAAAATGGGTTAATTACACATATACAGTTTACATCTTTTGAGCATTTCGTCTTGAAGGCATTTAGCTTAAATCTGTACATGTGTGTGGTGTGTGTGTGTGTGTGTGTGTGTGTGTGTGTGTGTGAGGGGTGTGCGTGTGGGGGTGTGTGTATGTATGTATGTGTGTGTGTGTGTGTGTGTGTGTGTGTGTGTGTGTGTGTGTGTGTACGTGTGTACGTGTGTACGTGTGTGTGTATGTGTGTGATGGGTTCGTGTGGGTTACACATTTACTTCTA
>CM060328.1:51908642-51913642 GCA_030674155.1 Stramonita haemastoma
ATAATATATATATATATATATATATATATATATATATATATATATATATATATATATATATATATATATATATATATATATATATATATATGTGTGTGTGTGTGTGTGTGTGTGTGTGTGTGTGTGTGTGTGTGTGTGTGTGTGCGCGCGTGTTGAGGTTGTCCCTTTATGTCTTTCTATTTCTATGTATGCCTGTCTGTATGCCTGCCACACACACTCTCTCTCCTTCTCAATCTCTGACTCTTTCTCTCTCAGTCTGTCTTTCTGTATTTGACTGTGTCTGTCTCGCTGTTTCTGCCTCGCTATCTCTATTTCTCTTTGTTTATCTATCTTTCTGCTTCTTACTCTATTCCTCTACCTTGTACTAACTTGGGTCAATGGATGCGTTAACTTATTTGACCTTGTCTTCCCTAATTCATATTTCTCTCTTCTCTCTTGTCTTGTTTTGTTCAGTGTTAGGATAGAAAGGTAGATGACCATACCGTCAACAAATCTGGCTATATCAGATAAAAAAGACCCACGGCTGTAGTGTAAGAGAAGATAGTATGCAACCAGGCTGTGTGAAAAATGCATTGCAATCGCAGTTGTGTGCACTGCTGGTGTGCATGTGTGTGTGTGTGTGTGTGTGTGTGTGTGTGTGTGTGTGTGTGTGTGTGTGTGTGTGTGTGTGTGTGTATGTGTGTGTGTGTGTTCATGTGTGTGTAAGTGTGTGTGTGTGTGTGTTTGTGCGTCTGTGTGTCTGTGTGTCCGTGTGTGTCTGTGTGTGTGTGTGTGTGTTGTGTGTGTGTGTGGCTATCACATTTTTGTTAGGGCTAGACCTACATGATAATTAGGAAAAAAATCATCACAAAACTACAGCGGGAGAAATGTAACACAGAAAAGATTAAAGAACAAAAACTGCTGGAAACTGGACATGGAAACTGCAAGGCTGGAGATAAAGATATGAATTTGAAATAAAAAGCAGACTACCGACAAAAAGCTCAACACTAAATGCATTATTCGATCAATGAATAATGTATAAATTGATACATAAAGATAAAAACACGTACAAGCATAAATAAGCGAATAAATAGATTTTTTTAAAATGCAAGACAGGCAGAAACGTACCCTTTAAACAGGGGTCAAAATGAAACAACACTAAGAAGAAAACAAAAAAAAAAAGCGATCGAATGATAGACTAGATACAGACTTTTTTCTTGATTTGTTTTCCGTTTTTTTTTTACAAATCATTTTCAAATTGATTTAAAAGTTGTAAGTGGTTACCCGCATTTGCTGTCCTGCACTATACTATTTCATCATTATTAATAGACTGGCTAGTGAAAATTGATCGTCATTCGGAAAGGAAAAAAAAGGAACAAAAAAGATCAAGTGCGCAGCGGAACCAGTACACACATCTTTGTCGGATGCTCAGACAGCAGCAATCATTGTTTGTCATATAACCCAAAATGCGTTTTGCTGCTATGAAGTGCATGAGAAGTCATGTCCAGCCCATCCAAATTTGGCGTGGGGAAGAATTGTTATCTTTTAAGTCTTGTTGGCAAGACAAGTCAGGAAAATGGACCCCAAAAGGCAGAAAATAAATAGAAAATGTGAAATGATGAAACAGAACAATCACAGAATGTCCAATGGTGACTGATGACTAGTTATATTGACAAGACGGCGCCATCCCCACAGGGGAAAATTGAGTGAATGACTGGCCGACAGACTGACTGACTGATTGAATGAATGAGATGAGACAACAAACCGATTCCCCGTGTGCGAACGCACGGAGAACATCTTGCGCACACGTTAAATCCTGTTCCGCTTTTCGTAAGAGCAGGCCATCATGTGCCGGTGGGAACAGATGACATTTACAAAACTGCATACACGCGGGGACTGGGATGTAAAAAAGCACAAGAGTGCTTATCCCATTATCCTCTATATAAAATGATAAAATAAATGAATCAATAAATACATTTTTAAAAAAATGAATGATTGAATGAATGAATGAATGAATGAATGAATGGACAAACGTTATGAACAACAGGTTAGTTAAGAACAATAATTATCAATCAAACTGGTAACAGAAAACAGAATGAGCGCATGACAGTCAATATTACGGACTGTAACAAACATGTAACGCTCTGGAATAGAAAAAAAACGTTGAAGAATACAAAAAGTGAGAACAGAAGAAGTAGAACAAAATCACAAAAAAGACAGAAAGAAAGAAACGAAGTGGAAAAGAGAGAATCTAGTTAAGTGACATATTAAGTAGGAACATAGAGCCGCAGTTAGGGAAATGAATATGCTAGAGAAAAAAAATAATCAAGCTTTGAAGAAATAAAGAACACACGTGATATAAAATAAATCTCTGCATTTGAAATAGCAAACTGAAGGAAGACAAAATGGAAGAAACTGCTAAGTGACGGAAGACAAAAAAAGGTGAACAAAAAGAAGGAGAAGGCAGAGTGACAAAGATACAGAGAGTGAGACAGACAGAGACAGAGTGAGTAAGAGAACCCGACATATAGGGAGTTACATGGAGACAGGAAGGCTTCAATAACATGCTCTAATATTTTGTTTTTAAGACAAGAAAGAACACGTATTCGTTTAACTGGACACAGACAGGCATATCGAAAAAAAGTAAAATAGATAGACGAAGACACACAACAACGGACATATATTACAGACAGACAACAAGCTAAACGGACAGACATACAGAGACAGAAACAAACAGAACGAGAAAGAGACAAACACACTTACACACGCACACAAACACATACACGCACACACGAACACACGGACACACGGACACACGGACACACGGACACACACACACACACACACACACTGAGGCACCCCTCCCCCCACCCGCACACGCACGCACGCACACACACACGCGCGCACGCGCACGCACACGCGCGTATGACAGGCCACACAATGTTTATTGCTACAGGCTATGCATCCCATTAGCTAAACTATGCTATGCAAGAATAACACACACGAAGCCACTTCAGTGACTCGGAAACCAAACCAGTGTTTTAATCTTATTACTTGATTCCTATTAATGTTAAATAATGAAAACATCACCACGATAAAATACATCACTATAAATGCGTTGGCTGGTGTGGCCGTCGGGAAAGCAGTAGCACAGAACATACACACACGCGTGTGCGTGCATACACACAATCCTGCACACGCACACGCGCGCGCGCGCGCACGCACGCACGCACGCACAACGCACGCACACTCGCACGCACACACGCACGCACACATGCACACACATATACAATCCAAAACAATTAAACACACACACACACACACACCACACACACACACACACACACACACACACACACACACACAGACGTCCTTCGGATGAGACTATAAACCGAGGCCCGTGTAAGAACGCACGCAGAACATCTTGCGTACACGATAAATCCTGTTTCGCTTTTCGTAAGAGTAGGCCATGGTGTGTCGGTGGGAACAGATGACTCGATTTACAAAATCTGCAGACACACGGGGAATGGATGTAAAAAAGCACATGAGTGCTTATTCCATTATCCTCGATATAAAAGAATACAATACAATACAATACAATACAATACAATACACACACACATGCACACGTATCAGGCTATATCAGGTTATATCGAGGATAATGGAATAAGCACTATTGTGTTTTTTACATCCAGTCCCCGTGTGTATGCATTTTGTAAATGTCATCTGTTCCCACCGGCACACGAGAGAGAGAGAGAGAGATACAGAGACAGAGAAAGAGACACAGATTAGCAGACAGAGACAGACAGGCAGACAGAGAGAGAGAGAGAGAACAGAGAGAGAGAGAGAGAAGAGAGAGAGAGAGAGAAGAGAGAGAGAGAGAGAGAGAGAGAGAGAGAGAGAGAGAGAGAGAGAGAGGAGAGCAGAGAGCAAGGCAAGGCAAGGCAAGGCAAGGCAGGCAAGGCAAGGCAAGGCAAGGCAAGGCCAAAGTCTTTTATTCGAGGATAATAGATAAGCACTCGTGTGCTTTTTTACATCCAGTCCCCGTCCTTTTCAGGGATACATCAAGTTAAAAATATACTAAAACATAAGACTTTACGCAGTACCAAACAACACACAAGAATAAAGGACACTATATATGATAAGGTAATAAAATGCACTCTTTCAGAAGACAAAAATCAAAAGTCACAATAAAAAATTTTGATTATGGAAAAAAAGAAAAGCGTTAGTAGATAAGGAGCAAACAAGAGAACAAAATGAAATAAACAACCGAAAACATCAATCCACCACTGTCTATCAAAAATTGTGCATGTAATATAAATCATACATTTGGATAAAAGGGGATTAAAAAAAAAACTAGCATCCTTATTGGAGGGGGGGGGGAGACATACTACCAATAAAATTATAATTAAAAAAGAAAAAGAAAGAAAGAAAGAAAGAAAGAGAAGAGAGAGAGAGAGAGAGAGAGAGAGAGAGAGAGAGAGAGAGAGAGAGAGAGAGAGAGAGAGAGAGAGAGAGAGAGAGAGAGAGAGAGAGAGGTTGGAAATGGGGCTACATTACATTACTGCTTTTTTCCATAGTTAGTGGCTTAACTAATTAGTTCGTTAATTGGCCAGCTAGTCAGTTTGTTCATTTGTTAGATTTGTTTGTTTGTCCGTGTGTTGTTTTTTGTCATCTAATAACCCAGTTAGTTCTTGATTTGATCAGCTTGTTAGATAGCTAGGTAATTAGTTAGGTACTTAGTTGGTTAGTTAGTTAGTTGGCTGGTTAGTTAGTTTGTAGTTAGTTGATTAGTTTTTAGTTAGTTAGTTAGTTAGTTAGTTAGTTAGTTAGTTAGTTAGTTAGTTAGTTAGTTAGTTAGTTAGTTAGTTAGTTAGTTAGTTAGTTAGTTAGTTAGTTAGTTGCTTAGTTGGTTGGTTGGTTGGGTGGCTAGTTAGTTACTTAGTTAGTTAGTTAGTTAGTTAGTTAGTTAGTTAGTTAGTTAGTTAGTTAGTTAGTTAGTTAGTTAGTTAGTTAGTTAG
>CM060328.1:51923642-51926142 GCA_030674155.1 Stramonita haemastoma
AATATCTTAACGGAGAATTCCAAAACAAAGAAGTAAACAAAGGGAGAAAACGTATTAGATAACATGCTTTCTGAGGACAATACCTCATTAACCTGCAAATAGAAAACGAACACGCGCAAGAAAATAGACTTTAACTGACTATCCCCCCCCAAAAAAAAAACAAAAAAAACCAACACCTTATCCATGCTTTGAGATAGGAACATAATGAGTGATACAGAAAAGAGAAAGAAAAGGAAGCGGAAGGAAATTCAACAGGGGGAAGGGGAGTAATAAAGACACACATAGAGAGAGAGAGACAGAGAGAGTGAAAAAGAGAGGAAAACAAAGACAGACAGACAGACAGACAGACAGACAGACAGACAGACAGACAGAGAAAGAGAGAAAGAGAGAAAGAGAGAAAGAAAGAGAGAAAGAGAGAGAGAATAAACCAAAGAAAGAACAAACCAAATGTTAGATAATGAGTTTATTAAGGAGGAAGCAAGAGCCCTACTTAGAAAGATTGATAAGTGGGGAAAAAAGACGGGGCCAGGCTTAAAAGAAATAAAAGGGCTAGCACATCATATAAAAAGGGAAGAGCTGGATGTGAAGAAGAAACAAAAAGAACAGAAGGCAGGACAAAGTAAATTACACCTTCACAAAAAGAAGGGGGAGGAAGAGAGGGAGTGGAGAGAGAGTGTGAGTGTGTGTGTTTGTGTGTGTGTGTGTGTGTGTGTGTGTGTGTGTGTATGTGTGTGTGTGTGTGTGTGTGTGTGTGTGTGTGTGTGTAAGAGAGAGAGAGAGAGAGAGAGAGAGAGAGAGAGAGAGAGAGAGAGAGAGAGAGAGAGAGAGAGAGAGAGAGAGAGAGAGAGAGAGAGAGAGAGAAAGAAAGAGAGAGAGAGAGAGAGAGAGAGAGAGAGAGAGAGAGAGAGAGAGAGAGAGAGAGAGAGAGGATTAGGTGTATATTAAACATGAAAGAGAGCGCATATACATAGACGGTAAAAGAAACAAAAATATGTTTAGATTTAGTAAAGGAGTATTACATCAGACGAACAAGAAAGACAGATAAAAATCAACAAAGTAAAACAGAACTAAAAGCAACTATTACAAAAAGACCTACAGATAAATTCCTGCAGATGAATAAAGAAACCTGAAACAGTGGAAGAATATGGATATGGTTGTGGGAGAGAAAAGAACCCACAAAATAACCACGAAAATACGAATAGCACATCAAAAAGGCCATCGCTTTCAAAATGGAAACAAAACTATGTCACTGCCAAGAATAAAACCAGGCAAAATAGTTGGAAAAGACGCACAAGCACATACAGACAGACAGACAGACAGACAGACAGACAGACAGACAGACAGACAGACAGACAGACAGAGATCAACCCGATTTCAGACGTGTATACACAGAGATATCCAAGGACAGATAACGCACACTCACAGACAGAGACAGATTGGTTATTAACTCCCCTCTAATGGCCGCACAAGGGACATCACGCTATTCCCTCACTGGCAGGCCATAGCCATGGTCAGGGAGTTATGTCATCCTGATTGTAATCATAGTCAGAATCTTGTCACAGCCTCCCTCCTGGAAACTGCTTTTAGTCTCTGGGTAACTGGCACGCAAATGATTCTTCCATTCATATTGTTTACTCACCCACTTGAATCGCTTGTTTTTATCACTTTGGGGATTTTTTTTTTTCCTTTCCGTGTCTCGACTAGAGCTCCAAGGTTCCTCAGTGGTGAGATTTTGGGTATGCCACTAATTGTGCCTACCATGAAGGTAGCTGCATTCTGATATTGGGGGTGTATTCTTGGTATGCTTGTGTTTCTGTAACTCACCAAACTCTAATATGATTTACAATATATTTAACATGCATATGTTCATCGTCTCCATGCGTTTATACTCGGAGGGAATTAAGGAATCGGTACCAACTCTTCTTCCCCTAAAAATTCTATCGGATGAGACTAAAATTGGATATCCCACTTACGTACAACATCCTGCACACACGTTAAAACCCGTTCCGCTTTATGTATTTATTTATTCTTTTTATCTCGAGGATAATGGAATAAGCACTCGTGTGCTTTTTTTCATCCAGTCCCTGTATGTATGCAGTTTTGTAAATATTGTCATCTGTTTCCACCGGCACACGATGGCCTACTCTTACAAAAAGTGGAACAGGATTTAACGTGTGCGCAAGATGTTCTAAGTGCGTTCGCACACGGGGCCTCGGTTTGCAGGTTCATCCGAAAGACGCTTTTGGAAAAGTAGCCCATCGTGTGCCAGTGGGAACGGATGACAAGATTTACGGAACTGCATACACAGGGGGATTGGATCAAAAAAGAAAACCATAATGAGTGTTTATTTCATTATCTTCGAAATAAAGAAAACAAAAATAAAAAGGCAATGGCAGTTCTGCACTTGGAAGTTGATCTGGGAGATGATACAAGTCCCCATTTTTAAATCACCAGATTCCGCCAGGATTCGAACAAGCGACGTGATAGACCCGTGGGACTA
>CM060328.1:51931142-51936142 GCA_030674155.1 Stramonita haemastoma
ATTATGAAATACAAACAGATAAATAGATTTTAAAAAATGATAGATGTGTTGAATAAAAAGAAATTTAACTGATAAAAAAATAAACAAATAAATGAATAAGACTTGCATCATTTTTTTAAAATGTCATTATGAGTCAATAGGTGGTATATATGGCTTTTTGTTTCTTTGATTTGCTTTTATGTGTTTCGTCTCTCTCTGTCTTTTTGTGTCTCTGTCTGTCTGTCTGTCTGTCTCTGTCTCTCTCTCTGTGTCTCTCTCTCTATCTATCTGAGTGTGTGTTTGTCTCTCTCTCTCTCTCTCTCTCTTCTCTCTCTCTCTCTCTCTCTCTCTCTCTCTCTCTCTCTCTCTCTCTGTCTCTCTCTCTTCTCTCTCTCTCTCTCTCTCTTCTCTCTCTCTCTCCTCTCTCTCTCTCTCTCTCTCTCTCTCTCTCTCTCTCTCTCTCTCTCTCTCTCTCTCTCTCTCTCTCTCTCTCTCTCTCTCTCTCTCTCTCTCTTTTCTCTCCCTCATCTCTACCCGTCCTTTTGTCCCAGGTCACCGGCTGTCGCCTTTGAAAACAGGACAAAGAGAGCAACAAAACGGCCCTCATATTACAAGCTGTTTATGGCTTTGATGTATGGCGTGTGTGTGTTAGTATATGGGGCAGTATATTCCACTGAAGAAGCTATCATACATTGCCACACAGTATACTGGTACTCCTGTGCTAATTAACTATTCTGTGTGGCCTTGGGTGCATGAGCAGGTTATAGTTGTTGTGTGTGTGTGTGTGTGTGTGTGTGTGTGTGTGTGTGTGTGTGTGTGTGTGTGTGTGTGTGTGTGTGTGTGTGTGTGTTGCGTTCATTATTGTGTGTGTTTATATAATTTGTGTGTGTGTTATTCTTTGCTATATTATTTTATTTCGAGGATAGTGGAAGCACTCATGTGCCTTTTCTCACCCAGTCGCCGTGTTTATGCAGTTTAGTAAAGTTTGTCATCCGTTCCCACTGACACGCAATGGCCTAGTCATCCGAAACGCAGAATGGATTTTCACTTGTGTTCAAGATGTTCTCTGTGTGTGTGTGTGTGTGTGTGTGTGTGTGTGTGTGTGTGTGTGTGTGTGTGTGTGTGTGTGTGTGTGTGTATGTGTGTGTGTGTGTGTGTGTGGTGTGTGTGTGTGTGTGTGTGTAGAGAGAGAGAGAGAGAGAGAGAGAGAGAGAGAGAGAGAGAGAGAGAGAGAGAGAGAGAGAGAGAGAGAGAGAGAGAGAGCAACTAATCGGTGGTCTAGATGTAATGCACCTGCCTAGAAACCGAAAAGTCTGGGTTCGAAGTGTGTAGCGGTTCAATTCCCGTTTGCAACAGAAATTTTGCCTCATCCACTAGGCAATGAGTGGTGGTCTGCGTGCTAGTCTTCCGGATGAGGCAATAAACTGAGGTCTCGTGTGCAACACGCATTTAGCAAGCATAAGAGAATCTACAGCAGCGGGAGAAGTGTTCCTGGCAAGTTTATGTAGAAAAAATCACTCTGATAGTAAAACAATTACATGTAGACACGAAAGGGAAAAAAAGGTGGCACTCCTCTTGTGGCGGCACCATCTCCTCAGCGAGAGCAGCCGAAATTCCGCCGAAAAAATTATGCCGTGGCTTAATGTGGTGAACACTACAATGCAATAAAAACAATACCAAACAATGCATTACAACATAACACAATACAGTAGACCCCTCTCCCCTCTTCAATCAAACACAATCTGATCACACAAAACAAAAACCAGTAACTGCGAAAGAACCAAGGGAAACAACCAACCATAGCAAACCTTTAGCGTCGATGCAATTGTTTCCCTTAGACCGCTGATTGGCTGAGCGTGTTATTAAGGGAGCATCGACTGCTACACTCTCAGTGTCAAGGACGCTCCTGTTCTATACAGGCAATGATTGCCCTTGCATGTGAAACAGCTGGCAAGTGATGGTCATAAAGTAAACATTCTCCACGTACCTATGCACAGACTTTGTTCTTAGTCACACAACACAAAATGCAGTTGATGAAAAATGCATACATGTACTGCTAAACGTAATCTAGCTGTCAGATCTGTCCTCTCGTCCGTCAACTCTTTGTATTCGAAGGAACTTGTAATTTCTTTAGCATCGCCCTTTGGCATCATCTGCTCGTCTTCGTATAATTATTTTACTGGATTATAATATTATCTTTTCAAGTCGTACACTTATCAGTATTCGTTTTGAAAATTATCCATGTGGTTCATTTTGTAGGCCAATGGGTTAAAAATCGGGGGTTGGGGGTGGGGGGATGTTTGTTGTTCTTTTTTGTGTAATATCACCGTGCAAAACTATGTATGGACACAGCTGGTAGCTGTCAGTGTAATGTCGATTTTCTTCAGTTTTAGTACACATAGATTTGTGACGTTGCAGTAAAATAAATAGAACAAGTAGCATAATGTGGTAATAGAAGGCCGTTTTTTTTCAGTTTTATTAACGGAGCAGGTTTGAGAGACAGACAGACAGACACACAGGCGTAGAGACACACGTAGAGGCTGACAGAAAAGTAGAAGAAAGGAAATAACTCCTCATAAACAAATGGTCTATGCCGAGACAGATTTGTTTCCCTTAGACTATTCAGGTTTCGGGGGAAGGGGAACAGCAGTCCTATTCCCTGCCTATTTGACAGGCTGCACTCCAGTTTTAGCTTCTGGGTTATGTAGTATATATACATACAACTAGATTTGAAGCAAATTCTGCTTATTTTTAAAGATTGTTTACAGTATGAAAAAAGCACTGTGTAGTTGTTTTGGGGGATTGAGGATGTAGAGCAATTCCGGGTAATCACGAGAAAGTTTGAAATGACTGTCAAAGGAGTACTGCTTGTTTTTCTCTCCTACAGTGTTGACCCCACACATGCATATTGCAGTTAGAAAGTTAGCAGACAGCAAAGGTTGCAATTCAACTGAAAATCAAAATATACATAAAAACAGTAAACATGTAAAAAAAATAAATTTTATATATATATATATATATATATATATATATATATATATATATATATATATATATATATATATAGTGCTGAACATCAGCATGCACCCATCACAATATAAAGAGCACCAACAAATCAGCATTATCAGTTAGAAACCCACCCCAGTAAAATCACCAACATTCGTGTGCGCACTCACACTGACACATGGCTGGCGCTCGTGCGCGCGCACACACCACACACACACACACACACACACACACACACACCACACACACACACACACACACACACACACACACACACACAACACACACACACACACACACACACACACACACACACACACACACACACACACACACACACACACACGCGCGCGCGCGCGCGCGCGCGCGCGCGCACGCATGAGGGGTTGTTTGCTGATAACATTTTTTTTTTTAAATCAACATACCAAACATGTGAAAAATCAAACGAGTTTTTAGTTAGAGGCTAGTCTTTCAGAAAGTTGTTTTTTTTTGTGTTTAATTCTGTGGATTCCTTAATACGTTTGAATGAAGAAGTAATAATGGCAAAATGAAGGAAAAAGGACGAAACCTAAAGCCGGAGTGTAGCCGTAGTGTTTCTTACCTGGCTGTCCTTTCAGCCCCCCTGATCTACCTACTGCTCTATGCATGCAGCCATGTGTGTGTGCATGTAGGCGTCTCCATGCATCTACTAGGGGACGGGATAGCCTAGTGGTCAGAACATTGCGCTCGCAATTTGGCGACCCGGGTTCGATTCCCGATCAAGGAGATATTTTCTCCTGGAGTTAACATCTAGTGCTGACTCCATTCTCCCCCAAAGTCCTTCGGATGAGACTATAAACCGAGGTCCCGTGTGTGAACGCACGCAGAACATCTTGTGCGCACGTTAAATCCTGTTCCGCTTTTCGAAAGAGTAGGCTATCGTGTGCCGGTGGGAACAGATGACATTTACAAAACTACATACACACAGGGACTGGATATAAAAAAGCACAAGAATGCTCATGCCGTTATCCTCGATATAAAAAAATTGTTAAAATGACAAATTCTTGTGCCTGGGCATAGGCCACTGAAAACACCATACTCCCACCACCAATCCACAAAACAAACAATACAAAAGATGACATTTTGTTAAAACAGAGAGAAAAAAAAAAAACTCCAGCCAATAGTCGTAATCATGGTAAGAGAACAGTAGCAATAGCAAACTACACAGGGACAAAATAATGTCCTAAGAGCAATAACAGTCATTGAAACAAGTCATGTTTGTGACAGCTATTCTATGGGATATGCTAAGCCAGTGAAAAGTGACTGGGTGACGGATGGAGCGATGTTGATGTGAATCAATCAATGGCTTGTTTGGGGATGTTGAAGTGATGTGACCACGTGCTTGTGACGTCGCAACGCATAGACGAAAAAAAATTAAAAAACAAGGTCAGTAAGGTGTTGTTTGGATACTTGTTTTGTTTGTTTGTCTCTTATGCTTATCTTTTGCTATTCGCTTTACTTGGCTGATTCTTGCTTGGTCGTGTTTTTCTTTGGTTACTGTCTCTCTCTGTGTGTGTCATTTAGGGTCAATATACTTGTTTTTATGCGTGTTTTTGTGTCTTACTTGTTAGCCTTTGTTTGATTTTCTGTGTTTCCTTGAAACAGCTGTCATTTTTTTTTCTCTCTTTGCATGTCTGTCCTTATGTTATATTTTGGGGTGACGAGATCCTCGTGGTTAGACTGATACGCATTGCACTCGCGATCTGCTGACCTGGGTTCGAATCTCGTTCGAGATGATTTTTCATCTGAAGTTAACATCACCATGAGTGACACCCTGAGAAAGGTCGAGGACAGAGGGAAATGGAGAGAGCTGGTTACGAGGTCTTCCGTGGCGCCCCTACGCTCTAAATAGACTACGGGATAGAAGAAGAACATCAGTGCCAACTCCATTCCCCCAAATGTCCTTCGGATGAGACTGTAAACCGAGGTCCCGTATGCAAACACATCGCGGAACATCTTACGCACACGTTGAAACC
>CM060328.1:51946840-51954340 GCA_030674155.1 Stramonita haemastoma
CACACACACACACACACACGCACACACACACACACGCACACACATACATACACACACACACACACACACACACACACACACACACACACACACACACACACACACACATCCTTCGGATGAGACGTTAAACCGAGGCCCCGTGTGCGAACGCACGCAGAACATCTTGCGCACACGTTAAATCCTGTTCCGCTTTTCGTAAGAGTAGGCCATCGTGTGCTGGTGGGAACAGATGACAATATTTACAAAACGGCATACACACGGGGACCGGATGAAAAAAAGTACATGATTGCTTATTCTGTTATCCTCGATATAAAATAATAAAATAAAATAAATAACATAAATAAACACATACAGACACACACACACTTACACAGTCTTCTCCTTTCTACCCCTACACACACTTTGAAAAACCAACGATGCTTAAGAATATTTCTTTACCAACCTGTCAGTCTCATAAAGCCTTTCTATTGGGTGTATTGATCTTCTTCGTTGAACAAAGTAAACACAAAGAAGCAGTTGATCTATGTGCCAATCAATCGTAAGCATCAAGCGAACTGATGCGTGATGGATTGATTTCACCCATCAGGACAACAATTTTCTTTTGCTACTTTTGGCCTGTCAACTTCATTACAAGCCACACACCCGCATCCTCCTATAAGGTAAAAAGGATGGGTTCCAATGCGCGCCAATAAAACCGCTCCAAAAATACTGTGCCTTGACCTGATTGGCTATTCATTACGGCATGCATGCTAGTCTGGGCAATTTTCCAATCAGCATATTTGCTACAAAACAGCAGAGGGTGTAAATTAAAATCGATGCATTTTGTTCTTTTTTTTTATTTGCTTTTTATCGTGTGCGATTTATAGCCAGCGATTTATATTGCATGTGCAATCAGTATGAGAACTGTCAGAATGATAGAAGCCAACTGTCAACAAGTGTACACTTTGGGGACTTAATGTATCAGAAAAGCATAGAAACAAAACTTCTGACACAGATTAGAGGAAATAGAAAAACAGATTTATGTAGTAATAAAAGTATGTACAAATGTCTTTCCAACGTGCTATTTTTGCAATCATAGGGCGTGGTTTGATATTATTATGAAGTTGTGCGTGGTCCAAGGCGGTGTGCGCGACAATGTCATCAAGGGTCCAAGTTTTTTCAGGGACTGAGTCTTGCAAAGAGAGAGAGAGAGAGAGAGAGAGAGAGAGAGAGAGAGAGAGAGAGAGAGAGAGAGAGAGAGAGAGAGAGAGAGAGAGAGAGAGAGAGAGAGAGAGAGAGAGAGAGAGAGAGAGAGAAATTCCTTGGCTAGAGCTCTGAGGTCCACCAGAGGCGAGATTTTTGCCCAAGATTAAAGTAGCCATATTTCGTCTTCGGGGATGATATCTAAACACGAAGTCAGTGAGTCTGCGTTTTCCTGTAAATGCTTTTTCGTGATCTGTTTTTACAGGCACCGTTTTCTTTTACCGATTTTTTTCTTACTCTTGGAAAAAAGCATAACAGGCGATAAGGTAGGCACAAGCTGTAATTCCCACACTGGCCCTCGATACATAAGTGTGTATACAAATACACATATTATATATCCTTTCTAATCTAAGTCCCTTTTATACCTTACTACTTATCTTCTAGCAGCGCTTCCATCTCTCCTGTCGATCTCCTTTAAAACGATCTACGTCTGCTTATACATGATCACGTAGCGTTCTCCTGTCCTTCCATGCTTTTTTACTTCTACTACCACTACTACCTACCACAACTTCGGCCACCACCACCACCACCACCACCACCACTACTACTACTACTACTACTACTACTACTACTACTACTACTACTACTACTACTACTACAATCTACTACTTCGAGTCCTTTTTCTACTACTATTGCTATTAAAGATTGTGTATGGCACCGCATCGAATGAGAAACAAGTTCTTATCTGTTTACTAAGATGCTGAAAGACTTTCCTTGTTTTTGCTTTTTTCCCCTAACCATTTACCCTTATTTCTTACACTCCTATTAATGTCATGTCTACTGGCTTCTAAATACACTGGCTGAATTACTGTTTTGAAGAATTTACAAAGGTAAAAACGAAAATACAGCTGATTTAGGGAACCTATCAATTAAAAAACACCACCACGGTATGCGATGATGCGTAATGTATAGTTTCCATCAATAACTTTATGACAGAACTGCCCACAAAGTCCAGCCTGTGAGCTTCATCACAAGCAGTCAGTCCATGTTTTATTCCATTGTAAAAAAATATATATATATAAAGAACGCGCATATCAGTGGCTTTCAATACACACTAATAAAACATCTTCAAAAACACTGTTCCCTGTCTTGATTGGCCATTCACCACGGCATGGACATTCGCTTTTTGCAGTCTCCCAATCAGCATATTTATTACAAAGCAGTAGGGGACGTAAATTGAGATGATACACTTTTCGCCGTTTATTTATGCTTGATTTATAGCACCCAGTTCATACTGTACGGGGAATCAGCATCAAATGTGATAGAAGGATACAACTGTAATGTGAATGAGATCATTTGTCTGAAAAAAATGTATAGCAGCAGAAACTCTGCTAAATAGTAAAAGAAATAGAGTAAATATGTATGAAAAAGTTAATATAGATGGGAAAAGGAGAATATGGTTGCAACGGTTGGAAGACACACTGATAAAACAAAATGAAAGGAGTGTTTTGACGGACTAAAAGAAACATACGAATCTTACATGCATCATCAGGAGAACTTAAGAAAAACAACAACAATGATACAGTTTGATGAGCCAGTCTCTGCGCAGGCGGATACTGATGACTTTAAAAATAAATCCCATCCCTTAAGTCACAATGCAGATACCTTCACAGTGGAGAAAAAGAGGTTGTATACGCAGAATCTCACCATTAGTAACCTCGGAGTTCTAGTCGAGGAACGAAGCAAAATTAAATGCCATCCTAAATCTTCTGATTCCTTTCAGGTCAAAATCGCTCTTTGATTGTATTCTTATGCATTGTTAATTGTCTATATCTGTAACATTCAAAGACACTGTAAGGAGAGAGTTTCATTGTAAAATGTTTTGGTAAGTTTAGAAGAAATAAACTGTCTGAAAAGAAGAGAGTGTAAACAATAACATGAATTCATGGAAAGCCACAGCTTGGATGGGAAAAAAACCCTCCCTACAGTTATTTTCGCTGTGCATAACTTGCCCTATTGAAACTAAGCAGTCTTCTCTCTTTTTTTTACAGTACAACAAAGCTTTCTGTTTGACATCAACACGGATAAACGCTTGTAGGATTTATCATGCACAATATGTACAAAAAACACCAAAATGATATGTCTTTGGTATAATAAAATTAATGTGTATAAATATGACGCCAGCTGTAGAGTGAAAACACCTTTTCTTACTGTATATGTTGCAAGAGGTCAAGGTTTTTTAACGCACCTTTTACATTCAAATAGAATTCGCGCAAAATAATGTTTGTTTCACCTGTTATTGTTATAAATGTATACATTTACATACATAAATGTATGTCGTGAGTAACTGTCATCGTAGCATCTAGATGTTTCACAAATATATCTTTGAAGTGTATTTTGTTGTAATGAGTGCATGCACATATTACTTCTTCATCTCATAAAGTTCATGCGTTCTGTTCAGTTTTGTCTGTCTGTCTGTCTGTCTGTCTGTCTGTCTGTCTGTCTCTCTCTCTCTCTCATCTCCTCTCTCTCTCTCTCTCTCTCTCTCTCTCTCTCTCTCTCTCTCTCTCTCTCTCTCTCCTCTCTCTCTCTCTCTCTCTCTGAAGAAAGCCAGGGAACAATTGTGTCTGTTACAGATCAAAGTTCTCAATAATGACATTGCCTCGCTGTAGCACTAACCAAATGAAGACACCACAGGATACTGCTACAACCCTAGTCCTCTTTCAGCTGCTGTAGACATATCAACAGGCTTAGGGAGATTTACTTGGGCCAGCTGCAGACACACAACTTGGCAATGTATCTTTCTTCTCTGGAGTGGCTAAGCCCCATATCTATATCCAGTATATCTCCCTTGAGGACAGCTGTCAGAGGTAATGTTTCTAATCAGTGTGTATGGGTGATGTAACAAGATTGTGTGAGTTTCTTTCTATCAAAGCCTTTCCAAGTTATGGAGCTATCAGGTATATGTATACAAATACAAGTTTAGATTCTATTGTGTTAGTTAGTGATGATGTTTTATTCTGCTCTTTCACATACATAAATTATCGATGTAAGTTTTAACAGATGTGTGTAATCCTTCTTTTATCTGTATGTATTTCTCTGTCTCAAACAACTGTTTTATGATTGTGTTAGTTAACAAAAAAAAACCAGGCAACATAAGGATGCATGATGTATAGTTTCCATCCATTAATTTCCAATAGAATGGCCCACAAATGCCAGCCTGTCAGCTTCATCACAAGCTGCCAGTCAATATCTCCTCTATCATCAAAAAGAAAACATTGAATGTTTTCAATGCACACTGAGAAAACTGCCCCCAAAACACTGTGTCTTGTCCTGATTGTCTATTCACCATGGCATGCGCACTCGCTTGGGCAATCTTCCAATCAGCATGTTTGTTACAAAGCAGCTGGGGGCGTACAATCAGCTGATACAATTTTCTTCCTTTTTGTTTATCCTTGTTGTATAGCATATTCCTATTGTAAGTGGAATAAGCATGAAAAACGCCAGAATGATATACAATTCAAATGTGAATGATAAAACACTTCGCCCAAACAACATAAATAATACATAATTATAACAACGGAGACTCTTTCAAATAGCAAAGGAAATTAAAAAAAAAAAAATAATCACGTGTGCAGAGAATGGATATGGATAGGAGAAAAGAGTAAAGCACAAAACGTTGGAGGATACATTGATAAATATTACTCTGAAGCAGCTGTTCATCAATACAATTATTATAGTTTGTTCCAGTTCTGAGCCACTCAGCAAAAGAAACAGGACTCTATACAGCTGCTTACACAGTATATTACTTCACCAGCTGGCCCAAAGTTTAAAGGTTGAGTAGTTGTTTAAGGGTTGTCTTGGTGTAAATCCTTTACAACCAGTATATAAGCAAGCATGGTCAAAAGAGCAAGAGACAACAGGGCTTGCAGTTTTAGTATCCTGGGTACAATTGAAACATTCAGTAAACACACAATCCAGAGTTTCTTTTTCTTTGCCATCGATTGCTCACACATCATCTATTGTTGTCTGATGGACGGACGGACGGACGGCCAGGACAGACAGACAGACAGACAGACAGGCATGTAGACAGACGAGAGAGAGAGAGAGAGAGAGAGAGAGAGAGAGAGGAGAGAGAGAGAGAGAGAGAGAGAGAGAGAGAGAGAGAGAGAGAGAAGAGAGAGAGATGAAACACACATACCCCCCCCCCCCCACACACACACACACACACACACACACACACACACACAACACACACACACACACACACACACACACACACAAAAACACAAACACAAACACACACGCGCACGTGCGCGCGCGATTCGGCACACACACACACACACACACACACACACACACACACACACACACACACACACACACACACACACACACACACACACACACACACCACACACACACACACACGTACACACATAATTAGCAATTTAGCAAAGATGTTAAACGCTTATGTGGAAACAATAATATTTCAAATACCCATATTGTACTTGAATGCAAGACTTTAAAGCCTTATTTAACTAGTTTTACCGAAACTTCCCTTGAACAAGTTTTGGATGATGTCAAGTTAGTGTTTGCTATTTGCTAAGGGTTTATTGTTAAGTCCTATAGAGCATTTGTTGTAGTTACATCATTGTTGTTCTATTCTGAATTTTACTTTTCCATGTTAATCTAATGTTTAGCATACGGTTTTGCTTTATGTAATGAGAATAACTTCAACCACAACTACAAACTTGCACAAAATATATGAAAACACACACACACACACACCACACACCACACACACACACACACACACACACACACACACACACACACACACACACCAGGTTTCCTTTTTTAAAATGAAAAATAAATATTTTATTATATACTTTAATGCATATATCCCCCATCATTATCCTTGTCTTTTTCTCCCTTTCTCTCTTTATTTTATCAACATTTTGATATTTAGTAGTATTATTATTCTATATTTATATTTTGTGTTTGTTTTTCTGTTTTTTTTAATTGCTATCTTCGCATATATTTTCCATCTTTGATTGTATTCATTCATCCTTTTTTTTATTATCATTATTATGCTCCTCCCCCCCCCCCCCCCCCCCCCGTCCCCGTCCTGTATCACTTTACGTGGAAGGACGTAAAATTGAAGACTACTACTACTACTACTACTACTACTACTACTACTACTACTACTACACTACACCACACACACACACACAACACACACACACACACACACACACACACACACACACACACACACACACACACACAACAAACACACACACACACACAGAGCTGTCACAAAAAGTCGACACTCAACATTAATTATGAAAAAGTTAAATTTTAATTTTCTCTGGACATTTCGTCGATTCTTCTTCACAACACTCACCCCTAAACATATATACAAAAAAATAATGAAACAAACATTAACAATTAAAAACAACAAAAACCCACAACCAAACAACAACGAAAACAAAACTTAAAACACCCCAAACAGAAATATTTCTGTCACAGCACCTGGGCTGGCTGGAATCCAACAGGAAGGGTGTAGTGGAGCATGAGAGCGTGTGTAATGAAATGCAAGGACAAAGACAAACAGGGAATGCACAAGGGGTAACAAACAGAAGAGTCTCTTTAAAACAGACTGGCGGTAAAACTTTACCATCTGGTACCAGCTGGCTTGGAGACAGAGAGGCAGGCACTTGAGTTGTATGGGTTGCTTGTGGTGTCTAAAGATCAGTTGTGGTATCTCTTTACTGATGATGATATTTCATTCAGAAGTTGCCTAATGTGCAAATGTTAAGATATTGAAAACTTGTTTGTCTTAGGGCCACCATAAGGAAGATGATAGTATGGTCGAATATGTTGACTAGTTATGTCAAGTGTAACTATAGCATTTGCAATGATAGAACTGTTGATGGTGGTCTCCTTGAGTCTAAAAAGAAGAAGATAAATCAACACAGATACCAAAATCATAACAATAGGATATCCTAGCCTGTGACAAATCACAGGGAAACTGGCAATGGCGTCTATAAGGCTGTAGATTTTAAAGCTGGTCTTGCAGGGTCTCAGGAGATATCTGCAGTTACAAACAATGTGTGCTTTTACTGCTGCTGCTGCTACTGCTGCTGCTGCTGCTGCTGCGGCTTTATTGCTGCTGCTGATATGCTGGTATAGTTTCTACACTGTTTTGTAAATCTGGTTGACCTAACCCGAGTTCACCCTTTATCTAGTTGCACTAGTAGTGGTATGCAAATAATCATTATACATTTTGTTAAGCAAGTGCGGAGACACACC
>CM060328.1:51961840-51969340 GCA_030674155.1 Stramonita haemastoma
TGTGTATACACGCGAAGAGAATCAAGGCACTAACATGCCGAAACTAGAAATGGACCTGTCAGATCGTAAAATCCCTCACATTTTTGTTCACCAGACACCACCGAGATTGAAACCCACGACTTCATTAACCACAGTATCGTAGTCGAAAGGTCTTAACCACTCAATTATAGTATCCATCGATAACTGCCTCTGAGGCTTTACTTTATGGAAACAACAACAACAACAACAACAACAACAACAACAACATTCATGCAGAAAGCCTCTTGTGAATGAGCTTTACCGGAGGGCTCTCGTGAAAGCATCAATTGTAACACAATATTGTTGATACTTCTTTATGTCCTCGGCAACTACTTCCGCGGAAATCTTTCTTGCTTCTGTTCCTCTTTAGAGTTTATATCAGAGGGGAAAATATCTCCTTGATCTTTTAAAAATTCAACATTTTAAAGATAATATGGATATGGAGATTTAGATTTTAAGAAAGTTGCGCCCAAACTCTCATGTCTGAAGCTCTATTATGTTTCTGCTCCTCTTTAAACGTTTGATTAGAGGGAAAAATATTTCCTTGATCTTTTAAAAAATCAAAATTTGAAAGAGAAAGGGATATGGAGAGTGAGATTTTAAGAAAGTTGCGCCCAAACTCTCCTGTCTGAATCTCTATCATGAAGGAAACTGACACTGTGTTTTTAAGATTTTCTGTCCATGGGCATTTTCTCCAAAAGTTTTAGGGACATATCTTGTTTATTGTCTACATTGCTTGACTCTAACGTGAGGCTGATAGAGGCATGCAACTATGTGTTTTTGTAAGGGATTTTGTGGAAATGCAAATTAAATGTTTGTTAGAAAAATGATCTATGTGTTCATTTTTACAGGTATGCATTTTTATGCATTCATTTATTCAGTCAGTCAGTCAGTCATTCAGTCATTCATTCATCCATTTATTCGGTCATCATTACTTAAGGTCCATGTATCCATATTCATTTATTAATTCATTTGTTCATTCCTTTCATTGACTGATTGATTCGTTTAATGTGTTTGTTATTTAAATCTGCTATAAATATGCATGTATTGATTTAAACACATGTTAATAAACAGAACTATTACATATACCTGAACTACAATCGTCCAGCATTATAACATCATAGCTTCACGCTTAGGCTAAAAAGCATCAGTGTGATAAAAGGTGGACAGAATACATATTTATTATCGTGTCCATCAAGATGCTCAATGCTGCTTTCATTATGAATCATGTGTACGTATGTAACACATCATTTAAAGTCGTCCGAGGACCTTGCTTACAAGTTATTTGAACATAATGTGTGTAACTTTCCTGTTTGCACATTAAGTTTTGTCATTTTATGTTTTTGCACTGTTATTTCTCTCTGATTTAATTATTTTCTTTTTACCAATCCGATTTTATCTGTTTGGATACATTTTCGAATAATGGTATAACCTAATATATTTTTGCCTTCAGCTTCTCTGGAATTAATTTGTTTGTTTTGTTTTGTTTTTTGTTTATATTCTAATACACATCATACGTTTGTTTACGGCATTTGCCTTTGATAATCGTGTGTTTACATGTCACAAGTGTTTTAGATCACTGTGTGTGTAGACAACCTGTTTTCACAGCTAAACGCAAAGACATAAACAAGGATTGAGAATGCCACCCTGCATCTAAATTTGCTCAACCTATGATTAAAAGAGATAAGAACACAGTAAAACGAAGAATTGAACTAATCAATGACAGTACACAAGCACATTCAAATAATCTCAGAGTTTAGGCTTTCTGTTTCGCAGAACATAAACGCTTCAGACACAAACATCTGGACTGGCCAGAACTGTCCTACGGGGAGCAGTATGATGAGGGAGATGAAGCAGCAAGCAGAGAAAATTGTGGGGAGAAAACATCAGAGAGTAGACTGGCCTTGAGTGGAATGAATTGCCACGGAAAGCAGAAAACTGCAAAGCTGGCTGCCAAATCGTCAGTAGTGTCTCTACGGTTTACTGGACTATGGAATAGGCAAGGTAAGGTGACGTGAGGTGATGTAAGTTGTCACAGAAGCAAAGATGTGTAAACAACATATCTTTCTTTGTTTTTGTATTAGCTAGCTTGTTTTATTGATTTCCCTCTTGGTTTGCATTATTCATTTGTTAAGAGGTATTTTTGTCCATAAAATCGAACAATATTGCCTCCTAATATGTTACTTGAGTTTACACCACCGTCAGTTTCTTTGTGTTAAGGTGTGACTTGTTGTCTGTTCTTTTCAATGTGTTTACTCAAATGCTTGCTTACAATTACATCCATAACACCAGAGAGTTGTTAAAGTGTTTCAGCTATCTTTAGATCGTGATTGTTGTTTCAACTATGATTATTGTAACACATACAAGCAAACGGTAGTAAATATACTAACCGGCTTAAGTTGATGTTATAGATTAAAAAAAAAAAACCTGGTTCGACGTAAGTTATTTTGAATATATTTCCAGAATGTCAGATTATCCATTTTAGCCCATTTTATAAGGCTCCTTTTTGAAACCCTGACAGGAGAAAAGTGTGGTTCTAGAAGCAAAGTCATTAATTAGTAAGTTGACATGAAAAAACATTTCTTTAAAACAGATTGAAGTAACACCACGTGATTTATTTCTTCTGTTATAAACTCCGGAAAAAACAGTGTGCCAGCTACCATGAATAACTCTTTCCAACAGGCAAGCTAGACAAATTGGCCTTTACCCAAGACTGCACATGGTACTTACACTCTCTTGCACAAAAAAGCACCAGAAACAGCTGTGAGAAAATAACCTGCCTGATACTAATTCCTCACGGCAGCTAAATGTGGAAGAACACATGACAAGAAGAATCAGTGCAGCAAACAAGCACACACATTTTCACAAGGGACCTTTAACTGCACAAACAGGATATATTTTTAGAACGTATAAGAAGAAGAGAAAGTACACTATTTTGATTAATTTTCCTCTAGAAAATAAGCAAGATAATGGTCTGGTAGTAAATTTTGCTTTTCTGTAGAGGAACAGGAATGAGAGAGAGAGAGAGAGAGAGAGAGAGAGAGAGAGAGAGAGAGAGAGAGAGAGAGAGAGAGAGAGAGAGAGAGAGAGAGAGAGAGAGAGAGAGAGAGAGACAGAGACAGAGACAGAGGCAGAGAGACAAACAGACAGACAGCCAGACAGACAGAGAAAGAGAGAGGGGGAGAGACAGAGACAAAGACAGAGTCAGAAACAGCCAGACAGACAAAAAAAGAGAGAGGGGGAGAGACAGAGACAAAGACAGAGTCAGAAACAGCCAGACAGACAAAGAAAGAGAGAGGGGGAGAGACAGAGACAAAGACAGAGTCAGAAACAGCCAGACAGAGACAGACAGTGACAGAGACAGAGAGACAGATAGAGAGAAAGAGGGACAGAGAAAGAGGGACAGACATACACAGACAGACAGAAATAGAAACAGAGACAGATAAAGACATTAACAGACAGAAATATTTTATTTGATTTATTCTTTTATATGGAGGATAATGGAATAAGCACTCTTGTGCTTTATTACATCCAGTCCCCGTGTGTATGAAGTTTTGTAAATGTCATCTGTTCCCACCGGCACACGATGGCCTACTCTTACGAAAAACGGAACAGGATTTAACGTGTGCGTAAGATGACATAGAGAGATGCATAGAAAGAGAGATACAGAAAGAGAAACAGAGGGAAAGCGAAAGACAGGAGACAGAGAAATCTAAAACTGAACCCTGCAAGGCAATGGACATGAAGGGAGATATGTCTGTGCCAGCCTCCTGTTTAAAGTGTGGGTGTAGTAAATGGGTTTCAGGGATTGTTTACAAGTGCGTGATAAATGACGGCAGTACTTGTTCCAACAGATGGAGAATTCAGTGTTTACTGTTTGCGTTTTATTTACGTGTGTTCTATCTGTTTATTTTGCACTTTGGAATTATTTGTGTGCATTATCCATTTTATGAAAAGTAGGGTGGAGTGTAATTATCTCCGCGAGTCAATATTTATTGTCATGGCTCTTTTAAATTCAGCAGAGAGAGAGAGAGAGAGAGAGAGAGAGAGAGAGAGAGAGAGAGAGAGAGAGAGAGAGAGAGAGAGAGAGAGAGAGAGAGAGAGAGAGAGAGAGAGAGAGAGAGAAGCAGACAGACTCACAGCTAGACATATAGACAGACAGCTATAGAGAGACAAACAGACAGATAGACCGACAGACAGAAAGAGCGATATATCTTTTAATTTAGCAAGATAATAGGCATGAAAACACACCTGGCAGCCTGCTGTCTACAATTGCATCTATAAGAAAATTAATGAGTCGAAAAATGTTTACTTGTCCGTGAGGATTTATGCAACCCTACGCTCATTTACAGCTTACTGTCGTGTGGTAGCTTCGTTTACTTTTATTTCATGATATACATGTTAGTATGCTACGGATGTTTTTGCTTAAAAATGTTTTATTAAACAGGGCATGTTACTTATAATGCATGACACTATCAACGGCAGCATAGCAACATCCAGCTAAAAAAAAACCATTAGTGTGATTACTGATGGACAGAATACATGTTTTCGTAATAATGCACAGTGCTGCTTATTCAGTTATGTCTACTTGTGTTTTTTGCATTGCTTTCAAATTATCTGAGGAAATTTCTTCATATTTGTTCAAACACAATATGTATAGCTGTTGCTTTGTTTTCTTCTTCTGTTTTCATATCATGCTTTGTCATTCTGTGCTTTTTTTTTTTTTTTTTCTTTCTGCTTTTTTCTTCTTAGGAATTAACTTTTATCGGTCGGGATTTATAACCGAAATCTTGTATAACCTACTATTTTTTGTCTTCAGTTATTGATTATTCTGTTTGTTTTGCATTGTGTTTTGTTTTATTTTTAACATACGACAGACTTTTGAGAGAGTGAGGAAGAGAAAAAGAGGACAGATAAACAAGCTGTGAATGTTGTCTTTGGGTACCTACGTTACCAAACTCCCCATTTATCTTAATAACATAAATAAACCGTTGTAATGCACTGCTTGTAAATAAGGTAAAAAGCACACTCGGAGATAAAACAAAATAAACAGAACACACGTAAATAGAATGCAAACAGTAAACACCGACTTCTCCATCTGTTGGAACAAGTATTGTCGTCATTTATCACGTACTTCTAAACAATCCCTGAAACCCATTAAACAACACCCACGCTTTAAACAGGAGGCTGACACACACAGTTCTCATTCAGGTGTGTTGCCTTACCAGGTTCAGTTTTAAATCTCTCCGTCACTCTCTGGTTTTATTTTTCTGTCTGTCTGTCTGTCTGTCTGTCTGTCTGTCCTGTCTGTCTGTCTGTCTGTCTGTCTGTCTGTCTGTCTGTCTGTCTGTCTGTCTGTCTGTCTGTCTGTCTGTCTCTCTCTCTCTCTCTCTCTCTCTCTCTCTCTCTCTCTCTCTCTCTCTCTCTCTCTCTCTCTCTCTCTCTCTCCAACATGAAAAAGTATGTCAATACTTATCTGTAGTTATGAAGAAGATAGACTGTCACCCTCTGTCGTCTCTGTCTCTTTGTCTCTGTATCTATGTCTCTATCTCTGTCCGCCTGTCTATGACTGTCTGTCTGTCTGACTGTCTGTTTCTCACTCTTTCTTTCCAGTGTTTACCCACCAGCAGTACTCCAGGTTTCTGTGCAGGCAAAGTGCTTCTGTAGATCAACAGGAATGGACAGAGGGAGAAACATTAATTAAACTCCTTCCAAAATCTTGCACATTAATTTAGAAAAGCACACAGGCTAACAAATGAGTGGGTCAAAAATGAAGCAAGAAAATATACAAGAGAGCAAGGAATTGAATAAGCAAATAAACCAGCAGACTGATACAGATATTTCCACGTTTATGTAGATCGGAATGTGAACATAAATAAATCCAAATATACACACACAGCTTCTGATGTATTTGATTTGGTTTGGCTTGGTTTGGTTTGGTTTGGTTTGGTGTGTGCATGCGTGCGTGCGTGCGTGTTTAATTTTCTGTGTGTATGTGTGTGTTGTTTGTTTGTGTGTCTATGTGTGTATGTTTGTATGCATTTATTTGTGTGTTTATTTGCTTGCTTGTTCCTTTGATTGCTTGATTGCTAGCCAATCCTCTTTGGTCTGTTTGTGTTGACTTGACTCGTGCAGTTTTGCGATAAACAGATCAGCACAACCAAGACGTTGCTGCACGATTTTAATTAATTAGTTATTTGATTATGCCAACAAGTCATGTTTTCACATTTTTTCATTCGCGATTTTGTAGCTACATCATGTAATTCAAAGATGTGGAATGCTTGAAAGAGCATCATTTGAATCATAATTAAATTTAAAGTGAAAACAAACTTAACACGTTATCGAAAAAACAGATTGCAATAGTTAAAGCAACATATAGAGCGGCAAGTATATGAATGTGTCATGACCAGTTTTGTCCTCTGAAAATAAAACCAACATTTTTTTGTTGTGGTCTGGGCCGCTTATAATAAAGTATTATTTTATCAGTGTCTTTTAAGCAGGTTCAAGCATTACGATAGTTTTCATTTTTGATAACTATGTCATCATTTTTTTTATCTATTTCGTTGCAATAAAATTCATTTGTTGCAAAAATGCTACGAGGTTTTTGTGATCTAGGCATCTATTACTGTAAGTAAGGTTGTTGATGGTTGTTCTATTGCTTGATTTCTGTGTCATTGTATTACATTGTGATATTTGTTGTACATATTTGGAGCACGAACGTGTCTCTGATGACTTAACACATCAAGTCAAGACAAGTCAAAACACTATAATCATCCCTGAAGAGCAACTACAATACTGACAGGCATATTGATACGAATCATAATCAAAGACACGAAATAGCTACAGTTCATATTTGTTCAGACATTATATGATAACTTCAAATAAAAATGTCACAAACACTCACACTCGTACGCGCGCGCGCTCGCACACACGCAAACGCACACATACGCACACATCAATGTATGGATACAATGTTATTAAAATAATTGACTAGATATATAAAAAAGATCTTCCTTTTGAGCAATTACTTTTATAAGCGTAAGCAGTAGCATCTAGCAGTTGGTGAAATTTGAAATATGATTGGTAATAATCCTTGCTTTTTCCCGTTTGTTTTCCTTCCATTGGTAGCAGCTATAATATCTTCAGAAACGCCTCTTCTCACAAACAGAGATAGCTCGTGGGATCAACTTCTTGAAGCACTAAGAAAAGAAAAGCAAGCACATACCTGCCACAAAAAATCACGATAACCTCCCCCCTCCCCCCCTCTAAAATGCAGATGGGAACAGATGTTAAAGTTTTAGCAGTAGTCTGTTGTGGTCTGGCACTTTTGCTGATCTCTGTTTCTCCATCCCACGCTTTGCTTAACTTGAGTGATTCTGCCTTCCTGGAAATTTCCTTTGTATTGGTAGTTCACCCATTTCAGATCATGTGATAGGAATAGTGTTGTTCTGTCACTGTGTGTGTGCGTGTAAACGTGCGTGC
>CM060328.1:51974340-51979340 GCA_030674155.1 Stramonita haemastoma
CGTTGCAGAAACACAGACACACACAGCATACATCGCTGAAGAAACACAAACATACACAGCATACATCCCTTAAGTCGGAATGTGCACGCAAAATGTCTCCATTGGTGAACCTCGGAGCTATACCTGGGGAACGAGAAAACAAACAACAGAAGATGGGTTTAGATCGACATTGTGCACTTGAAAACTGCCACCATCTAGAAAAAAAAAGAAAAGAAAAATGATGCCGGGAGCATGTCAGTATAATAGCATCTCCACCTTCTGGAAACTATGTGCTAGAATATTCCTCTTTTCTATTGCTTTCTTTGTTTCGGTCTTGTTCCTTTTACTTCCTTTCACCTCCTTCTTGTCTTTTTGTTCTACCTTCTTGGCCGATTCTTTTACCTTTTTCCCAGACAGTCTCTACGATAACAAATCTCTCTTATGCCGAAGTCAGATAAGCTGGGTCTGACTTGTCAGGGGCTTAACGGCAGCGCGACGCATGTTCATTTATATAACAGAAATAATAATTATATTCTGTCTTATCGTTCAACAAAGAAGAAGAAGAAGAAGAAGAAGAAGAAGAAGAAGAAGAAGAAGAAGAAGAAGAAGAAGGACGAGGAGGAGGAGGAGTAGGAGGAGGAGCAGCAGTAGCAGCAGAAGAAGAAGAAGAAGAAGGAGGAGGAGGAGGAGGAGGAGGAGGAGGAGGAGGAGGAGGAGGAGGAGGAGGAGGAGGAGGAGGAGGAGCAGAAGAAGAAGAAGAAGAAGAAGAAGAAGAAGAAGAAGAAGAAGAAGAAGAAGAAGAGGAAAAGGAAGCCACAATGATAACTAAAGGCACCCAAGCAAACGAACAAAACAAAACCACTTAAACTTTTACAGCTTTCAGTGTCTCGGAACTCGATCTGCTGAATCCTATTATCTCTCTTGGGCTTTGTCTTAGCCTACTTTTCTTAATCTGTTTTTGTTTTTCGGTTAAACATTTGTTTCAAGCAGATAGAAAGAAAACGTTTGCACTTGAAAAGAAGAAGACGGCAATCTGTTGCACTTTTTTATTTGTATTAGGACCTGTCAAATGCTGCTTTTGATGGGTTGATTAAAATCAGAATTTAAGTACAATACAAAAGAGAAGGTCGAAAATGTTTTATTTTCAATATGCAATTCAGTAGACTAATGTTTGTGTGTGTGTGTGTGTGTGTGTGTGCGCGCGCGCGCGCGCGCGCTTATTCTTTTTAATTCCATTCTTTTGCTTTGCACTGCTATTCAGCGTCTGGTAAGTCAGGCCCAGTGCATCTGACTTCGGCATGCGACAGTACTACTACCTTTTAAGTCTCTCTGGAAAAGAATAAAAACATTAGTATGACCAGCCGCCATGGCGCAGTGGTTAGCGCCGTGGATTCCGGACTGGAAGGTCGCGGGTTCGAATCCCATAAGTCACAGGGATTTTTTCGGGCTCCGGCCGGCTCCTACCCAGAGTGAGTGTGCTGTGGGCTCAGTGGGGAGACTGGGACCACACAGTCGAGCTTCATCCACTTTACGGATGCGAATTTGAGAGTGTTGCTCAAATTACCTGACCAACACTGCAGGTGTCTGTATCTCTCGGGCCTGGTTGACGCCGGGATATATTATGACAGTAAGCGTAGAGAACAACCCTGTCAAGTAGTCTCAAAGCGGATGCACCTCCACAGCAGCATCATTACATCATCCTCATCATCATTGATCATCATGCAATAATAAAAATTGCCTCTGATTCGGTGGCCTCCGTTGCTCTGGTCTCATGGTGACCTCAGATTCGGTTTCCCCATACGCTTCTGTGCCTGTGGTGAATTTGTGTCAGGGCCTTTGGGGTTGGGGGTTCGTGGGGAGGCGGTCGTTGGAGGGACGTTGTGGTGGTCGCCACCTTGGGTGGGTGACTCACTGAGTCTGGCTCCGCGACTGAGCTAATACTGTCGTTAGTAGGGGGCTTAGTAGGTGGTGTCCTGCGTATGTTAGCTCAGAACAGGCACCACTGAACACCACCAAAGTGACCCAGCAGAAGTGCAGGGCCCCTCTGGCTGGTGGCCCCGCGGCGGCCTAATATTGATGGGCTCCCTGTGGACTCCCGGCCCCGGGGGGTGAGACACAATGAATCTGGGTATGGCTGTGGCGGGGAGATTAAAATGAGCGGCGTGGGAACAGCAGTACGGGAACGTCACAGAAGACGAGGCAGCAAAAAAAAAAAAAAAAAAAAAAAAAAAAAACATTAGTATGGACCACAGAGGAATTAAAAAAAAGCAGGAGAGGTATCAGAAAAGTAAGACGAAAGAGAGAAACAAAGAAGGAAATAAAATACTTTAAACTTTTAGTACAAAGTTTTCAGAGGGTGAGGATGTTGTTTATACTGAGAACCCCAGCGTCTTCAGGGGCAACGTGAGATGGTATCGCCTTTTTGTGATCCGAAAGAAGGTGGAGTGTAGTTCTTCCTGCTGTTTTATAGAAATGATGATAAGAATATATATGATTGTTTTATTCATAAGTGTTACAGCGTTTGCTTTCGTTTCTTCGAAAGATGTGATACACTCAATTTACCATCCACTGCTGTAAACACCTACAGCTATTCAGAACTACGCTGGACCACCCAGATACAGAAGACTCTAACAACCCACGTAGTGTGAAGTGATTGATGACTTCAAGTGTTCCGTTTGGGGACCCAGAGGCTGAGAGAGTCAATGAGGTGAGTCACCTGATAGCGCTAAACCCCAACGGTCATGGTTGAGGGCAAGGGCATCTCCAGTGACTATTAACCCCATGCCTGACGTGCTAGTCTGAAGATGCTTCGCTTCAATCATCACAGGGAATTGGAACACGCTTATCTAGGGTTAAAATTTGTCAGGCCTGTATACAGAAGGATCAGAGGAAGTAGAGGTTATCATAATGATAATGCACTAGAGATGTTTGTCGTAAACGTGACTAATGACATCACATTATAAAACTGATTTTTTTTAAAAATGATGTTTTAAGTAAAAAGAACAGATCTCTCGGGAAGCAAGTATCAAAAATGTGTGAATGTGTCTGTATATATATATATATATATATATATATATATATATATATATATATAAATATATATATATATACATATATAATATATATATATATATATATATATAATATATATATATATATATATATAATATATATATATATGTCTGTGTGTGTGTGTACGTGCGTGCGTGTGTGTGTATGTGTTTGTGTGTGTATGTGTGTGTATATGTGTGTTGATTTTTAGTGGGGGATCAAAATATTCAGATGAAACTTCCTGATTTATTTCTCCCTGACAGTTAAGATTGTAAGAAAAAATACATCTCTGATCTTTGAAATGCCAAAGAGTCAAAGACAAAGCCACAATGAGAGTGGGCTTTCAAAAACATTGCGCTTAATCTACCCAGCTGAGACTAGGAGAACGAATATAACTGGTGCATTTTTAGATCTCCTGTCAAAATGAATTTCATCTCAAGAGTTGTTGGTATAACCTTAATTTTTTCCCCATTTTGCTAACGGAGAATTGGGAAGGAGGGACTATGTGTGCTTGCGTAGGACATGATTTATTGGACGTTAGTTGTGTGTATGCGTACATTGGGATCGTGTGAATAGGTCAGTGCCATGGTGCATGTGTAACAGAGTGGACATTGGCTCATATATCTCACCTCTGCACAGCTTCTCAGGTGGATACAGCTAGCCATTTATGAAGTGACCTCTAAAAATAAGTTGCATACATTCTACCGTTCACCATGAAGGCAAAGTGTATGCAAAGGATGGCTTTCGACAACCACCCAAGGAAACAGAGCATCGCACAATTCGCAGGTGTGTCTATATTTAGTAACACAACGCTGCGACAGGGCTCTGATCGCATGGGAGGCAATCTACTTACCACCCCATCACACATGTTTTATGGGTATTTTTTTTCATTTCGAGGATAACAGAATAAGCAGTTTTGTGTGGTTTTATCACATCCACTGACCGTGTGCATGCATATGATTTTTCAAATGTTGTCATCTGTTCCCACTGGCTCAAAATGACCTACTCTTCCGAAAAAGGAACACATTGTAACGTGTGCGCATGATGTTCAGCGTGCGTTTTCACACGAGCCCTCAGTGTATAGTCTCATCCAAAGGACTTTTAAGGGAAGATGAATCGGCACTGATGTTAACTTCGTGGGAAACAATCCCCGTGAACGAGATTCGAACCCGGGTCAGCAGATTGCGAGTGTAATGCGCAAGCTCGAACGACCAGGCTGTCCCGTTTGCTTCAGTGAACAAAACACTTCGGCACTTGCCACACAATTTGTTGACTCATTGACCTTTTAAACTCATTATCTCAGCGTCAAACGCACTGATGTGATGTGCTTTTTGTTTCTCCTTATACATCTTTTGTTTTCTATTGTATTGTTTTGATGGAGACAGGTACTAAATAATCCTCAGCATCTGGAACCAGTAGCAGCGGGGTTTCCACTCACTTCCTGCATCTCTGCTAATGAGGATGTTCGTCTTCAGCAACGTGAAGTGCCAATCCATTTTAATGCTGATGTTTTGGTTTTTTTCCCCTTCTATATGACGAAATGCCTAAATTGCACTGAAGCAGTTTATTTATCTGTTGTTTCTTTCTTTTCTCCTTTCCCTATTTCTTTATTTCTGTCTTTGTTAGTTTGTTTCTTTCTTTCTTTCTTTCCTTCTTTGTTTGTTTGTTTGTTTCTTTCTTTCTTTCTTTCCTTTTTTATTTCTTTCCTTCCTTCTTTCTGTTTTTCTTTCTTTCTCCCGTTCGTTGGTTTGTTCTGTTGGTCTGTCTGCTTGACTGCCTGGCGCTCGCTCGCTCTCTCTCTGTCTCTCTCTCTCTGTCTCTCTGTCTGTCTGTCTGTCTGTCTGTCTCTGTCTCTGTCTGTCTGTCTGTCTGTCTGTCTGTTTATCTACTGTCTGTCTGTCTGTCTGTCTGTCTGTCTGTCTGTCTGTCTGTCTGTCTGTCTGTCTGTCTGTCTGTCTGTCTCTCTTCTC
>CM060328.1:51981840-51986506 GCA_030674155.1 Stramonita haemastoma
TGAATAGTACGTCAAAATCCTTCGGGTGAAATATAAACGGAGATGAATATAAACCGAGGTCTCGTGTGCAAACGCACACATAATATATTGTGAACAGGATAAAAACATGTTATTCTTTTTGGAAGAGTAATCCATTTCGTGCCATTAAGAATGAATGACAACATTTCAAAACCTCATACACACATCTGTCGACTTTAAACACAATTTCCGAAAATAGATTGTGGCTACGGAAAAGAAAAGGGTTGCCTACACAGATAAAAAGTACAAAAAACGACAATCACTATTGGTAAACTTCGGAGCTCTTCTGCAAAGCATTAAAACAAATTTGAATACAATTCGAGTATATTTTTTGTTTTTGTTTGACCGTCTGTTTTGTGTGGTTAGTTTTTCTTTGTCTTCCGTTATTTGATTATGTATAACACAATCTCAAAGTATTCTGATATCTTACTTTACCGTAATCCATTCAAAGATGCAGAAAGCTTTTGTTGAAGACTTATTGTTGCTGTTCATTAATATAAAGTTATAAGATAAACCATTTTCAGTTTTAAAAAAACAACAACAACAACAATGAAACTGTTATAGCAACAATAGTTTCATAGTAGGCGTTTTTAAGCTTTTTTTCCTTAAAATTCATTGTAGCACTTGCAAGCCAGCTTTGAATTAAACTACTGATTTTTAACCTGCTTTGTTATTTTAGTTAAAATCTCTACTTGTTTTCAGACGAACACGTGGACTGGCCAATACTGTCCCTACAGGGAACTGAACAAGGACGAAGGCAAAGAGGCAGACAGAGAAAACCAAGGATAGACAACATCAGAGAGTGGACTGGCCTAGACTGGAACAATTTACTGCAGAACACTGGAAAGCATGAGAAGTGGAGGAGGCCAGCTGCAAAATGTTCAGTGGTGCCTCCACGGTCTACGAGACTCCTATGACGTTAAAAGGAGAATCTCCACTACGTTTTGAATTTCGAAATGACCTACTCCCAAAAAGACAGACAGGCCTATGTAATACACTCTCTGCACCATTAAAAAGATCTATAGTAAAACCATTCTATACCAGTGTAAAAGAAAATTAAAATGCTTAGCTCTCGTGTCTGGCTCCTCTCTTATAAGCCAGATGGGAACAGATGGTAAAGTTTTACCGGCAGTCTGTTATGGTCTGGCACTTTCGTTTATATCTCTTTCAGCATTCAGCGGTTTGTTTTGCTTTCCTGATTCCGACTTTCTGTTCAGTTTTTTTTCTCTTCAAAGTTCACACAGTTCATTTGCTCTGATCAAGAAAATTATATGCTGGTGAATACCATGTGATGTGTGTGTGTGTGTTCATTCTTCAATTTAACATCTTTTTACGATTAATATTACATGACGTGTGTGTGTGTATGTGTGTGTGTGTTTGTGTGTGTGTGTGGTGTGTGTTGTGTGTGTGTGTGTGGGTGTGTGTGTGTGTGTGTGTGTGTGTGTGTGTGTGTGTGTGTTTGTGTTTGGTTTGTTTGTGTGTGTGTGTGTGTGTGTGTGTGTGTGTGTGTGTGGGGTTGTGTTTGTGTTGTGTGTGTGTTGTGTGTGTGTGTGTGTGTTTGCACCCACATTTGTGAGCCCATAAGTGCGCACCTGTAATAAAAAAAAGATGAGTATTGGATCGACTATCAATAAATACTTTAAAATTATTTTCTTAATCTTCTCATCACTATAATACTGCAGTGATTTAAATTGTCTGGATGTTGAGGTGAGTGAGTACAGAACTCGGTGGAGGAATGTCCTCAGAGGACGGATGTGCTGAGTGAAATCAGACCAGAGGCGGTACAGCAGATAACGCTGTGTCATGGTGCCAGCCACTGCCCATACTGACAGAAATCGTCCGGAACAAAACAACCTTGCACCATTAGATTATATCATGAAACCACAGGCCATGATTATATGCTGGGCATCACCATTGTTGGTGGTCTCGGTTGTTTTCTGGATGATGGTGGAGTATGATTCATATGGATGTTCTTTATGAGAGGGACAACATGATAATGATTTTTATCTTAATTGCGTAACAAGGCTTGATAGCAATAATGAATTTCATGCTTCATCGTTCCTTGTAGACATTTTTAGTCGGCATTAAAAAAAAAAAAATTTTGGTATTGAATGTCATACAGGCAATAGGAATGAAATGTTAAAGGTGATAGGAATCATGATGAGATTCATCCTTTTTAAAATTTGAAATTATAGATTATATTTCCATGTATAAAAACATACTGCCTTAATTTCAGAATAAAATGCAGGAATATATTTTAGAATATGTACCAGACCAAATATATTCAAACTCATAGCAAAATATTTCTGCCTAAGCACTATTTAAAAAAAAAAAACCCTAGACAATAAGCATATCAAGGATATTATGACCTAGTGTTTATCTAATCATACCATTGATTAACCTTATAATCATTTTCTTTACTAAAACCATCAGCAGCAAAACCAGTGTGTTTTCACTTTATCAGGCGGGGGAGAACGTTTTTTTTATTTTTTTTTACGATTAGCTCTTGACGTATATTCAATGTAATACGTTGCATTCAAAAGCAATGTTTGCCTCTGTACTTATATGCCTTGTTATTTTTTTCATCAAAAAAGCCTTTTGGTTTACTCATTTTTGATAGGCATACTATCAGTCAGGACCACCAGTATACTGTTGAAGCCATGATGTTTGTGCACGTAAAAGCAAATGAGGGCATCCTATCAGAAATCTTGAGCCAAGTACTACAAGGATCTATCTTTTGGTGCCAAACCTCATCTACAACCGCAATCATCACGGTTGACAACATGTCCACCCCTTCCCCTTCCTTTGGCTGTAAGCCAACGCTAACGTGTGGATGGCTGGCTTCTACCAGCCAATGAAATTAAGACACGTCTGCTCAGGGATTCATCTCTTCATGCACGAGAGCAGATACGACATTGGACAAAATGCAATCAACGGTACAGCTTTGATGATAGTCAACAACATTACTGGAGATAAACTGATAGTCATATGGATAGTATGAAGAGTATAGTATGAATAGTAGAATAGTATGAATATACTAGATACAAACTGGAATTTGTAAGAGATAAACGCTTAAAGATAAGAAACAGTATTTTTATCTATTATGTTATGTATTTCCCCCCTCAAAAACAAGTGTTTTCAACAAATACTGTCTCGAATTTTGTTATGAGTCTTTTGTTGTTTTTTATCTGTGGTTGGAAAACTTTTGGCGACAGACTTGTTCCTTCTGTAGTGATGAAGCCTTGAGATAAAAGTTTGGTGCCACAGTCCTTTAGAAAACATGAGAAACATATTTCGTGGTAAAATGCCTTTAAAGCAATAAGAAACTGGTACATCTACGTGTCTCTTGACTTTACTGTTTTATTCATTCCCTCTCTGTTTCTCTTTAATATTCCTGAACTTCTTTCTGTTGACTTAAAGAAAAGTTCATTTAACACGCAAGGTATTTATACTGGCAGGCATTCAACACCTTATGGCGCATATTAGCATACATGATAAAACAAGATTATGATTAGGGTGCTCATGTGATTACGATGTTGATGGTGACAATGAATAATATGTCCATCCTAAGTTCAGCTAGATGTTTTAACCATTCCAAACTATCTTCTCCATTGTCAGTCATACATTTTGGCTGACAGATTATTTCACAATATATACTTTGTTCATAGGTAACCAATACTGTCGGTTTAAACTTTTATAGTGTAACTGAATACACTGTAAGAAACACAATAGAGGTAATGTTATGTCAGTAGTAGCAGGTTTGTATCCTGTCTAAATGACCTGGAATACATTTGATTCTGATAAGTAAGATCCATGGCATAGAAATAGTGCATCTTTATATTCATGTTTAGATAAAAGTTGAAACGTGAGAATTGTTTCCCCTCCTCAATGCTTTCCACATCTCTCTTAGATGACATCATCGCCAGCAACTTCAAAACAAGCAAAATCGTTCAAAAGATAATATCTTACTATATTATATTGATAACGTCATTTTCATAAAATATCACTGAAAAACTATCAGTAAAGCTATTATTCAACGAAGTTGACATACTATCAATATAGCTGAAAACAAGATAACTTTTCAGAAACTGAGATGAACTACATAGATACTGATGTTTCTCAAAACATCCATGAAAACTAAAAAAAAAAAAAAAAAAGCTAGACTTGTTTGGAAAGACCTGATACAGCTTCTAGGTCAAGTTTACCCGACAAACAAGGTAACAGTTCCACGATAGAGCCCCAGATAGTGATGGTTCTGACAGCTCACGTGTTAAGTGATTGATGGCTTCCTGTCTTCAGGGCTGGACTCTCAGACTGAGGCAGTCAATGGAGTAAGTCAGGTGATAGCGCTGAAGCTTCTGTTATCTTGGTCTTAGGGCAGGAGCACCCCCCAGTGCCCATCAAACCCATGCCCTCCTCTGGTAATCTGAGGCTGCTGAGCTTCAATCAGCAAATGAATGGGAAACACGTCTGGTGGGGTTGGACTCGTTACGCAAGACAGCAGAGGTATCAGATGAGATGCAGACAATTGCTTTGGTAAAAGTGGGGTGCATCGCGCACAGACACACATGCACACATACACACATACACACATACACACACACACACACACACACACACACACACACACACACACACACACACACAC
>CM060328.1:51991606-51999106 GCA_030674155.1 Stramonita haemastoma
AAGTGGGAATTGCATCTCTAGTAGATCCAAGTGTAGGTCATTTATATTTTTTCACCAAGCTTCTCTTGCTGTTGCATGCACTTAAAGTGTATTTGCAATGTTTGGGTTATTATCCAGCTAAGACTGACCACTTGGCTGGATACAAACTTTATGACCTCCCTTGCATCCTTTAATAGGATCCCCAAACTTAAGGCACAAAGATTCACTAGGTGCTTATTTTGTCTTATACATTTTTTTTTTTCAACATATTATTCTAAGCATATTTTCTTTCTCTTTTTTATCATTGTCTTTTGAGGGCAGCTTCAAAAGGCCACAGGAATATCAAATATTCCTTTGAATGCAATTGACACTTTTAAATTTTGAAAAGTGTCTTGCTGTAAGGTACCACAGCAGGTGGAGTTTCAATCACCACCGGGACCTCTGATGAGGGCTCATCCAGGAGCCGAAACTCGAGTCAGGTCAGGCCAAAGCATGGTTCTTACACAGAAATGCCTACAATGCTGCCACTGAAAGACATTATTCTCTAGAATTTATTTTATTTTTTTAATTTTTATTTTTTGAATTTGAATCTTTGATAAGTCATTTTTCAAAATGATTGAGAAGTTGGTACCTGCACTTGTCTTTCCTCACTACTTTTTCACTCAATAATACTTTGTGGTCAAGTGGGAATTGCATCTCTAGTAGATCCAAGTGTAGGTCATTTATATTTTTTTCCCAACTTCTCTTGGCCTGTGCATGCACTTAAAGTGTATTGCAATGTTTGGGTTATTATCCAGCTAAGACTGACCACTTGGCTGGGATACAAACTTTATGACCTCCCTTGCATCCTTTAATAGGATCCCCAAACTTAAGGCACAAAGATTCACTAGGTGCTTATTTTGTTTATACATTTTTTTTTTTCAACATATATTCTAAGCATATTTTCTTTCTCTTTTTATCATTGTCTTTTGAGGGCAGCTTCAAAAGGCCACAGGAATATCAAATATTCCTTTGAATGCAATTGACACTTTTAAATTTTGAAAAGTGTCTTGCTGTAAGGTACCACAGCAGGTGGAGTTTCAATCACCACGGGACCTCTGATGAGGGCTCATCCAGGGAGCCGAACTCGAGTCAGGTCAGGCCAAAGGCATGGTTCTTACACAGAAATGCCTACAATGCTGCCACTGAAAGACATTATTCTCTAGAATTTTTATTTTATTTTTAATTTTTATTTTTTTGAATTTGAATCTTTGATAAGTCATTTTCAAAAATGTTTGAGAAGTTGGTACCTGCACTTGTCTTTCTCACTACTTTTTCCTCAATAATAACTTTGTGGTCAAGTGGGAATTGCATCTCTAGTAGATCCAAGTGTAGGTCATTTATATTTTTTTCCCAACTTCTCTTGCCTGTGCATGCACTTAAAGTGTATTGCAATGTTTGGGTTATTATCCAGCTAAGACTGACCACTTGGCTGGATACAAACTTTATGACCTCCCTTGCATCTTTAATAGGATTCCCCAAACTTAAGGCACAAAGATTCACTAGGTGCTTATTTTGTCTTATACATTTTTTTTTTTTCAACATATATTCTAAGCATATTTTCTTTCTCTTTTTATCATTGTCTTTTGAGGGCAGCTTCAAAAGGCACAGGAATATCAAATATTCCTTTGAATGCAATTGACACTTTTAAATTTTGAAAAGTGTCTTGCTGTAAGGTACCACAGCAGGTGGAGTTTCAATCACCACCGGGACCTCTGATGAGGGCTCATCCAGGAGCCGAAACTCGAGTCAGGTCAGGCCAAAGGCATGGTTTCTTACACAGAAATGCCTACAATGCTGCCACTGAAAGACATTATTCTCTAGATTTTTTTTTTTTTTGAATTTTTTTTTTTGAATTTGAATCTTTGATAAAGTCATTTTCAAAATGATTGAGAAGTTGGTACCTGCACTTGTCTTTCCTCACTACTTTTTCCTCAATAATACAAAGAGTGATATTTGTCTTTGAATGTTTTAGAAGTCAATTTACATGATTTATTTTGTGATGGCAGGATGAAAAAAAGTTGTGTAAACTTAATCTTTTACTCTCAATAAAGATCATTTTGACTTGACTTGACTTGACACACACACACGCACGCACGCACGCACGCACGCCACGCACACAAAACACACACACACACCACACACACACACACACACACACACACGAGACTGTGTGCGCTTTCAGTCAGCGTGGTGATGACAAAGCAATTATACTGTGGTCAGTGACTTTATGACTAAATCATGGAGTTTTGCGGCTACTGGTCACACGGTGAATGGACACTGTCCACCACTCCTCTGAACTCGGTCGGTTGAGGGGATAGTCATCGTTTCTGTGCGTGCGTGCGTGCGTGCGTGCGTGGTGTGTGTTTGTGTGTGTGTGTGTGTGTGTGTGTGTTGTGTGTGTGAGTGTGTGAGAGAGAGAGACAGAGAGACTGAGACAGATAGAGTTTTGGGGTATTGGGTCTGGTGTATGGAGATATCAACATTGGTCTATCTATTTTATTTCCTTTTTGTCGTAGGATTGAGATAATACACAAAATGGCAATATAATGTAAAGCCATATAAAAAACAAATGAGAGAAAGAGGGGAAGAGAGGAGAGAGAGAGAGAGAGAGAGAGAGAGAGAGAGAGAGAGAGAGAGAGAGAGAGAGAGAGAGAGAGAGATGAGAGAGAGAGAGAGGAAAAGACAGACAGACAGACAGACAGACAGACAGACAGACAGACAAGACAGACAGACAGAGACAGAGACAGAGATAGACAGACAGACAGACAGACAGTCAGGCAGGCAGTAATAGATAAAAGATTGGAGAGATAAATACAGACATTAACACACAGTCAAAATACAGTAGAAGCAGACAGGCAGAATCAGGCAGCAGGCAGGCAGGCAGGCAAGCAGGCAGCAGGCAGGCAGGCAAGCAGGCAGGCAGGCAGCAGGCAGGCAGGCAGGCAGGCAGGCAGCAGGCAGCAGGGCAGGCAGGCAGGCAGGCAGGCAGGCAGGCAGGCAGAAGCACATCCACACAGGAAGAGGAGTGGTGAGGAGGAAGCAATAGGCCTCAGTAACAGCAGCACCCGCTGTCCACTGGCTAATTCATGGACTTCACTTCACAGCGGTCAGTCACAAAAGGCTGGACGCTGTCCACTATTCTTTTCACCTCTGGGAACTAGATATTACCGCCATTCTTCTATAGGCATTAAACATTCTGTTTGCTGTCTGTTGACGTGCAAAGCTCCAGTTTGCATGCACTGGATTGAACTGGACGGTATATATATATATTATATATATATATATATATAGAGAGAGGAGAGAGAGAGGAGAGGAGAGAGAGAGAGGATAGAGGAGAGATGAGAGAGAGGAGAGAGGAGAGAGAGAGAGAGGAGAGAGAGAGAGAGACACTGACACTGACACTGACACTGACACTGACACAGTTTTATTGTCCATACAGCATTACAGCCCTGTAGACAAGGGGGAATAACAAGTTCAGATGAATTTGTGTAACATAATAACATTTTTCAAATTTTCCTCTCACTTGCGCACTTACATTATGCTACTGCACATTCTAATTGCCACGCAGGTGACACACACACACACACACACACACACACACACACACACACACACACACACACACACACACCACACACCACACACACACACTCTCTCTCTCTCTCTCCTCCCCCCCCCCCCCCCCCCCCCCCCCACACACACCCCTAACAGAATCAATAAAGGACCATCTAAGGACTAGTTACTCAGTTCCGTTATCTTTTTCCTAATATTCATTGCTTCTCCAATGAATTTAGCTAGACTTTCTATTTTCTCTTCACTGCTGACAGATAGAATATTTGAAACAGAATTCATATCAGCAATGCCTTTAAACACACTTAGCGCCTCACAGTTTCTGCGTTTATCAGAATAGGCCATACAATCGAAAAGAAAGTGAAATTCGTCTTCTGTGGCATTTCGGCATGAAGGGCATATATTATCGTTAGAGTTATCTTCACTTGAAAACCAATACTTACAATTTTTAAGGCCACTGACTCTTAGCCGAAATCTACTGAGACTGATCTTGTACCATTTGTTGGTTATAAAAGACAGATATCTTTCTGTTTGAAAGACACTTTTGAAGGAACTATACCACCTATATTTGTCATTATTTTCTAAATCTGAATGCCAGTTCTGTTTTGTAGCATGAAATAAGTCTATCTTTAAATACATTAATGAAACTATATTCACATCCTATGTCTCTACTCAGCCACACAATACCAAATCCATTCACACATAAAGTTTTCTGTACATTTGACACCCAATTAAGTCGACCAGATTCATGTTGTAAGATTAGCATTTCATAAGCCTGTCTACATATTCTAGAAGCTGGTTGTTTAAGAAGTTTTAACCAGTATTTAATGCTTTTTTTATATATGCCCTTATGTATAACGGATATCTACCACTTTCCCCGTAAACTAGATGGTTTGATGCATGTAAAGGAACAGATAGAAATCTCTTTATAGCAAATGTGTGAACTTTTTCAATTCGCTTGCCTTCTTCATACAATCCCCAAACCTCAGATGCATACGTTAATATTGGTTCTATCTGAGTATCAAACATCTTCCAAAACAGTTTTAGATCTGTGGTATTCAGTTTTTTCATAGATTTCTGTATTTCCATAACTCCTCTTTTTCCTCTATTACAAACATCTACCAAGGCACTATTAATGCTCAGCTTTGTTGTGAAACCCATCCCCAAATATTTATATGAATTGGTAACCTTAATTTCTTCATTCCCATACATCCACTTTTCCCTAGAACCTAAGTACCCTCCCTTTCTAAACACCATTACATTAGTCTTTTCAAGATTGACAACCAAACATAATCTATCTGCTTCTCTCTTAAGTCTGTTCAACTGATTTTGGAGACCAATAGCAGATTCAGATAATAAGATAACATCATCAGCAAACAATAATAGAAATATTTCAACAGTATCAGTCATTAGTTGAATGCCATGCTTTCCTGCTCTGGATACTTCAAGAGCCAATTCATTTATAAATAGAGAGAACAATAGGGGACTGAGCAAACAACCTTGTTTTACTCCTTTTGGACAAGCAAAATAATCTGAATAATAACTCTTATCACGCACACATGCCAAAACAGAGTTATAAACACTTCGTACCGCCTTATACATTTTTCCACATACACCACATTTCCTCAATACTTCCCACAAATTGTTTCTATTGACCGAGTCGAACGCCTTTCTAAAATCTACAAAGGCAACATAAAGTTTAGTGTGTTGTTGCAAGAATTTTTGAACAATGGCAAAAAGCGTAAAAATATGGTCAACTGTAGAATACCTGCTCTGAAGCCTGCTTGCTGTTCAATTATTTTATCTTCTTCCATAGCCCATCTAGAAAGCCTTTTGGTTAAAATATCTGTATATATCTTGCTAACCACACTAGTTAAAGCTATTCCACGATAATTACCTGGTTGGTTAGAGAGAGAGAGAGAGGAGAGAGAGAGAGAGAGAGAGGAGAGAGAGAGGAGAGAGAGAGAGGAGAGATGAGAGAGAGAGAGAGAGAGAGAGAATGAGATGATGATGTATGAGAAGTATGATAGATATGATATGATATGTATTATGTATATATATATATATATATATATATATATATATATATATATATATATATATATATATATATATATATATATATATATATATATATATATATTATATATATATATATATATATATATATATATATATTATATATATATATATATATACACAAACATACACACTTACACACACAGACACAGACACACATACACACATACACACACACACACACACACTCGAGTCAAACACACACACACACACACACACACACACACACACACACACACACACACACACACACACACACACACACACACACACACAGATACCACAGATACAAAAAAAAACAAAAAAACTACACCCTGGACCACTGATCCCCAGGCGGCCATGTGAGATCTGCGATCAGTGCAACCAGCACTGACCGGAAAGAGATCACAGTGTGGTGGATATGTTCCCGCCATCCCCTTCCTCCCTTCCTTCCCTCCTTCCTTCCCCACACCACTCCCCTCCCTGTCCATCCCCTACCCATCCTTCTGCCCAGTGAGCTTGATAATGAAAAGCGGAATGGCCCAGTCTAGAAAATGATCAGTATCATATTTTTGTTCTGTCTGACTGCTTCACTGACTGACTGCTGACTGACTGACTGACTCTGTCTGTCTGTCTGTGTCTCTGTCTGTCTGTGTCTCTTTGTCTGTCTGTCTCTGTCTGTCTGTGTCTCTTTGTCTGTCTTTGTCTGTGTGTGTGTATGTGTGTCTGTATGTCTGTCTGTCTCTGTCTTTCTCTCTCTCTCTGTCTCTGTCTCAGTCTCAGTGTCTGTCACTGTTTGTGCTTGTCTCTGTTTGTCTGTCTGTTTGCCTGTGAGACTGTGCAATTGCAGACTCACGCTAAACATGTCCCACACTAGCTTCACAATTAAAGGCAATTCAAGTCACTGACTGGCCATCTGAGGTCAGCCTGGTCTTTCACAAAACAAAAAAAAAACTTTTTTGTTCTCTTTTTAAAACTCGTCTCATCATTTTGAGTCCCCCTTCCTCTCTTCTCTCTCCTTCTACCCTCTGATGAAGCTTGTTAGTCTACGAGATAATTGAAATCAGGGTGTTTTTTAATCTTTCTTAGTCCCAACTGTCTCTCTGTCTGTCTGTCTGTCTGTACATCTTTACCTTGTCTGTGTCTGTATCTCTCTGTTAGTCTGTTTCAGGTTCTGGCTAGCTGTTTGTTTCATGTTTGCTATGTCTTTGGCTGTTATTCATGTGTGCTGTTTGTTTTCTGTTTGTTGTTGTTTTGTTTCCTTGGGCGGTTGTTGTGTTTTACTTCTGTGTGTTTATGTGTTGTTGTGTTTTGTTTGTTTATTCTTGTTTTTGTTTTTGCTTTTTTTTTTGGGGGGGGGGTACCTTTTTCCTTTTATTTCAAAAGGATATATAATTATATTTTCTATTGCGCATGTCTTGTTTGTTTTAGTTTCTTTGCTTCCTTGTTTCTTTCTTTCCTTCTTTCTTTATTTTCTCGGCCTGTCTGTCTGTCTGCCTTTCTGTCTGTCTGTATGGCTGGCTGGCTGGCTGTCTGTCTGGCTGGCTGGCTGTCTGTCTGCCTTTCTGTCTGTCTGTATGGCTGGCTGGTTGGCTGGCTGTATTTCTCGTTTCTTCCTTGCATCCTACTGTCTTTCCTTCTGATTTTGCACTTCTTCATATCCATGTTTGTCTTCGTCTGGTCTTCGTTAACGTTTTCTTTTCATTGTCATTTTTGTCAATTTTCCATTCTTGTGATTTGATATTCTTCTATGTTCGAATCTTTTTTTTTCCGTTTTGTTTTCTCTAATTGCTGTAAGCTAGTTGCTAGTCGCTGCTCTTAACACCGTGTTTTTGTACTGTATGTTTCTTT
>CM060328.1:52009106-52019106 GCA_030674155.1 Stramonita haemastoma
CTTTCAGTAGATTAATGTACTTATTGTTTGTCTGTCTGCCTGTTTGTAGCTGTCTGTCTGTCTGTCTGTCTGTCTGCCTACCTATAGGGTTAGGACCAGCAACAATGGGTGGAGCGCTCTGCCTAAGGAGAGCAGACTGAATTTTAACAGAATGAAATTTGTCATTTTAACACATTGAAATTTGATAACTTGAATTGTTATGCAACACAAAACACCAGCTGGCATGATGTTTTGTTGATAATTTGAACTAAAAAATTATGCCTATCCCCATCTCAAATCCATTAGACATTACTTTCATTCACAAATATTTGTTTCAACTTGAAGATCATAAGGGCTACTAGCTTATTTCTATATCCATTTAGTAGCCGTGTCTGTCGGGGACTTTTTGTTTTGTTTTGTCCGCATAAGCCTCACTGGATAGAATGCGTTGTGACGGGTCTATTTCCTGAGCTTGTACCTCTGCTGGAGGTCTACCCGTTGGCTTTAGCCGACAAGTTTCAGTAGAGAGAGAGAGAGAGAGAGAGAGAGAGAGAGAGGAGAGAGAGAGAGAGAGAGAGAGAGAGAGAGAGAGAGAGAGAGAGAGAGAGAGAGAGAGAGAAAGAGAACTCTGAACTCTGAACTCTGAACTCTGAACTCTGAAATTTAATGAATATAGGCCAACAGCCCTTTCATGGGGGGAAACAAACATCGATAAATCATTCAGACGTGAAATATAGCATGATCAAGAAGCACTATACTGGTACTGGATAAACATGTTCATTGGGGAAAAAAAAACACACAACAAAAACTGCTGAACACAGATGGAGGCAATCTTAATCCTGGAGACGTTTACCTTTTAATTGTTCACATTGTCAATAAAGTTCTGTCTGAGTCTGAAGGCAGCTAAAAGGAATTTCGCAAGATTCACTAATGATGCTTGTGAATTGCAGGCTAGCACACTGACAAGCGCATTGTCTATGCTTTCGCCAGCATTAACAGTTAATTTATACTGCTGTCTAACGTCCTTGTACAAAGGACATTTAAACAGAAAATGTGCTTCATCTTCTCTTGTGTCTATACATGCAGGGCATGCAGTATTCTCATTTGTAGGTGTAAAACGATACTTGTGCACATTCAATTGTGAAACACCCATCCTGAATTGTGCCAGGATATTTCTATAACCTTCAACATACAAAATTTCAACATACTGTTCAATAACAAATAACTGTTTAGTTTTACCATATAGTGGAAATCGTACATTTGAATCCATACGGTTTCGCCAATTGTAACAAAAATTGCTATGTAACCTCTCTTTCAGCTCTTTCACAAAAGTGTTTTCATAGCCACATCCAAAGAGCCACACTTGTTCAAATCCATTCTCATAAAGAATATTCTTTAGGTGGGTTACCCATGTCACATGGCCTTTCTCATGCATAGCTACCAACATTCTATATGCTTTTTTAGAATACCTTTCTTCAGGCTGTTTTAACAGTCTTAGCCAGTATTTCACACATCTGGTAATAGCAGTAATCCATAATGGAAAACGGCCTAGTTCGCCATACACAACATCACTAGCTGTTTTGTTTCTCACATGCAGGAATCTTTTACATGCGTACAGATGTACTTGTTCAACTTGGTGAAAAGCCTTATGTCCCCACACCTCAGAGGCATACAGAACTAGTGGGACAACTTGAGTATCAAAAAGCTTGAAAAACACTTCAGGAGAATTACTACCAATTTTTCTCAAAGTACACATGATATCATTTACACATTTTTTACCTTTAAGTTTTACTTCCTCCATAGCAGCTGTGAAACTATTTCTAGTAGAGAAGGTAAGACCCAAATACTTGTATGAATTCACAACTTCCAATGGACTTCCATTTAAAAACCATTTTTCTCTGGCACCAAGAAAGCCACCTTTTCTGAAAACAATAATTTTAGATTTGTCTGTATTTACTGTTAACTTTAGTCTCTCTGATTCCTTCTGAAGGTTATTCAGCTGATGCTGCAGGCCTACTACAGTCGAGGCTAACAGGGTCAAATCATCAGCAAATAACATAAGATATAGTTCAATCTCACTTGATTCAAGTGTCACACCATGCCTACCATTTAAGATTAATTCATTTGCTAGCTCATTGATCAGTAGTGAAAATAGTACTGGGCTTACAATACAACCCTGCTTCAATCCCTGCAAACACTCAAAGAAACTTGAATAGCCTGTCTTACTCTGGCACATTACGCATGCTCTAACAGTAGAATACATAGCCCTAATCATCCTAAACATTCTACCCTTAACACCTGCACGAAGCAGTACAGACCACAAAATATTACGATTAACAGTATCATATGCTTTCTTAAAATCAATGAAAGCTACGTACAGTTTCCTATGTTTAAGCAAATACTTTTCTACCAGTGCATTCAAAGTGAATATGTGATCTATTGTTGACCGGCCTTTTCTAAATCCAGCCTGGGCTTCACAGATAGAACCATTTTCCTTCACCCACAATGTCAGTCTCCTATTAATGATATATGTAAATACTTTACTAAGAATACTTAACAGAGATATACCCCTATAGTTATCTGGGCTACTAGTGTCCCCTTTCTTGTGCAGTGGATATATTGCTGCTTCTGTCCATTTTGATGGGAAGAAACCCTTAGAAAATATGGTATTGAAATATTTTAACAAAAATGGCATAATTACTTGTTCAGAATTCTTCAGCATTTCCGCTAGTATACCATCTAAACCTGCTGCCTTTCTACACTTCATGTGATTAATGGCTTTCTTAATTTCTCTTTCTGAAATTTCAATGTCCAATATATTATCTAGTGCAATTTCATCTGCTTCGTCCTGGAAAACGTTATCATCCTCAACAACAACTCTATCATTGAATACAGATTCAAAATGACGTACCCACTCATCCTCTGAAATATTATTAGTAATAACCCTACGACCTCTGTGTCTGCGGATTTCACCCCAGAACTTGTTAGGATCATTGATAGAAGCAAGTATGTTGTTGAGATTACAGTTTTTATGTGCCCGCTCTTTCTTTCCAAGCAAGGTCTTATATTCTTTTCTTACTTTTGCATACTTCTTGTAATCTTCGTTTGCTTTTGTTTTCCTATACTTTCTAAGATGACTTCTTACCTCCCTTTTCTTAACAGTACATTCCCTATCAAACCACCTAGCCTGTTGTCTTTTTGCTTTTCCAAGCACATATTTTCTTTTCATTGACTCTGCTGCTTCATTTAACGCTCTCGTGAAAACAGACACTGAGTCCTCTAAACTACTATCAATTAAAGTGATTGCTTTTTCTAACTGAACCTTGAAGTTTTCAGACTGTACACTATTGCTAAAATTTGCAGCTTGGTCATCTGACCAAACTACCTTTTCCATGGTAACAGGGGAGTCAACAGAAACCTGAGTGCATGAATTGCTTACAATGCAATATAATTCCACTGGCATGTGATCTGATTCAATTCTATCAGATACGATCATTTGATCAAAAATTCCACAGATATCCAGACTAGCCAAAAAATAATCCACAACACTGTGTCCTTGTTCAGACAAATAAGTAAAGTTGCCCGAATTATCAAGACCTGGACAACCATTCAGTAACTTTAAATTAAAACAAGCACACATATCAAGCAGTTTTTTACCAAAATCATTGACAATCAAATCTTGAGATACTCTGCTACTCTCAAAAGTTACTGAATTATCAAAAATGTCCAAATAATCATCTGAAGCAGACCTGCAGTTCTGGACTTGCAGGTTACCAGTGCGAGCATTAAAGTCGCCATTACAAAGAATGTCGACATTGTCATCATTTGAAAGAAGATCACCAATTTGTCTTTCAATGTCCAATATATGACATTCAGTTTCAACCTGGTCATAAAACGGGCTACCATATGGAGGTATGTATGTGCATAAGTATAAGATGTCTTTTGGGCTACCCAGAAGCTGTCTTGACAATTTCAGAATAATACAGTTTTCAATATCACTCTGCAATTCAGTAACATATTTTTCTAAATGCTTTTTTAACATTACCAAGATACCACCTGATTTTCTACCATGGTGAGACAGCTTCACTGCTGGACAAACATACTTCACAAAACTTGGAAAAATATGTGACACATCAAAATTATTGTCAATAAACGTTTCTATTAGACAGACAACATCAAATTTTGAAACATACATCATCCACTCAAAATCTTTCAACTTGCTGACAAGACCAGCTACATTATACAGAAGGAAGGACAATGACTGGGGCCGGCCACCGTCCTAGCTGTTGGCATCACCAGGAGGCACATCAGAGGGACTGTCTTCAGGGTCCGCGTCCTGACCCATGTCAGTGGATTCTGACATGTTCAGAACTGGAGGGATGTCGTCCTCAGCCAGGTGGTCCTGTCCCTCAGCACGTGACTGCTGCAGCATGAGGTCGATCCGAGGCTGGGAAGGGGATGCTGCCCGACCATGACCTTTTCCTGGCTGTTTGGCACGTTCAGTTGGAGTGGAACCAGCAGCACCTCCAGGACGCCCCGTCCTGTCAGGTGTAGGTCCCCTGACTGCAGACTGTTGACCTCGAGCCCGGAGATTGTAGCCAGTACTGTTGCCTTGACTGGAGCTGGAACTTGCAATTTGCTCTTGTCCTTGTGACTCACCAGCCTCATTGGAGCTGTCTGGGGTCTGCTGGGGATTCTCTGAAGAACGTGACATGTTGCTGGCAGCCCCGGTCAGTGTACGAGCTCCTTTTCTTGTTGACGTGGGTACAGTTCTATTGACTCCAGAGGGAGGCACAGTTCTTTTTGATGTCAGGGCTGGAAAGTCATGTGGTGACAGGCAATACGAAGACTCACCCTGTTTGACCTTTGCTTGACCTGAAGTCAGATCACTATCAGGACTTCGCTTCTTGCCTGTACTATGACCTGTTGTGTCATTCCCAAAGTGTAGACTTTTGCTTTGACTTTGATGCCATGGTTGACCCACTTTCAGCATTGTTTCTTTTTGAAGATCATAGGTGTACACAGCATCATCTGTGATCAGCTTGTCATTCCGTAACATTGACTTCAGTCCTTTCTCTCTGAGCTGGCGATGTAGAGGGATGAGTTCCTTCCTCTTCTGTTGAACTTTTTTTGAGAAATCCTCTTTCACAAAGATGTTCTGGAAACCCTCAGATTTTTTCAGCTTATGCGCATTCCGAAGTACAAGCATCTTTTGCAGGTGAGACTCAAACTTCACGGTGATGGCTCTACCAGCCTTGTAGACGCGGTCAATGCGTAAGTCCTCCTCAATGCCCATTCCAGCCTGCACTGTTTCCCGGATCTTTTCTTCACTGGCTGTCAGGAAGTTGGCACTCTCCCGTTGTGGAAGCCCAAAGAAGAGGAGGTTATTTTGCCTACTTTGGTTGTCCAAGTAGTCATATTTGTCTGAAAAGACACTGACTGTCTCTTTCAGGCTGTGTACTTCTGACTGCAAGAAGTGACACTGCTCCTCCAGCATTTTGTGACTGTTGGTGAGTTGAGTTTGCTGTTCTTCTAATTGACACAGACGATGGTCGATTTTCCTCTCTACACTCGACAGTTTCTTCTCCATGGTTAGGAAATGCTTCTCAACATTTTGCTCATGATGGAGACTGCTTGCTTCTATCCTTGATATGGCATCCTGCAAGGACTGAGCCATTTCTGAATGAAGATGTGCAAGGGGATGATCACTTGGGTGCATATTGTCATAATGAATGGGTGAGGCACTGTTATCATAGTATGCCTGTGGTGCAGTGTAAGATTCCTGTCTGTACCCCCCACCCCGACTAGGGCCTTGAAAAGCTGAAGACGATTTCCGTTCATAACCCCTCCCAAATGTAGGGCCAGGGTTAAGCTCTATATCACCACAAACCATCAGAGAGCGTGAGAGGAATACAATAATCATTATTGTAACAGTTCCATACACCACCCCAGCACTGGCAGAGAATATGAGCGTGAACTTCTGTCTTGGGTCAGTTTTTACAGTTTGCAGAAACCTTGCTGTGGCAAGGGAAAGAAAGTCACACTGCAGTTTCTGTACTTTCTGTTGAACATCAACACATGTTGTTGACTTACCCTGCACACCACTCAGCTGATCATGACTGACAGTAGGAGTACAGCAGTACAGGGCTGCCAACACCACTGCCACACACAGTGTCCTCACACCACTCACTGGCCAACACAACACAAGCTGGTGTTTACGTGCAGCCACACAGTACAGCATACGTTTGTACATGAAGTTCTGAAAAGTCCAGTAAAATTGGCCACAGGCGACTCTTGCAGACAAATTTTGTACCGGCATGATCCCAGAGACATGAGGAATTCAAAACAAAGAAATACAAATCAATTATGAGTCATTAATTATGGCAATTAATTAAATTTCAGGAGCACAACTTCAATGTGCGTCCTATCTCAACAGTGAGTTCAGTTCACCCCCGAGAGAGAGAAGAGAGAGAGAGAGAGAGAGAGAGAGAGAGACAGACAGACAGACAGACAGACACACACACACACACACACACACACACACACACACACACACACACACACACACACACAGAATAGAGAAAGTGCTAGAAAAGGGAAAATTTTGATAAAAAATTTGAAGGAGTTGAGGATACTATACAAGCTGAAAGGGGCCCCGGCATTCCTAAGGCTTTGGTTGGAGAGGGGGGAAGGGGGCCGGCGTGTCAGGGACAGGACAGAGACGAATACATCAACAGTCAATCTACGAGTCATTTCTATCTTTCCAGGCATTGTCAGATATGTCTGTCTCTGTGAAATCTGACCATGTGTCTGTTAAATCATGACACTTGTTTGTTTCTCTCTCTCTCTCTCTCTCCTTCTCTCTCTCTCTCTCTCTCTCTCTCTCTCTCTCTCTCTCTCTCTCTCTCTGTGTCTCTCTCTTGTCTCTCTCTGTCTCTCTATCTGTCTCTGTCTCTGTCTCTGTCTCTCTCTTCTCTCTCTCACTCAGTCTCTGTCTCTGTCTTTGTCTTAACTGCCACACAGCTAGGCACGAGAAATCTAACCAACAGCGTTTAGGGGCCGCCTGTGTACATTCCATGTATTCAACAGCCAGACACCTTGCAGTCTTGACCCCTCCTCAACAGTGATTTCAGTGGCTCTAGCTTATCACCAACTGGAGGTTTGCTGATGTGAGGTGAATTGAAGATCCCCCAGCTATTTTTCTCTGTCACTGATATCTTTACTCATGTCAACTCTCGCTTGTTTCTTTTCACTGACAGAGCAGACGAGGTGGGGAGATTATCTCCCTTTATCGTCTGTGTCCTTTCTAGTGAAATTTTAGATATATAAAAAAAAAAATCTTGAACCTTCATAGTAACGCGGTCTGTGGGAGGTGATTTGTATCTAAGCTGCACTGAAGGGGTGTGGTATTGATGCATTCATTCAAGTTTCTTGAAGAGCACTTGTGGGTTTTCTCTTTCTTTTTTGTTTATCAGAGTGTTACTCATAACCTACTAGCCTCTTTCAGTCGTTTGAAACCAGTCTCTGCTATTTTGTGTTTTAGTTGTCCCAGTTTGGTACAAGCGCAAACATACACTCTTTTCTGTGCTTTAAGTTTTTACATATTTTGTACGTGTCTGTCTATCACTCAGTCTTTCTGTCTGTCTGGTTGCCTAAATGTGTATCTGTCCGTCCCTCCCTCTCTTTGGCTCTCTGTCTCTCTCTGTCTTTGTCTGTTTGTCTGTCTGTCTGTGTCTGTCTGTCTGTCTGTCTGTCTGTCTGTCTGTCTGTCTGTCTGTCTGTCTGTCTGTCTCTGTCTGTCTGTCTGTCTTCCTAACTTTGCGCCTCTGTATAAGTCTGCCTGCCTGCCTGCCTGCCTGCCTGCCTGCCTGCATGTCTGCCTGCCTGCCTGCCTGCCTCTCTCTCAAATCAAAAATTATATATATATATATATATATATATATATATATATATATATATATATATATATATTCATAAATATCTGTAAGCCGTTTCCTCTGTCTATCCATCATTATTAGTTAGTGTATCTCGCTATGTGCTGGTACGCAAAGACCCAGATAAATGAACAAACTGAGAAAATAGAGAGAGGCATGGAGAATAAAAGAAACATTCAGACAAACAAGAGAGTAAGAAACAAAGAAAAACAGACACATAGGGGCAGAGGGGTATAGACTGATAGGTACACAGCCATAGAAAGACAAGTACATTCAGAGGCAGGGGAAATAGGATACAGACACTAATGATTAGCTACCCGGACAGTGGACCCTGGCACATCTGCTGCCTCCTCCTCTCCCCCCCACTGACCCCCAGCTGACGTGTGCTGTCATGGGCAGGGGTCAGTGTACAGGATCACTGTCTGAGGTCACTGATCCCACCGGTCTGCTGTGCGTGACACTTCTGACCAACGCAGATCTCTGCTGACCTCAATTTTCCTTAGGGCTGATTTGAGAGGAGGGGGATGTCATCATGACGTAATAAAGGGTGGTAGTGATGGTGGTGGTGGTGGTGGTGGTGGTGGTGGTGGTGGTAGTGGTGGTGGTGATGGTGGTGGTAATGATGATGACGACGACGACGACGACGATGACGACGACGACGACGACGACGATGATGGTGATGATGATGATGATGATGATGATGATGATGATGATGATGATGATGATGATGATGATGATGATGAAAAGTATCTATCTATCTATCTATCTATCTATCTATCTATCTATCTATCTATCTATCTATCTATCTATCTATCTATCTATCTATCTATCTATCTATCTATCTATCTAGCTGTCTGTCTGTCTGTCTGTCTATCTGTCTATCTGTCTGTCTGTCTGTCTGTCTGTCTGTCTGTCTGTCTGTCTATTTGTCAACCCATCCACCTATCTATCCATCAATCTGTGTGTTGGAAGATCGGTCGTTAGTTTGTTTATGTGTCTGCATGATTTTCTTATGTCGCTTTCATGAAACAAAAATGTTTAGCAAAAATGATTTTCTTATGTCGCTTTCATGAAACAAATGTTTAGCAAAAATGCGGAATAAATAAAGATATCTTTGCTAATGTTGTGCTATGTTTACAGAGGGAAAGTATGAGGCTTACACTGTGCATTGTGCTTTTTTCACATAGTCGGTTGTACAAAACAGTTTTCTTCATATGTAGACTGTTCTGAATACAGAATTTGCCATCTACGAAGCCATTTAACTAATAGCCGCTTGGCGTTGGGACAGATGCATAATTCAAAGTGATAGCCAATTCGTTGTGTCTAGTACAACTACATTTTCTTGCAAACCACCATAAACTGACATAGAACAGGGTCCTTCAACATGCACACCCACACGCACACCCACACCCATTCTCTCTCTCTCTCTCTCTCTCTCTCTCTCTCTCTCTCTCTCTCTCTCTCTCTCTCTCTCTCTCTCTCTCTCTCTCTCTCTCTCTCTCTCTCTCTCTCTCTCTCTCTCTCTCTCTCACACACACACACACACATACACAAAGCCATTCGGATTAGACTGTAAACAGAGGCCCCTTGTGCGAACGCACGCAGAACATCTTGCGCACCTAAACCCTTCATTTCTGATTTTCCATTCATTAGAGACATTCCATTTCCGACCTGCAGTTTAAGGATGCTCAAGATCACAAGCCTGCTGCCTCATCCATTCGGCAAATGCAGCATTCAGTGACTGGACAGGTAAAGGACACCACTGACTACATCAGTGAATGATTACTGAGCCTCTTCTATCTCCTCAGGCATGTTCAGATAAAAGTATGGCGGAATTAGACCACCAGCCAGTTGAAAATATTTCCTACTTTATCTGCCATGGTGGAACCTATCTCAAAATGATTCGAAATCTCTCCTAGCGGTTATCGTGGTCTCTGGTTTCATTCAAAGAATTCAGTATAGCCGAACATAGATTATCCGACACTTCACTTAACTTCGCTTTCAGTGGCTGTCTCCTTAGCTTATCCACTTGATACCGGGTGAAGAGTGAACCGTCACCGCGTATCAGTGGTGTCTGTACAGTCTGT
>CM060328.1:52024106-52029106 GCA_030674155.1 Stramonita haemastoma
CTTTTGAGAGAGAGAGAGACAGAGAGACAGAGTGGCAGAGAGACATAGAAACACATACAGACAGAGAAACATCCTAAACAACAAAAACACAAACACAAGAAATACCGGAAAAAAAGCAAATAAATAACACACCCACCCCCTCACTTCTCACCTCCCACCCCCCAGCAACAAAAAAACAACCAACAGAACTGAAAGAAAAAAGGGAGCAGAAAAAGAACAACAATGCCGCAAAACACAACCAAAGAAAAGGGGAAAAAAATCTACAGAAAACATATAAACCAACAAAAAAGAAAATTGCCAGACAAAAAAGGGAGGTTATCTGATTTTGCCCAAGAGACAGCTGACAGCCTATATGTACCATCGATTTCCAAACAGCGTAAAGAAAGGGCTCAGACCATTTCTATTCAAATTAGAATTCCCTATAACAGGAAGATGGGCACAGGCTGGAAGCAAAATATGGTTGTCCATTTGTTTGTTTGTTTGTCTGACTTCGTAGCTGTTTGTCTGCATGCATGCCCAATTGTCTGTCTGCCCGTGTTTGTCTACTTTTACATTCACAATCTTCCCTGTCTTTACGTTCTTTTAGTTATTATAGAGGCATATTAATCAGATATCCTGTTTTTAAGTTTAATTTACTGTCGAGTTTGTGCGATCTATGGTTTCTAAGTTCCGCGATTTGATCAGAAACACACACACAACACACACACACACACACACACACACACACACACACACACACACACACACACACACACACACACACACACACAGACACACACACACACACACACACACACACACACACACACACACACACACACACACACACACACACACACACACACACACACACAAACCGCGCGCGCAATTTTGTATGACAAAACGTGGCAAATTAAGAATAAATAATAGGCTGGAACTGTAAATAAAAGACTGAAAAGTTCATTCGAAGAATCTGTATACAATTACACAGCTTGGCAAATGCAGAAGCTATTTCTGCAATGAATAGTATTTTCTTTAATAGAGTCAGAATAACTATAGCCTTTCCACATTGCCTGTGTGTATTGGTGTCTTTGTGTCTCATTACTGATAAATAAAATGTGACTCTCCACCACAAATTAAGTCCCTCTGCATCTGACCATTTTGGCATGTTAAGGTTGTGTTTGTGAGTTTAAAATTGTGTCTGATTACAAAACTAAGCTTTTTGCTAACTTACTCAGAGGTACTTTGGCATGATGACGGGAGGGGGGGGGGGGGTGCTTGAAAAACATGTTTAAAAATCAACCAACCACTCAGTTTGACAATCTACTACGATATAGAATTCGTTCTCATTTTGTTTATTCCTGTTGTCTAGCATTACAGTTTGTAATGACTTTTCATGAATGTATCCAGCTTTGAATCTGTTTACTTACGTGAATGTTTTTTCAATGCTTATTCATTTGATAACTATTTAGCCAAACAATTACCTCCGCCTCAGCAAGATTTATTATGTGGTAGAGGGTGACAAATGATACTGACTTGTAACATCAGTTGAATGGAAAAGAGACATATTTGCTAACACTGATGCAGTTAAACCTGTGCAAAACTGCACAGACTACACCACATAGAAGTCTGCGGACTGATAAAGAGAAGGTAGATTGGCTCTTGAGCCGCCAGGCAATAAAACTCCATTGAAAAGCACGCTATGGTCAATAATATGGAGGCAAGGTCACCATAGTCCTACCATTTCCCTGAGTGGAACGAAAGAAACAGGCCTAAAGGCATGCACACGGAGATCTCCATGACTGCAATGCACATGCCAGTACAGAGAAGAAATGGCGGCACATTTTCAGATTACTGCTTCTCTCTCTCTCTCTCTCTCTCTCTCTCTCTCTCTCTCTCTCTCTCTCTCTCTCTCTCTCTCTCTCTCTCTCTCTCTCTCTCTGCCCGGATAGACATTGAGATAAAAGGTGTGACCTTCGAACGTCTTTGACCGGTGTCTGTACCGTTTCTGTCTAACCTTTGGTAGGGCAGGGCTTACTTAACACTGCCTCTTTTGTGAACTAGACGAAAAGGAAGTGGTTGCAGGAAGAAAAAGAAGTAGGAACTACACATAGGGATAGAAAAGGGAACTTGTTGCACATTTCCAGATAGTTGGGATGCTATTTATGCTTACACAACCACTGTATTTCTAATGGGGGGTGTGCATACTAGACAAAATAGTCACTGAGCCGATACAGAAAGGTGATTCACCCTTTACAACCCATCACCAAACTCAAATCAATAAGCTGGCCATGGCAAGTACACTTTAAGCAGAGTAGGAATCTTTATAGCTTTTACATGTTAACGAGCTGAGTGGAATGTAAAGAGGGGATCATCTGATATGTACACATATGTCCAAAGCAGTAAAGTACATTCCATTACAGGCGATAAATTGTGTTAATTTTGTCTATTTGCATACAGCTGTAAACCACGGGAGATTTCTCTGTGTTGCTCTCCCTAGGGAGAACGTATCGCCACAAGACCAATGCCATCAATTTGTTCTCTGTTCTGTGTGCAATTTGCTTCTTTACCAGAGTGTTTTATCCTATACAACTTTGCCAAGAATAACTTTCTTGTTGTCGTGCGTTCCTTTAAGTGCCGAATGCGTGTAGCACACGAGTCCTCGCTTTATCGTCTCATACGCAAACCACCACCCCTGCTTTAGTGGAGGGGACTAAAAGTCTCTGGCACAAACGGGGATCGAATCATCGCATACTTAAAACTCACATTTTTCGATTTCTAGGAAGGTATTTTACATCTAGACCACGGATACATCTGGTAAGTACAGTTTAGGTAGATCAGAAATCTCCATAGTTTAGCCATTTCTCACTGAGCTGAGCAGAATGTAAAGAGCTAGTCTTTTGGCATGTACGTACACACATGTCCAGGATTGCAACACATGTTCCGGGACAGGAGAGAACCTGAAGTCCCTTTCCACATGGTGCATGGTCGAATGCCAGGCAATCCATTTCTGAGTCACTGAAATGAAAGGGATGGCTCTGCAATCGTTTTTGATTGTAGAGTGCACCGTCCCTGTCCAACCATTGCTGAGCTGGTATGTATTTACCATGGGTTTCTCTGAATTAGCTACTCTTCACGCCCTCACCATCTTTTTCCAGTGTAAATTCCATTGCAACCTAAAAAGACAATTTCTTTCTACGCCAATGGTAAATACATACCAGCTCACCAATGGCTGGACAGGGACGGTGTACTCTACAATCCCAAATAGCGCCTATTAATCCCTCTTTGCTATGTTGTTTCCTTAACAATAAGCGCAATGGTGAAGCTCTTCAGTAAACGGCACATTCATTTACTGGGAGCAGACATTGATATAACGCACTTGTAGATAAGACTGGATTTTAGTGAACATTGCGCAGCCAGTTTAGCTGTAGAAAAATACATTTAGAGGCACCTTTTAAGAAAATCTCGAGTTCCTATTTTTCATTCAAATAGTAGTTTGCAAAACAGCAACAGCAAAAACAGCAACAACAAAGCAATGTCAATAAAAAATGACAGCAACAACATTGGTTTATGCTTTTACGACACTTTTGCTGCTTCAATCAAACACTTAATGATGTCAAAACAAACATATATTCATGTTTCATGAGTACATTCCGTAAACAATTGTAGGCAACATAATTGACCAGATTGTCAGCTTAGTAGTCTCTTGGAAAATAAAAACTGCACAATTTATGGTGGGTCATAGGCTATATGTCTCCTTAACAAGCATGAACTGAACTGCACACACACACACACACACACACACACACACACACACACACACACACACACGCGCGCGCGCGCGCGCGCGCGCGCGCGCGGTGTCAGCCCCAATAAAAAGGTACCAAAAAGTAAACAACAACATTACGAAGGAAACGAAGAACTTAACATCACCGAAAAAATCCAAATGCGCAAATCACAAACAAGCCACTAGTCAGACAAACCTATGAAGACACACTGGTGATTGTACAACAATAAATCTATTTGATTACTGCTGATTTCTTCAAAAAATAAACTAAACTAATAAAATCCGAATTTGAAAACGCAAACTTTTCTGTAAGGCGCTATGCTTGTAATCCAATCTCTAGAATAGAATACATCCTTTGGCCATGTGCGGCATAATATTTGCATATAAAACAATTGGAGTCAGAAACCATAGCATTAACATGAAGGAAAATGATTTTACATGTAAATCACATGGAATGTTTTGAAAACTTTCAAATCTGACATAAGAACATAAAAGTGACCCTTTATGCAAAAATCCCAGCAGTCCTCATCTCCTCATCTCACCAATCCCGCAGTCAAGTAGACCCTTGGGACACCACTGTGGAGCTTGCTACCAGCTTCCTCCACTCCTTGGAGTTTTCAGCTTTCTGTAGCAAGTCGCTCCACTCAAGGCCAGTCCACTCTCTGAAGTTGTCTTCCTATGGTTTTCTCTGTCTGCCTCTTCGTCTCCCTACCTTGTACTATTCCCTGAAGGACAGTCATAGAGTCATATATCAACGTGTTATAAATTGAAATAAAAATAAATCAAAGCTACATCGAGCATGAGGTTTAAATTACAAAACAAACAAACAAACAAACAAACGAATGAACAAATACATGTACCATTCCACAGACCTTTAAACGGCCTATGAAGACAGAGCAGCTAGTTGGGAAATAGACTACCGTTGTCATCCTTTGTATCTTACCTTTTTCATATTAAAATTATTTGTAACAAACCATACTCTGAAAGGCATTTTTGTTCGATGTGAAAAGTACCTGAAGGAATACTAAAAATCGATTAAGAAAGCAAGTATAAAAGCAAGGCGAAAATGAAATAATTAATTAATCAATTAAAAAAGCAAAAACAAAATAGTAGTTGCTCCATAAACTTAAAGGGAAACATAAGAAAATATAAACAAATAACGTTAAAAAATGGATCAGAAAAAAAACGAAATGACTGTTTGAAAAGAAAGAACCTTAAAAGAAACAGGAAGACG
>CM060328.1:52034106-52036606 GCA_030674155.1 Stramonita haemastoma
TCCGTTTTTGCTGAGTGCCTTGCCAAAGGCAAGAGAGTGAATTGAAGGGTTTTGTTGAGTTCATCTATGGTTGATTTTCCGTCAAGCTCCTCCAGCTCTAGTGGGCAACCTATAATTGTTATGTTGTAAAATGTTGTGTTTAGATGCCTTTAGCCATGAAAAGCTCCTAACATAGCACTGACAACCTGCGTTATCCTACAAAGGAGAACCAAGTCGAAGTATGGCTGCCCATATGGCGAGGAACTTGAAAATAGTTATACAGGCAAACTTTTCATTCAGTGTGCAATTTCAATCTCACAGTGATTCCTGGGTGAGATGAGTGAGTAAGAGTGCATATTCTGGGTGACCCCCTGAGTGTTAAGCTGAGGAACACACAACAACACATCAACTTCAGATGCAGCGTTATTGTATGGCCGGAAAGTCGAAGAAAAATGTGTGTTCATCCATGTTTTAACAAAGGCAGAAAAAAAACGACTTTAACCACGTCTCTGATTTCAGCCACCCAAAACTCACCACGCTCAAACAGTCACTTCTATCCTGACATAATGAATAGCCAGAGACAGTTGAAAGAAATCTGGCCACATTAAGTTTCCCTATGTTTTTTGTTACCCTTGGGTCCAAACTAAGGATGGTGTTGTTTTTTTTTTTGATAATCCGGGATTTTGTTTTTAATAGACAGCTCAAGTTTGGCTTATGTGTTGTTTTTGGAGCTTTCTTTTGATGTTGAGGGCTGAACGGTGTGTGATGTCTGCATTGTCCTGAAACAGACAGTATAGTGGCCACAAGAGAGAAAGAGAGAGAGCGAGAGCGAGAGCGAGAGCGAGAGAGAGAGAGAGAGAGAGAGAGAGAGAGAGAGAGAGAGAGAGAGAGAGAGAGAGAGAGAGAGAGAGAGTAATGGGGCGAAAGTGGAAGGGAGTGAGTTGAAAGAGTGAGACAGGAGGGGAAAGAAAAGGAGAGAGGGTGAAAAAGAGAGAGGGACGCAAGATAGAGAGATGGATGGAGAGAGAGTGTGTGAGAGAGAGACAATGAACAATGAACAATGAACAGATTTTATTTAAAGAGGGTAATGGCATAAGCAAACATGCTTTTTTACAACCAGCCCTCTGGGCCAAGAAAAAAAAAAGAGAAAGAAAACACACAAAAAACAACAAATTGAATAATCAACAACAACAACAAAAAAGGCATAGCAATAACGAACAAACTGCACATATACATTATATGAGTGAAGACAAAGATAATAATAATAATAATAATAATAATAATAATAATAATAATAATAATAATAATAATAATAATAATCCATGACATCATCCAAATGCAAGAAACATTTTCTACGCTTATATCTTTATCTTTTACAAAACAAGAGTACAAAATCACAAAATCAGATTAGAAAATAAAGAAAAGATGATTGACTAGAGAGAAGAGAAGAGAAGAGAAGAGAAGAGAAGAGTAGAGTAGAGTAGAGTAGAGTAGAGTAGAGTAGAGTAGAGTAGAGTAGAGTAGAGTAGAGTAGAGTAGAGTAGAGTAGAGTAGAGTAGAGTAGAGTAGAGTAGAGTAGAGTAGAGTAGAGTAGAGTAGAGACAGAGAAAGGATAGACAGACAGAGGAGAGATAGAATATAAACAGGTGGGCGGACAAAAGACATAAATTTCACAGGCAGACAGACAGACAGACAGACAGCGAATGACAGACAGCAAAGAGAGAGACATATGAAGAACATGATTGAATGAAGTCATGGCAAACATCACTGACATTTTGTCTCACCAACAAGAAAAAAAAAAAAAAAAAAAAAAAATATATATATATATATATTATATATATATATATATATATGACAAGATTATCAGCAAATAACTGGCAGCCTTTCATTCATAAGAAAGTGTTTCAATGATTTTTTTTTTAAGTTTTGCATAGAGGTTATGCTTTTTAAGGATGCAGGCAGGTTATTCCAGTAAGTGCCACCGCTATAAACAAGACTACTTTTAAACAAATCAATTCTTGGTTTTGGCACAGTAAATTTATGCGAATGACTATATGTGTTTATTTGAAAACGTTTCGTCAGAGTGAGCGGTGCATTACCATATACTATCCTATGCATCATTAAAGCTTTGTTGTATTCCAATTGCAAATTAAATGGCAAAATACCAACTGATTTATAATCCAAGGAAGTTAATGAACTTGATTTCAATAGAATAAGCTTAATGGCACGCTTATATAATCTAGTCAGAGATTTTAATGTATTTGCACTTGTAGAATCTCACAAAGTTGATGCATATTCTATAACAGAATTAATGTGTGCATGGAAAAGACAGTGGGAGGGAGGGGGCGTGAAAGAGAGAAAGAGGGAAGAGAGAGAGAGAGAGAGAGAGAGAGAGAGAGAGAGAGAGAGAGAGAGAGAGAGAGAGAGAGAGAGAGAGAGAGAGAGAGGAGAGAGAGAGAGATAGAGAGAGAGAGTGAGTGAGTGAGTGTGTGTGTGTGTGTGTGTGTGTGTGTGTGTGTGT
>CM060328.1:52039106-52043804 GCA_030674155.1 Stramonita haemastoma
GCAGGCAGGCAGGCAGACAGACAGACAGACCAAAAGACACAAAGACATACAGAAAAAAGAGAAAGAGAGAGAAAGGAAGAAAGTTACAGAGAAAGAGAGAAGGTGAGAGAGAGGAGTGGAAGGAGGAGGAATGAGTTAGAGAAAGAGACAGAGAAAGCGGACAATCATGCATGAAAATAAATGTCAACTTCAATGCTTAAACAACTTAAACTGGTCAAAGTATGAGAACATGTCAAGAACGGGTCAGAAAAAAAATGATGGATAGAGATTTTTTAAAAAAGCAAGATAGTTTGAAATGAACAAGGAAAGGAGAGGTGTTACGTGCAATTTAATGTGAAAAAACAATTATGACTATGAATTTTAAAAAATATATGATGTAAAAGAATCAGACAGTGAAAAGATGCAATGTAACCCACGCAAAAAAATAATAAATTAAAAGAAAACGCAAACAAAATGTATGTAAAAAAAAAAGGTAAGGCAATGAAAACTGACCATAAACTTGGCAGCAAAATCAACCAAAATAGATATGTTTTCTTACTTGTAATTGCTAATATGTATGGATCCATATTGTTGTTTGTACGCCTATATATATGATGGCGGGAAATATGGCCTATATTTGTTATGCCATTGTCAATTATGTGCATCTTTAAGATCCAAAGACAAACAATTCCCTTTTGACAGAGAACAAAACAGACACAAAACAAACGAGGTAATAGACAGTGCAGTTGCAAAGGAAGCAAAACCGATGGTGATAGAAAGGTTTAAGCAGGAACAGAAAGAGAAATATAAAAGGGTGGAGGGAAAAAAGGGGATGGAGGGTGTGTGACACCTTGATGGACATTCTGCCACTGCTCACACGCTGTAGAGGTTTTTATGAGCTGGCCTTTGGCTGCAAAACCAGCCTTCCTTTCTACAGTGTCTGTATTGCATTTTAATGACCACACTGACGTTTTAACACCGTGCAATTTTCAATCCCTGTAGGCCCATATACGGCTAGGTAGGAACTTTCAGGCAAATGCTTTTGGTAAGACACTGGGAAACATACGCTACGTTACTACAACAATCTGCCTGGTGGTGAAAAGGACAATGACAATGGTGATATTGACGACGCTGATGAGGAGGACAATGACAACGATGATGAAAATAACAAACATGATGATGAAGATGACGATGACAAGGATGCGACAATGATGATAAGGATGAGGACAACGAAGACGATGACAACAACGATGATGATAATGATGACAATGATGTCAACAAACATGATATCACCAATAACAACAATAATAGTTGCGATGATGATGATGATGATGATGATGATGATGATGATGTTGATAGCAATGATGAGGAAAGTATCAAACAAAGAAAATAGCATCAAATATGGTGACAACGATTAAGCACTAAGAAGACAAGGATAATAATACTGATGAGTATTGTCCTTGCTGTTGTTGATGTTGTTGTTGTTGTCGTCGTCGTTTTTGTGACTGCTGCTGCTGCTGCTGTTGTTGGACTGACTGTTGTAAAACTTCATTTCGGGCTTGGAGACAAAGACACGCTGGAGAGCATCTGGTATGCAGGCACATGTGTGATGACCAAATATAGGGCAGACAAGGAGTGAGAGAGATACAGAGACAGAGAGAGAGAGAGACAGAGAGAGACAAAGACAGAGACGGACAGACAGACAGACAGAAAAACTGACAGAGAGACAGATAGAGAGAGAGACAAAGACAGAGACAGAGACAGAGATAGAGATGGGAGGGGGGGGGGGGGGGGGGGGGGCTTCGTCGTGAAAATCCCAGCCACCAGTCTACACCACGTCGTGGGAAACAATATGCTAACCGCAAGAACGAAAACCGAACCCCTAACCCAAAACCGGCAGTGGTAAGTGAAACCTAGCAAATAGACATGGGATATCACACAGGGGAATAATCAAACAACAGAAACAATTACCACATGTTTATAGCCAAACAGTTATCGAGACACACAACGCTTACAAGAAAATATTTGATTATGCTCGGGGTATGTTTCTGCCCCTGCGAAAACTCAGCATCCTGTTTATCATAAGGGGTACCTGTCTAAACACCGCGTTACCCATGGTTTCATAGAATTCTTCATATGTGACCCTCCACCACAGTGCGAGTCGTATTGCACCAGAGGTTAGTTTTACGATAACATTTAGTTAATACACCAAGAAAGTGCTATTCAATAAAGGAAACAGCTTGAAAATAAAACAGTTCTATTACAATTTATTACAAGCTGAAATTGTAGACTCCACTAAATAACAAAAATATGAGGAAAGCGACCAAAACGTGTTTTCATAGTAGATGGTCAGAATGAGACCTTGGTGTTTTCTAGTCTCGTTTAAAAGCAAACAAAAAAACTTGATATCCCAATACCATGTAAAAGAAAGGTCATAGTGTAATAAACTATCGAAATCTCAAATCGACAAACTGACCTCCATCTGCCTAAATTCGACCATAGTGGAATGAGTGGTTCAGGTGCAATGCAACTCATTTCGAGGTAGAGGGTCAGGTATGCCTTTACAGAAGACTGAGGAGAGGTAGGCAACTGCTCAGCAAGGTTCTACATTTCGCTCATCAAACTTGCTACAGGCCATAGTGTTTTTTGCCAGATAGACAAAGCAGTAACAGCCAGAGAGTAAAAAGGGGGCGGCAAGAGAGACAGAGACTCGATGGTAGAACTAAAGATAGGAAGACACGGAGACACCTAATGACACACGGAACTTTTGATTTGATGTTATATTGTTTATAGTCCTACACACCACGACAGCCATATTGGGGATGCTACGTCGCAGAAAATGACGCAGCAAAAAGCAGAAAAGAAAACCAACCAAAACAAAAAAGCCCAACGGGTGAATAACACTGCAAAATGAACATCATGTGCCCGTCCCCATGTTTAAATATCATTAACTGGTCTCCATAAGAAAAAAAAAAACCATAAAAAGCAAAGGGAAAATATCATATGAGATAACAGATTATTCTGTTGAAAGATTTGCCTAGAAAAGACAGAAGACTGGGAAGGCAGAAGAGATGAGAGAAAGGTAACAAAAAAGACACATACAAAGGAAGATATAGAAAAGTAAAAAATTCTGCCTGAGAATTTCCGAAAGGTGGGGATGCTATTTACACAAGAGCCTCCGGTATCTCTCCGGGGGCACACAGATGTTGCTAGAATCATATTACACAACTTGTTTTTGTTTAAAGATTAGCATCCAAATTTGTGTACAAGCCGATTCAAATCAGCTTTCAGTAATTAGAAAATGGTTAGAACAATGTAACAAAAGACACCATCAGGGATTGGCACAAAACAAAAGTTAGGACGAATGCAAACTGACAGCAAAATACAAGCGATATCCCACATGGGTATGATTAAACATTCCAGATATTATTTTGTTAAACCTTTTTGGAAAAAATGATAGCAGGCTGTATTTTGGTATTGAACGAGAACAGTTTTTAAGTGTCATAAACAATCTTGGTTTCTTCATAGAAACCGGCAATAGCATTGGAATTTGATACTTGTATAAACATGATATTGCTTACACTGACAACTAATTCCTTAAGCTGGATATGTGTGGGTGAAACCTGAGAGAGAGCGTGTGGAAAACAACAAAAAGAACAACAGTTATAATTATTATGAGGAAGAAGAAGAAGAAGATTTAATTGATTTAATTAATTGATAAATTGATTGGTTGATTGATTTATCTATTGATTTATTTTTTATGTCGATGATAATGGAATAAAAGCTCATTACTTGTTTTCATCCAGTTCCCGTGTGCATCCAGTTTTCTAGATCTTAGTCATCGCAGACAATGTGAGATGGAGACAAAAAGAAATATAGAGAGAGTGACGGACAGAAGGTAAGAGCAAGAGAGACCGAGAGAGACACTGAAGGATACAGAGAAAGGTGGACAGACAGACAGACAGACAGACAGACAGACAGACAGACAGACAGACAGACAAACAGCAGACAACCACTCTAGAGAAACAGACACAGACAGAAAGACAAAGAAAAAAGCCCAGGTTAAAGAAACAAGATTGACAGCGTTACAGACAGACAAACAATTCGAGACACCGACCCCCAGACAAAGAGAAAAACACAACAGACAGATACATCATTCACACTTGGCACCCACACAGGAACAAGAACAACTCTAACGCAGCCCGACAGTTCCAATCGACAGGCAAAATCTCCAACGGAGGAATTCTTCACCCCCCACCCCCACCCCCAATGATCCCGTGTTTATAAGGACGCCGCCGGCAGGTCATAAGATCCCCTACCCCAAATATTGTGGTTATATCATTAGTCATTTTCATTGGCCACGCTAAGCTCAGCAGGTCTAATATCTCTGGATGCCTGTGTAAACAGGGGGTGTTGGGAGATGTCATGGTATTCATCATGGCTTCATGGTTAGAGAAAGGGATAGTGGGGGGTATGGGGAGGGGAGGTGGGGGGTATGGGGAGGGGAGGTGCTGTGGATGTAGTTACAGAATGGCTTGGGGGGAAATGTTGGAGTTATCCCTACAGGTTTCTTACGTGGGATATGTTTTGTTTTTGTTGTTGTTGTTTGGTTGGTTCGTTATTGAATGTTGTTTAGATTCTCCCATTTTTGTTAACTGGTTTGGGTTGCATTAATGTTGCTGGTCTGATGACGATGATGATGGTTATCATCATCATTAG
>CM060328.1:52043904-52048904 GCA_030674155.1 Stramonita haemastoma
GAGAGAGAGAAGAGAGAGAGAGAGAGAGAGAGAGAGAGAGAGAGAGAGAGAGAGAGAGAGAGAGAGAGAGAGAGAGAGAGAGAGAGAGGAGAGAGAGAGAGAGAGAGAGAGAGAGAGAGAGAGAGAGAGAGAGAGAGAGAGAGAGAGAGAGAGAGAGAGAGAAAGCCAAGACAGAAAGGAACCAAAACCCAGGAAAAGTAAACCGAAGAAAAACCGAAACAAAAAAGCAGCCAACAAAGAAGAAGAACAAAAACAACCCAGAAAACATAATAAACAAAAAATGAAAGAAAAGAGTAAAAAGAAAATCCAATAAGAAAGAAAAAGACCAACAAAAAAGGAGGTTATCTGATTTTGCCCAAGAGACAGCTGACAGCCTATATGTACCATCGATTTCCAAACAGCGTAAAGAATGGGCTCAGACCATTTCTATTCAAATTAGAATTCCCTATAACAGGAAGATGCGTTGAATCTGGGAAGAAAATCTGTCCAGCAATCTGTCCACCTGTCTGTCTGCCTGCCTGCCTGCCGGTCTGTGTGCTCGTTCTCTGTCGGCCTCTAAGCCTCTGTTTGTATTAGCATGCATGTTTGCCTTACTTCGGTATGTGCCTATTGTGTTGGATGTGCAAGGGCCGGCTGTTGTGTTGTTATTGTTAGTTGGAGTGTTTTAGATTTTGCCAGTTGTATGTTTTAATCAGATACGTTGTGTGTGTGTGTGTGTGTGGTGTGTGTGTGTGTGTGTGTGTGTGTGTGTGTGTGTGTGTGTGTGTGTGTGTGTGTGTGTGTGTGTAAGTGCAAACGTACGCACACGCGCAAGCACTATCCTAAATAAGACTTCGCTATATTAACATTACAGACACTTCAATCAAAGAAAATTGTCGTGGGACCCATTCATATCACATCGGTGAATCTCAGAGAAATGTTCAGCCTGATTATGTCTACACGCAAAGTTAGCGTCTTTTTTATGTTTTTCCTACAGACGTATGTGTGTGACACCTTTGAACGTCTAAGTGTGAGTAGCTACATTTTCTCCCACCCTGACCTAGGCCATAGCAAGGCACTGACAAGCGTACACTGCTTAGCCAATTATTTAATATGTACACACGTTATGTTCCGCTTTTCGTAAGAATAGGCCATTGTGTGCTGGTGGGAACAGATGTCAAGATTTACAAAACTGGACGCACATGGTGACTGGATGCAAAAAAAGCACATGGATGCTTATGCCATCATCCTCGATATAAAAGAATAATGCATAAATATAAAAACCGACATAGATACAGCAAACACTGAATACTTTTTTTTCGTTGTTCTCAAACACTCAGACATGTCTACTGCCTAACGCATAAGCAAAACGCGTAGCGCTGCCGTTAAGCACCTGACAAGTCCGGCCCAGCACGTGTGACTCTGTTGTGGGAATGAGATGTTACCTTTTTAAAAGTTGTTTGGCGGAAAAAAGGCAGGAGAATGGACAAAGAAAGCACACATATCCACGAAGGAGGTGACATGACAGAGAGAAAAGAAACAAGACAGAACACAAAGAGAGGGATAACTGATAGTGAAGAAATTTCTAAGGAGAGGATTTCCACAAGGTGGGGATACTAGTTATATTGACTACCCCACCCCCCTCGGCATCCCTACGCAGGAAGACTGACAGCAGCCACAACAAAAGATAATCAACAAAACCATCTATCATTCAATCTTCCACACCCCAGCAGCTGTATCTGCTTTCCTTTAATTTGTCACTGACACCTCCTCTCCTCCCTCTTCATCCCTAAGTCGTGCCTCCACCCCACCCCCACCCCCATCTCATGCCTCTCCCTTCCTTACCACAATACCCTCTGCAATCTATCTGCCTCTTCTCCCTTCCCACTCAATTAGCGGCCAGTGACAACTGAATGTGATCTCCTCAGACTGTGTGTCCACTGATGGACTGGTCACTCCCTCTGACCGTCTGCCTTGTCCGTCTGACTGTCCAGTCTATGTCTGCCTCAGGGGCAATTTCATCGTCTGCTGCTTAAGGTTGATAGCCTAGTCTGTTGCTATAGGTCGATAGAAAATGGCGTGGGTGGCTGGGTAAATGTTCTTTTTTTCTAATTTACGTTCTTGTGAGATGAATGATAATGAGTATTAAGGGTTGTATGCTGACAGTATGTATTCGTAGATCTTAGCTATTTTGTATGAATATGTCACGGATCAGTTGGCAGACAGACATGTCACAAATTTTCACCAAAACGTTTATGACAAGTACTTCACACAGTGAATGTCCCCCATGAAAATGAAGAAAGACAATACAATCCCCTCTTTTTTATAATCGTATTTCAAGCATTGAAAGCTGGACACATTCAAACTGTCCCTTCCATCCTAGTTGAATTAACAGCCAGTGACAGTTCAAAGGGATTCTGGCCAAATTTAGAGACACTGTCCTAGGGCTGGCTAGCTGCCCTTGTGACCGACGGAAAGGGGGGATTTGGTAATCCCTTCATCTCTCACCAGGGCAGACCAGTACTGCTGGAGTGGGTGCTGTTGCTGTTGGTTCCTTTTAATTAATGTAGTGAGCCTGAATGGTATGGTGGGGTGGTAGAAATGCTTTGATATTTTGTGTGTGTAGGTAGGTGTGTGTGTGTGTATGTATGTGTGTGTGTGAGGATTTGGTAGCTCTGGGTGTTTGGGTGTGTCTCTGTATATGTGTATGTGTCTGTGTGAATGTGTGTGTGTGTGTGTGTGTGTGCATATGTGTGTGCACGCGCATGCGTGTGTGTGTTTGTGTGTGGGGGAGTTTGTGTGTTTGTGTGTGAGTATGTGTTTGTTTGTTTGTGCGTGCGTATCTGTGTTTTTTTAATTTATATTCTTTTATATCGAGATTAATGAAATAAGCTCTCATGTGCTTTTTTCATCCAGTCCCCGTGTGTATGCAATTGTGTAAATATTGTCATCTGTTCCCACCGGCACACAATGACCTACTCATACGAAAAGCGGAACAGGATTTTAACGTGTACCCAAGATGTTCTGCGTGTTTGCACACTGGACCTCAGTTTACTGTCTCATCCGAAAGACTTTTGGGGAGGGTGGAGTCAGCACTGATGTTAACTCCAGGAGAAAAATCCCCTCGACTGGGAATCGAACTCGGGTCGTCAAATTTCGAGCGCAATGTTCTGACCATTATGCTCTCCCGTCCCCCTTGCGTGTGCATGCGTGTGTTCATGCGTGTGTGCATGCTTAGGCTGCCCTTGTGACGGAAAGCCAGGATTTTGTAATCCCTTCATCTCTTGATGGGGCAGACCAAGTGGGTGTTGTTGCTGTTGCTGCTGAGTTCTTTTGATGTAGTAGAGCTGAATGGTGTTGTGTGAAGGTAGAATTGTTTTGATAGCGTAGGGGAGGATGTGTGTGTGTGTGTATGTGTGTGTATGTGTGTGTGAGTATATGTGTGTGTGAGTATGTGTGCTTGTGTGTGTGTGAGTATGTGAGTTTGTGTGTGTGTGTGTGTTAAATAGATAGATAAAGAACACACACACACACACAAACGTGCACATGCACGTGTTTTTAACTTTCCAAAAGTAACATCACATAGAAAATGCAATAGGGCCTACTATGTTAGCTCTATAGATCAAATACACCCTGCAGTAAATCTCATCACGAAAATAATTAAGAAAGAAATGTAAACCCCTTGATTTTACAGATCCTATTTCAAGCATTGAAAGCTAGACAAATTCAAGCTGTCCACTTCTGTCCTGGTTCAATTAATAGGCAGTGACAGGTGGAAGGGATTCTGGCCAAATTTAGAGACACTGTCCTCGGGCTGCCCTTGTGACCGACAGAAAGGGGGGATTCTATAATCCCTTGATCTCTTGCCGGGGCAGGCCAGGTCTGGACTGGATGCTGTTGCTGTTGCTGCTGCTGCTGCTTTCTTTTGATGTAGTGAGGCTGAAGGGTGTGGTGTAGCAGCGGAATTGTTTTGATGGTGTGCGAGTATGTGTGTGTGTCTGTGTGTGTGTATGTGTACGTGTGTGTGTGTGTGTGTGTGTGTGTGTGTGTGTGTGTGTGTGTGTGTGTGTGTGTGTGTGTGTGTGTGTGTGTGTCTGTGTGAGTGTGTGTGTGTGTGTGTGTGTGTGTGTTTGGTGTGTGTGTGTGTGTGTGTGTGTGTGTGTGTGTGTGTGTGTGTGTGTGTGTGTGTGTGTGTGTGTGTGTGTGTGTGTGTGTGTGTGTTTGTGCGCGTGTTTCTTTGATTAACGTATGTTCACTGAAAGTGAAATTAGACCAACAACAAAAAGACATTGATGATGAATCATAAAATTGCCACATTTAGAGAATATTACACACACGCGCACACATCTTGGAAGACCTTAGAGTTGTTGTCTAGGTATTTGATTTAGTTCTGCGTGGTGTGTGGCTGGCCTGTCCGTCAGGGGAATGACAGTTCAGAAACATGAAGTCATGGATGACATCCCGTTCATGATCTTTGATGCTGACTGGGGAAGACTCAACATCTAGCCCCATGACTTGTGTTTTCTTCAAGCTAATGGTAAATCCAGAAACTTGACAGGAATCACTGAGGCAAGCCATAAGCTTCTTTAGGATCTCAGCTATGTGGGCGGTTAATGCTGCATTGTCTGCACAGAGGGAGTCATGCAGGCACCTCAGCTGGTTTTTCGTCTTGGCTCTTATTCTGGACAGGTTGAACAGCTTTCTCCCTTACCTTGCTTGTAGGTAAATACCTTCAGCTTCAGGACCAAATGCGTGTTTCAGCATCACAGCAAAGAAGATTCTAAACAGGGTGTGAGCCAGGATGCCGCTCTGCTTCACTCCACTCTGTATGCTAAAGACAGCTGGTGTGGAGCTGTCAAACATGACAGTGTCTTTCGTGTCTTGGTGGGAGGATCTGATGATGCTGAAAAGTTTGGGGGAAAATCCGATATTTCGAAGGATCTTGAAGAAAGCCATACCTACTGACCAGATCGAAAACCTTTGTGAGATATATGAAGGCAACAAAGAGTGGCTGCCTTTGC
>CM060328.1:52056404-52061404 GCA_030674155.1 Stramonita haemastoma
ACAAAACGTGTTTCATAGTTGATGGTCAGAATGAGAGCTTCGTGTTTTCTAGTCTCATTTTGAAGGAAACAGAAACTTGATATCCCAATACCATGTAAAAGAAAGATCATAGTGTAATAAACTATCAAAATCTCAAATCGACAACCTGACCTTCATCTGCCTAAATTCGACCATAGTGGAATGAGTGGTTCAGGTGCAATGCAACTCATTTCGAGGTAGAGGGTCAGGTATGCCTTTACAGAAGACTGAAGAGAGGTAGGCAACTGCTCAGCAAGGTTCTACATTTCGCTCATCAAACTTGCTACAGGCCATAGTGTTTTTTGCCAGATAGACAACGCAGTAACAGCCAGAGAATAAAAAGGGGGCGGCCAAGAGAGACAGAGATTCGATGGTAGAACTAAAGATAGGAAGACACGGAGACACCTAATGACACACGGAACTTTTGATTTGATGTTATATTGTTTATAGCCCTACACACCACGACAGCCATATTGGGGATGTTACGTCGCAGAAAATGACGCAGCAAAAAGCAGAAAAGAAAACCAACCCAAAACAAAAAAGCCCAACGGGTCAATAACACTGCAAAATGAACATCATGTGCCCGTCCCCATGTTTAAATATCATTAACTGGTCTCCAGAAGATAAAGAACATAAATAGCAAAGGAAAAATATCATAAAAGGATAACAGATTATTCTGTTGACAGATTTGCCTAGAAAAGACAGAAGACTGGGAAGGCAGAAGAGATGAGAGAAAGGTAACAAAAAAGACACATACAAAGGAAGATATAGAAAAGTAACAAATTCTACCTGAGAATTTCCGAAAGGTTGGGATGCTATTTACACAAGAGCCTCCGGTATCTCTCCGGGGGCACACAGATGTTGCTAGAATCACATTACACAACTTGTTTTTGTTTAAAGATTAGCATCCACATTTTTGTACAAGCCGATTTAAATCAGCTTTCAGTAATTAGAAAATAGTAGAACAATGTAACAAAAGACACCATCAGGGATTGGCACAAAACAAAAGTTAGGACGAATGCAAACTGACAGCAAAATACAAGCGATATCCCACATGGGTATGATTAAACATTCCAGATATTATTTTGTTAAACCTTTTTGGAAAAAATGATAGCAGGCTGTATTTTGGTATTGAACGAGAACAGTTTTTAAGTGTCATAAACAATCTTGGTTTCTTCATAGAAACCGGCAATAGCATTGGAATTTGATACTTGTATAAACATGATATTGCTTACACTGACAACTAATTCCTTAAGCTGGATATGTGTGGGTGAAACCTGAGAGAGAGCATGTGGAAAACAACAAAAACAACAGCAGTTATTATTATTATCATTATTATTATTATTGTTATTATTATTATTATTATTATTATTATTATTATTATTATTATTATTATTATTATTATTATATTATCATTATATTATTATTATTATTATTATTATTATTATTATTATTATTATTATTATAGGAAGAAAAAGAAAAAGAAGAAGAAGAAGATTTAATTGATTTAATTAATTGATAAATTGATCGGTTGATTGATTTATCTATTAATTTATTTCTTTATATCGATGATAATGGAATAAAAGCTCATTACTTGTTTTCATCCAGTTCCCGTGTGTATCCAGTTTTGTAGATCTTAGTCATCGCACACAATGTGAGATGGAGATAGAAAGAAATATATAAAGAGAGATGGAATAAAGGCAAGAGAAAGAGAGACCGAGAGAGACAATGAAGGAGACAGAGAAAGGTAGACAGAAAGACAGACAAACAGCAGACAACCACTCTAGAGAAACAGACACAGACAGAAAGACAAAGAAAAAAGCCCAGGTTAAAGAAACAAGATTGACAGCGTTACAGACAGACAAACAATTCGAGACACCGACCCCAGACAAAGAGAAAAACACAACAGACAGATACATCATTCACACTTGGCACCCACACAGGAACAAGAACAACTCTAACGCAGCCCGACAGTTCCAATCGACAGGCAAAATCTCCAACGGAGGAATTCTTCACCCCCCACCCCCACCCCCAATGATCCCGTGTTTATAAGGACGCCGCCGGCATGACATAAGATCCCCTACCCCAAATATTGTGGTTATATCATTAGTCATTTTCATTGGCCACGAAAGCTCAGCAGGTCTAATATCTCTGGATGCCTGTGTAAACAGGGGTTGTTGGGAGATGTCATGGTATTCATCATGGCTTCATGGTTAGAAAAAAGGGAAAGTGGGGGGGTCTGGGGAGGGGAGGTGCAGTGGATGTAGTTACAGAATGGCTTGGGGGGAAATGTTGGAGTTAGATATATCCCTACAGGTTCCTTACGTGGGATATGTTTTGTTTTTGTTGTTGTTGTTTGGTTGGTTCGTTATTGAATGTTGTTTACATTCTCCCATTTTTGTTAACTGGTTTGGTTGCATTGTTGTTGCTGGTCTGATGACGATGATGATGGTTATCATCATCATTAGTAAGTAGTAGTTCTAGAATTTATTATGATTATCATTATTCACTATATGATTGTTAATGATTACGAGTACTTTTATAGCTGGGTGCGTTTGTGTAGCGGTGCTACGCTTTTGTTTGTTTGTTTTGTCTAAATAGTGAATCCGCAATATTGGTGTGGTCAAAATACATGCATTTCTCAATTTCACATTTTAACTATGATTGTTCTTATGCTTACTATACTATATGTCTGTATTTTTTGGATGTTTTGATTGAACTCTGTGATTTCGTGATTCGCATGTAACCAGTTATTTTGTAAGTTTTTTTTTAATTTTGTGCCTGTTAGTTTCATTGCTGCTTGCATATATCAGTCTAATAATTATTGGTATTTCAATCATACATTAGTATCTACTTACCTACCGAATTAGCTACCAATCTATATATCTCTATATGTCTGTCTGTCTAGCTGGCTCTGTCTGTATATCTGTTTGTCTGTATCTTTTTACATTGCTTTGTATACAGAAAGCTTTTGCTATGCATTTTGCACCGACAGTTTGTTAATGCCTTTGGAGATTTCCGTGTTTTGTGCTTGTTTCTTTGGGCTTTTTGGTTGTTTCTTTCTTTGGTTTGATTTTTGCTGTCGTTGTGTTGTAGATTTTGAAACGTTTTGGGGTTTTTTGTTAGTTTTCTTTGTTTGTTTCTTTGTTTGGTTGGTTGGTTGTTGCTGGATTGTTTTGCTTGGTTTTTTTGGGGGAGGGGGGCTGCTTTTTAAAGACAAAACCGTATTTTATCCTCTCGGTTCAATGTTCAGTACAAATGATACCGAAATAACAGGAAATTTGCCTTTATACGACATTTGAACCAGTTTCTTTCCCCAAATTTCAAATCACAACGCCAAAATATACTGACCTATTCTCTACAGTCAGTCTGTCTCAACCATATTCTAGCGTTGCTCTGTTTTCAATCTTTTTTTATTCCTTTTTCTTCTTTCTCGCACTTGGGGACAATTCCTTTTTTGTTTCTGGGCCTACGTTTTAGCACACGCACTGAGGTAATTTAACCTTCTAAAGTGTCTTCAGCGAAAATGAAACAGATGGGGCCCGTTGCGTTTCAAGACACGATACTGGCTATTCTATTCTCCTGTAACGCTGCAGAAAATCGTTAGAATTTTGTTCTCCTTTGCAAAGGTGTGCCCTGGGAACAAATATCCTTTTATGTAATTTTTACAGGTTATGTTTGTTGTTGCTTCATAGCTAGTGCAGTGTTGGATGAAATGGATACTGGCATCAAAATAGGATGTTAAAATATGTACACATCTTATGCACGAGTACACCTTTGCACGAGTACACAAACAAACATATTAAAAAATAAGAAGAGAATAAGAGAACAACAAAAACAAAACCTAACCAAACAGCCCAAGCAGCAAATACAGATTAAAAAAATACAAAGACGATGTCATGAATTAATGCCACTTTATGACAGTAGCAGACATTCTTCTAATCAACACAACTCCTATACCACTCTGATTGAAGAATATAGAAAAAAAAAGTCTTTGAAATTATTGTTAAAAAAAAATTTCGTTTACTCAAAAGCAAATTCAACAAAAAAAAATATTTCTTCTGTCCTATCTTAAGACTCCCCTCACAGGGATCAGACCTGCCTGGTCCTCTAAAGGTGTGCGCATACCCACACGAAACACGGCCATTCTTCACATCGATCCAGTGACTGCTTTTTTCAGTAATGAAATCACCACTGATGGAATTGCCTTGTCTGTGCAAATACCTGCAGTTCTTGGAGAGAAGAGTTCCCAATCACTGAGTTCATTCCGTCTGATGATAGATTCCCAGTTTCTTGATTTCGTGGAAAAGAACAAATGGGGATCTTCTTTACGAGATGAGTCACATTGCACCTGATGCACTGTTCTGCTGGCAGCCAGTGTAGATAAGTGGGAGGTTGTTTTGTTAATTTTGGTATTTCGAATGATTTGGAGACTCTACGCTTTCTTTTACCTTGTGTCGTAGTACAATGGCATGTTGTTGTTTCCTTTTGCTTTAAAATGCGTGATACACCTACCCAACTACTTGTCTTGGCCATCTTTTACAATGCAAACTAAGTCACTTGTTGATTTCGTTACTTTCTGGTGTTCAGCATTAACTGTTTATAGAAAAACCCTATTTTTCAATGAATTCTTTTTTCTAATAGTATTATTAACAAGCTGAGACTTAAAAATTGAGATCTGGTGCAATGCGACTTATTATGTGATGGAGGGTAAAAAATAATCGTCCCACAGGATGTTGGTAAGGTAGCAGCCTAACTGTACACAGCATCAGCAGAAGACCACACGTTCAGGTGGACAGGAAACATACTGTTTGTATAGAGGGTGATCATGAATGGAACTTTGACACGTTTATCATGCAAGTCAGGCAACCTAATCTATCAGTTATGTTATCCATGTACTGGTTTCAACACCCATGCAGGCACAATCTGCAACTTGATTTTGTGCTTGCTAGATAGGCCGTGTGTGACATCCAGCGCTTACA
>CM060328.1:52066404-52067654 GCA_030674155.1 Stramonita haemastoma
ATGCGGAAAATGAACGATATATTATCCAGGTGTCATGGCATTCCACGGATCATGATGGTGGGTTCACAACACCACACAATATGCACTACTTTTTTATACCACGTTGTTTATGTTTCTCTGTTTTTAATTGTCTTTTGCTCTTTCTGAATAATCCCTTGATCACATAAAATTATTGTATGTTTGTAATGTTTAAAAAATAAATATAACTATTTAAAAAAAAAAGAAATTGTTCATATAAATAGCTTTTAAGTAAAATGGATATATTTCTCTTCTTGCACCACACGCAAACTGGGCAGATACCTCCTTTTTTTTAAGATGGGATATGCCCCATTCTTTTTCCTCCCTTTCCTCTCCACAGACAAGAAGAACTGTCGGGCTCTTTCTGTGGTGGGGGCGATAAATAAGTTGCCTGGATAGATAGCACTCTGCCTGCACTACATAAATCAGCCCATAAGAACGCTGTGAATGTGTCTGAAGAGAAAAGCCACACACACACACACACACACACACACACACACACACCATACACACACACACACACACGAGCGCGCGAGCACACATACACACACGTACACACACACGCACGCACTCACGCACACACATGCACATATACATGCACACACACATACTCACACACATACATACATACATACATACATACATACATACATACATACATACATACATACATACATACATACGTACATACGTACATACGTACATACGTACATACGCACATTACGTTACATTACGTACATTACGTACATACATACATACATACATACATACATACATACATACATACATACATACATACATACATACATACATACATACATACATACAACATGCATACATGCATACATACACACACATGCATACACACATGCACACACAAACATTTCTTGAGAATGACACAACAAAAAAGAAATTAAGATCAGAAAACAGTTGGGAAAACACTACATCAATGTAGATATAATGTAGTTGGCACGGTACGTTTTGTTGTCGTTGGGCGTTCCCGCCTTGATACCCTGGGAATCACCCACATTATGCTCTTTGTCCTCTTTTTTTTCCAACGTTCAGACAGCAACAACTGACTATTGCTGTGTAGTTATAGGAGTCAAAATAAGTTGCGCTGCTGGTAGGCGTTTGACTTAGCGCATACGATTTTGGCATGACAGAGAATGGTTACATTTAAGTCTTTCTGGACAAAAGACAGGAGAATGGAGGAATCCCCCAGAAAAAAAATA
>CM060328.1:52097754-52102754 GCA_030674155.1 Stramonita haemastoma
AGACACAGAGAGAGCAAACTGCAAGATGGACAGAAAGAAAGCAGGTGGTGTTATCTCAATGAGCAAACTCTTGCAGTATAGAGTCCAAGTCATTGTGAGTGTCCTACTTCCTTGTTGACTTGTGACCTGACGTCCTGTGTGATTCGTGTGTCTTGTCAAGTGCTGAGAAAACACAGATAGGGACTGTCTGTATGGGGGGTTGCACCTTCTGTTCATTTGGCAATCGTGTCGTCCAGCACGCTCTCTCATGCCCCAGCATTCAGAAATGCTTCAGCACCCAAGAATAATTGACACATCGAGAGGCACACACAAACACACATGTTACCAGGAAATGGGGATGGCATAGCGTAGTGGTTAAACCAGAACGCTCGCAATCTCAAGACCTGGGTTGGAATCCCGTTGAGGGAATTTTTTTGCCCTGCAGTTAACATCAGTGCTGACTCCACTCTTCCCAAAAGTCCTTCGGGTGAGACTATGAACCGAAGCCTCTTGTGCAAATGCACGCAAGAATATCTTGAACACATGTTAAATCCTGTTTATCATTTGGAAAGGATAGGCCATTGTGTGCCGTGAAAACAGATGATACAGTTTACAAAACTGCATACACACGTGTACTGGATGTAAAAAGAGCACATAAAGGTTCTTTCCATTATCCTTGATATAACTGAATAAATATAGAAAAATGAATAAATAGAGTAGCATAAATCAAGGTAAAGGAGAGAGAGACAGAGAGAGAGTGACTGAGAGAGATAGACAGACAGACAGAACAGACAGACAGACAAAGACAGCGAGAGCGAAGGAAAAAAGACAGAGACCGACAGACATAGAGACAAGGAAATACTGGGGCTTCGGGAAGCAAAAAAGACAAATAAAGACAGATTGAGAGATAGGGACACATAAAAATTGACAGATACAAAGATGAACAAACAGAGACATGCACAAGCATCCATAGATACGAGAAGAGAAAAACCGAGATAGAGACACAGATGGAAAAGGAAAAATGAGTTTTGAATGAGAGGGAGAAAGAGACAGATACAGACAGTCACTGTATCAAAATGAAAGGAACAGAAAGCAAAACAACAAATATACAAGTAGACACAGATGCAGAGAGAGAGAGAGAGAGAGAGAGAGAGAGAGAGAGAGAGAGAGAGAGAGAGAGAGAAGAGAGAGAGAGAGAGAGAGAGACAGAGAGAGAGAGAGAAGACAGAGACAGACAGACAGACAGACAGACAGACAGACAGACAGACAGACAGACAGAGAGGAAATCGGGTCTTATCTCAACAAACATTGTTTTTGCAATCGTTAAGACACAACATTGTGTGTTTTCCACTTTCTTGTTGACTTTCAAATTCACGCCTATGATTCATTATGTCTTATTGAGTGCTTGGAGAATACAGCGTAAGAGAACGTGCTTGTAGTTTGTGACACCATTAGTTAATTTCAGCATACGTGTCCACAAGCACGTTTCTGCATGCAATAACATTCAAAAAACTGTCTGGCCCCATGTAAAATGAACACATAGAGAATCACATGCACAAATAGATAGAGGGTACTAGCTCGGAGAGAGAGAGAGAGAGAGAGAGAGAGAGAGAGAGAGAGAGAGAGAGAGAGAGAGAGAGAGAGAGAGAGAGAGAGAGAGAGAGAGAGAGACACTGACACTGACACTGACACTGACACAGTTTTATTGTCCATACAGCATTACAGCCCTGTAGACAAGGAGGAATAACAAGTTCAGATGAATTTGTGTAACATAATAACATTTTTCAAGTTTTCCTCTCACTTCGCACTTACATTATGCTACTGCACATTCTAATTGCCACGCAGGTGACACACACACACACACACACACACACACACACACCACACACACACACACACACACACACACAGACACACATCAACGCACACACACACACACTCTCTCTCTCTCCCCCCCCCCCCCCCCCCCCCCCCCCACACACACACACACACACTAACAGAATCAGTAAAGGACCATCTAAGGACTAGTTACTCAGTTCCGTTATCTTTTTCCTAATATTCATTGCTTCTCCAATGAATTTAGCTAGACTTTCTATTTTCTCTTCACTGCTGACAGATATAATATTTGAAACAGAATTCATATCAGCAATGCCTTTAAACACACTTAGCGCCTCACAGTTTCTGCGTTTATCAGAATAGGCCATACAATCGAAAAGAAAGTGAAATTCGTCTTCTGTGGCATTTCGGCATGAAGGGCATATATTATCGTTAGAGTTATCTTCACTTGAAAACCAATACTTACAATTTTTAAGGCCACTGACTCTTAGCCGAAATCTACTGAGACTGATCTTGTACCATTTGTTGGTTATAAAAGACAGATATCTTTCTGTTTGAAAGACACTTTTGAAGGAACTATACCACATATATTTGTCATTATTTTCTAAATCTGAATGCCAGTTCTGTTTGTAGCATGAAATAAGTCTATCTTTAAATTCATTAATGAAACTATATTCACATCCTATGTCTCTACTCAGCCACACAATACCAAATCCATTCACACATAAAGTTTTCTGTACATTTGACACCCAATTAAGTCGACCAGATTCATGTTGTAAGATTAGCATTTCATAAGCCTGTCTACATATTCTAGAAGCTGGTTGTTTAAGAAGTTTTAACCAGTATTTAATGCTTTTTATATATGCCCTTATGTATAACGGTATATCTACCACTTTCCCCGTAAACTAGATGGTTTGATGCATGTAAAGGAACAGATAGAAATCTCTTTATAGCAAATGTGTGAACTTTTTCAATTCGCTTGCCTTCTTCATACAATCCCCAAACCTCAGATGCATATGTTAATATTGGTTCTATCTGAGTATCAAACATCTTCCAAAACAGTTTTAGATCTGTGGTATTCAGTTTTTTCATAGATTTCTGTATTTCCATAACTCCTCTTTTTCCTCTATTACAAACATCTACCAAGGCACTATTAATGCTCAGCTTTGTTGTGAAACCCATCCCCAAATATTTATATGAATTGGTAACCTTAATTTCTTCATTCCCATACATCCACTTTTCCCTAGAACCTAAGTACCCTCCCTTTCTAAACACCATTACATTAGTCTTTTCAAGATTGACAACCAAGCATGATCTATCTGCTTCTCTCTTAAGTCTGTTCAACTTATTTTGGAGACCAATAGCAGATTCAGATAATAAGATAACATCATCAGCAAACAATAATAGAAATATTTCAACAGTATCAGTCATTAGTTGAATGCCATGCTTTCCTGCTCTGGATACTTCAAGAGCCAATTCATTTATAAATAGAGAGAACAATAGGGGACTGAGCAAACAACCTTGTTTTACTCCTTTTGGACAAGCAAAATAATCTGAATAATAACTCTTATCACGCACACATGCCAAACCAGAGTTATAAACACTTCGTACCGCCTTATACATTTTTCCACATACACCACATTTCCTCAATACTTCCCACAAATTGTTTCTATTGACCGAGTCGAATGCCTTTCTAAAATCTACAAAGGCAACATAAAGTTTAGTGTGTTGTTGCAAGAATTTTTGAACAATGGCAAAAAGCGTAAAAATATGGTCAACTGTAGAATAGCCTGCTCTGAAGCCTGCTTGCTGTTCAATTATTTTATCTTCTTCCTTAGCCCATCTAGAAAGCCTTTTGGTTAAAATATTTGTATATATCTTGCTAACCACACTAGTTAAAGCTATTCCACGATAATTACCTGGTTGGTCTATATCCCCTTTCTTATAGATGGGTACAATCATAGATTTTGACCATTCCACAGGAAAAAGGCCAAAATCAAAGAGTTTATTGAAATAGGCAACAAGAAAATCAATGATCTCATTACCAGCATGTTTCAACATTTCGCTGACAATCTTGTCAGGACCTGCACTCTTTCCACACTTGAGTTTACCAATGCTGGCTACAACCTCTTGTCTAGAAATTGGCTCATTACAGGTTGCCATAGAAATATCTGATAAGTCACCCTCTTCAATTTCAACGCTTTCTTCTTGCTGTGGTACATCTTCTTCTCCATTAAACAGTGCAAGGAAATGGTCGTACCACTGATTAATGCTAATGTTATTGTAAATTACTCTTTTTCTGTTAACTGACCTAATAATTTGCCCAAACAATTTTGCATCATGAATTGATTCTTTAAGCTTTTTTAATCTTGATTCATCAAATTCAGTTTTCTTCCTTTTTAACAAAAGCTTATATTGATTTCTTTCTGTTACATATGCTATCCTCTTTTCATCACACAATCTTTTTGATCGTTTAAATTTTCTTAATAACCCTCTCACTGTTCTTTTCTTTCGTTTACAATCTTCATCAAACCAGTCATTTGTTCTTTTCCTATTACCTGTCGTTCTTACCATGCAAGCAGCTGCACTGTACAGTGATTCCATGAATATGTTCAAAGAGCTGTCAATATCAGCATTGATAGATATGACAGCCTGCTCTATCTTCTGTTTGAAGACTGCGGATTTTTGTTCCTTTACATAAGTGTGTAGACAGTCTTCAAACCAGATAAAATGATCCTCAGTGCCTGCGTTGTCTACTTTCTGTGGACTGATGTCTTCCTCTGTTTTTTTCCATATGAATTCAACTGGCAGGTGCCAAGAATCAATATGGTCACTGACATTAAGTTCACAGCAGTTAAGAGAAAGCATATCTTTTGACAAAATAACATAATCAATTACACTGCATCCATGTGGTGAAACATATGTGAAATCTCCATTAGAGACACTATCACAACAACCATTCAGTATGACACAATCAAACATGAAACATAAGTTTAACAGGGACTGGCCAAAGTTATTTACAGTGCTATCCTTTGAACTCCGCTGTAAAACATTGTTACCTAAAAAGTCATCAATATTATCATCATCATCGAAGCAAGATGCAAAGTTAACTACATCTTCCTGACATGGCTGTGCGCTCCCAGTTCTTGCATTCAGATCACCAAGGATCAGTACATGCATGCTGT
>CM060328.1:52112754-52122754 GCA_030674155.1 Stramonita haemastoma
CAACAAAAACATTTGATGTTTCGTTCGAACTACAAGGGTGATAAGGACAGTTTGTAACCTGCTTTAGAAAAAGTGAAAGAAAGAAGAAAAACACAACTGTAAAAACAGAAATCAATGAAGAAGAAACACAACGTTCATTGAATACTTAGTCAATTTCATTAATTGCAAGATGAATTTCCACCTTGTTTAAAACACACTCTACGTTTCAATGCAGTGTTTCTCAATTACATTATGCATGTCCACATTTTGTCACTTTCTTCTCTCTCCGAATTAAAGAAAAATAAATAAAGCTAAAAGAAAATAAAGAATAAAATCCGCCTTCATGGCATTGTCATTCCTGTCTGACTTCCTTTCCTATTCACTGAATTTCAATCTCACAAAAACATCAGGAAGATGACAGTCTGCATTATTTATTTCTATCTGTATTTCTTTTCTAAGCTAAGTGAACACAGGTTTCTTCTCACGGTGTGAACTGACTTGCAAGTCTATGTGGTGGTTTTTTTTTTCAAATAAGTTCCTCCTGAAACACACGAAAAAGACACAAAGTGTGAGGAGAAAAAAAGAAACAGAGAGAGAGAGAGAGAGAGAGAGAGGGGGAGAGGAGAGAGAGAGAGAGAGAGGAGAGAGAGAGAGAGAGAGAGAGAGAGAGACTCACACACACACACACACACACACACACACACACACACACACACACACACACACACACACACACACACACACACACACACACACACAGAGGCAGACAGACAGACAGACAGAGACAGAGAGACGGACAGAGAGACAAACAGGCAAACAGAGACAGGCAGACAGAATGACATACATACATACAGACAGTCAGATAAACAAACAAACACACAGAGAGAAACAAGTAGGTAGACAGACAGCTAGACGTAGAGACAGTTTGACAGACACACAAAGAGAAAGAAACAGACAGACAGACAGAGACAGAGACAGAGATAGAGCACAAGAGACGGAAAATGAAAGATGGAGACAGAGATAACCAGAAACAGATACAGAGACTGTGAGACAGAGACAGAGACGGGGAAGTAGACAGAACAAGGAAAACAGAAACAAATGATTTAATAGCATTTAACTCTATAATTCATTCAACCGAAAATGGTCTCCTTGCACAAGTTGTGAATTAGACTTGCATGCAACACCAAAAAAGAACCCCAGCACTCTCTGATTTCCATCTGTTTACTGCAGTCCCGTTAGTAAGAAAGCATTGCAATACGCCGAAATGTATCGACCTCTTTCCTTTTCTCTTCTGACGCATTATAACTATAAAAAAAATTCAGTCCACAAGACAAAAAGACAAACCAGAACGTTTTGCTGTTTGAATTTTTTGTGTCCATTAGTATTTTCTCTCTGCTTTTGTCTCCACCTCGCTCCCTCTCTGCCTTAGTTTCTTTATTTGACCATGTCCAATTTTATGCCTCTATCTGTCTGTCTGTCTGTCTGTCTGTCTGTCTGTCTGTCTGTCTGTCTGTCTGTCTGTGTCTGTCTTTATCTTTGTCTCTGTCTCTCTGTCTCTGTCTCTCCTCTCTCTCACTCTCTCACTCTCTCTCTCTCTCTCTCCCCCCCCCCCCTCTCTCTCTCTCCCCCCTACCCAGCCACCTATTCCTCATTTCCCCCATGTCTATCCTAAAATCATTAATCTTGTCCATGACAGTATCATCTGCCATCAGAAGCAGAAAATAAGATCATTGTTCTCCATGAAGCAGCGGTTCTGCACAATCTAAAACAGCCAGGACATTATTTCCGCTTTTTCCATAATCTTTGTGAGCAATATTCTTTGAACATTGGAAGATGTGGATGTGTTTCCGTTGCGCCATAATGAATTCCTAATGGCTTTATGACATGAGGTAAAAATGAACAAGAAATACGATTTATAGAGAGATGGAAGAATCACGATGAATGTGTGGCCGTTTACTGGGTTAGATTGGGGGAGGTTGTAGTGCAGGCACGTGTGTGCGTGTGTGTGTGCGCACGTGCGCGCGCGCGCGTGTGTGTGCTGTGTGTGTGTGTGTGTGCGTGCGTGTGCGTGCAAGTTTTCATGTTTGCGTGTGTAGGTGTGTATGGTAGATAGACATAGATAGATAGATAGATAGATAGATAGATAGATAGATAGATAGATAGATAGATAGATAGATAGATAGATAGATAGATAGATAGATAGATAGATAGATAGATGGGTGGGTGGGTGGGTGGGTGGGTGGGTGGATGGATGGATGGATGGATGGATGGATGGACGGACGGACGGACGGACGGACGGACGGACGGACGGACGGACGGACGGACGGACGGACGGACGGACGGACGGACGGACAGACAGACAGACAGACAGACAGACAGACAGACAGACAGACTGATAGATAGATAGATAGATAGATAGATAGATAGATAGATAGATAGATAGATAGATAGATAGATAGATAGATAGATAGATAGATAGATAGATAGATCAGTGGGTGGACAAAGGGGAAAATTCACACCAAACAAACAAAAAAAACAAGCACATACACAAAGCAGATGCGGAAACAAACCTCCTACAATTTTGCAGAATTTGTATATTTATGTCAACCATTTACCTACCAGTCATTGTATGCATATGACATTGGTCGAATTAATCTTTAGATAAAGCAAGATATAACAATGAATTGAATTTCATACAAACATTGCAGGTCAGTAGTTGTTACTAGAGAAGTCTGTGCAGTAGACCCTTCCCTATCAACATGGAAAACGTACCCAAATACATATTGTAACTTATCACACAGTATTGTTCTTTTTACTGTTGTCAGACCCAAAACACCACTCTGTCCTCACAGCAGCTTTATCTGTGTGAAATTCAGGCTGTTTTCCCTAGGGAAAGCGCATTGCCACAAGAGTAGCGCCACCCATTTTGTATTTCTTTTTCTATCTGGGACTGTATTTCCTTTCCTATCAAAGTCGTTTTGTTCTAAATAATTTTGCCAGGGACAACTCCATTATTGCCATGGATTTTTTAACGTGCGCTTAATGTGTAACACACAGGACCTCGGTTTATCCAAAAGACTAGTGTCCAGACCACCACGTATGGTCTAATGGATGGGGGAAAAGTATCAGGTCCAAACAGGAATCAAACCACCGCACACTTTCGACCCGAACTTTTCCTTTTCTAATCCCTGACACGTGCATATTTTCAAGAAAGGCACCCCTTAGAGATAATCTCCTGTCTTACCAGGAAAGTGCAAACAAACCGCCTTCCTCCTCTTTCTACCATTCCACACTCAACGCGTGTGGCCTTGGCAGATAGCTTGTGTTAGAAACACTATACCAAAAAGCTGACTTTTTTTCTACTCAAGATTAGAGTTTTCTGTCAGGACCCTATTTCAAAGGGTTTTAGGGCATACTTAAAGTCTTCTTGCACTTTGCTGCAGTGCTGTGTTACTTTTTTATATGCATTTTGTTGTCTTGAATTAGGTTGTAAATATGATATGGTTTGGTGTAGCATATTGTAGTGTGCATGTGGCGTGACGTGGTGCAAAGTGATCTTGTGTGGGGACAATCTCTCTCTCTCTCTCTCTCTCTCTCTCTCTCTCTCTCTCTCTCTCTCTCTCTCTCTCTCTCTCTCTCTCTCTCTCTCTCTCTCTCTCTCTCTCTCTCTCTCTCTCTCTCTCTCTCTCTCTCCCCCTCCCCCTCTCTCTCTCTCTCTCTCTCTCTCTCTCTCTCTCTCTCTCTCTCTCTCTCTCTCTCTCTCTCTCTCTCTCTTCTCTCTCTCTCCCTCTCTCTCTCTCTCCCCTACCCAGCCACCTATTCCTCATTTCCCCCATGTCTATCCTAAAATCATTAGTCGTGTCCATGACAGTATCATCTGCCATCAGAAGCTGAAAGTAAGATCATTGTTCTCCATGAAGCAGCGGTTCCGCACAATCTAAAACAGCCAGGAAATTATTTCCGCCTTTTCCATAATCTTTGTGAGCAATATTCTTTGAACTTTGCAAGATGTGGATGTGTTTCCGTTGCGTCATAATGAATTCCTACTTGCTTTATGACATGAGGTAAAAATGAACAAGAAACATGATTTACAGAGAGCTGGAAGAATCAGGAAGAAGGTGTGGTTTATTTTATAAGATTAAAGGAGTTTCGTGTGTGTGTGTGTGTGTGTGTGTGTTCGCGCGCGCGCGAACATATGTGTGTGGGTGCGTGTGTGTGTGTGTGGTGATTATATATTAGAGAGAGAGAGAGAGAGAGAGAGAGAGAGAGAGAGAGAGAGAGAGAGAGAGAGAGAGGAGAGAGAGAGAGAGAGAGAGAGAGAGAGAGAGAGAGAGAAAAATACAAACAGAGACAGACAGAGACCAATATTAGGAGATAAAAATACAGATAAAAAACTCATGTTGACAGTCTGCATGGTGGGTTTTCTGTAATCTAGAGTTCAACTTTGGTATATGTATCCAATGGCAAGTTGTTAAATATATGTAAAGAAATAAAACCAACAAGCAAGCAAGCAACCAAACAGCAGTTACAATCTGTGTAAACAGCCACCAACCAGCCAGCCAGGCAACCAAGCAGCCAGCTAATCAGTCAACAATCCAAATATCTAAGTAACTACACAATATTCCCAGCACACAAGCAAAGCAAACACAGTTGTCATATCAGCATGTCACATTGTATAATTATAGTATGTCATTGCTTTGATCTTCTGTACGACTGATACAGATGTCATATTTTGATCTTAGAATGCAGCTATCTTCATGGTAGGTATAAACACTTGCATACACAAAATCCCACCATTGATGAACCTCGGAACTCTAGCCGGGGAACGAAAGAAAAGCAAAATCTGACATATCTACCAAGTTACGCTGAGAGGAAATAAGCATTCGTTTACAAAGAACATTGAGGTCAGTAGGCTTTCACTGCAGGAGCTTCTGCAGCAGACAGCTTCATTACACACTGGGAAACAAGGAACTAAGTTCCACCTCTCTGTGTGCACTAGCCTACTGTCATCTTCATCGTGGGCAAGACCCAAGACATCTACAGAGTTCCGGCCTGTCTTCTACACGTGCCATTGTTGGTGACAGCCCTCTGTGGGGCTCCTGTCCTCTCTGGACATCACAACCTAGTTTTCCCTGCCACCCCCACCCCCTTCCTTATTTGCGTGCATGCAACGCTTACGCCATTAGCCTTTGGCTTCGAGCAATGTGGTCAGGAAACATGGTGAGAAGCTAGAATGTGCGTGACCCTCCACATCCAAATGAGTGGTACTGCAACCCCCCCCCCCACACACACACACCCTATTGGCTTTTAAGCTTTTTAAGGCGAGTGGCACAGTGGCGGGACTGGGTGTGGAGTTGGGGATTCTGATTGACTTTCAAACTTTAACCGTTCTTGTAACTTGTAATGAAGTATTAAAGCGTGTTTTTGCTGTGTTGTGCTTTAAAGAGGCATTTATAAACACCCAACCCCTCAATCTGTACTACGAACGATTGTTAATTTCTCATTTTTTTTGTTTCTTTCTGCAGTCTACAGTTTGAATTTGCAACACCTTTGTCTTCGTAGAATTCTCTGATTTCCAGTTCTTTCATGGTAATGAATATCCTTTTATTCGAAATTGATGCCATATTTACAGTACAAGTAGCCTCCAGGCCAACGCGCTCTTCACGTGGCTGAGTATTATTGATTTCGTCAAAATTAGACTTGTTCCAAGCCAAAGGCTTGTTGCTGGCTAGTAATGTAAGCAAAGCATCAAGGTCCCTGTCAAAATGGTGTTCTGTTTTGGAGCATTTTGCTGAGATTGTCTTCATCAAGTAGTAGAACATCTAAAAAGAGACACAACTTCTCCGAATCCAGAGTGTGGCTGCCTATACACAGTGTTGGACAGGAACTTCTCATCCATCGCGTGCTTTTGCTCTCTCAGCGATTTCCCTGTGAAGTGAGTAATACAGAAGCTGTGCTCTTGATGGCGCCCGACATGATTGGCCGTGGTACATCCAATATCACGACAGAAACAACTGGAAAAACAAAAACAATAACAACAAAACAAACACTAAATACCAATAACAGCAACACACACCGATTTGTTATTGCATCTAGTACAATTAAGACGTTTCAGCTCTACCGGCTGTGGGGTTAATAGGGGCTTGCCAGGATAACACCCTCCCCACCTTTTGGAAACTGTGCCAGGAGTTATTCTCTCTCTCTCTCTCTTCTCTCTCCTCTCTCCTCTCTCTTCTCTCTCTCTCTCTCTCTCTCTCTCTCCTCCTCCTCTCTCTCTCTCTCCTCTCCTCTCTCTCATCTCTCTCTCTCTCTCTCTCTCTCTCTCTCCGACCAAGGTAAGGTTCTTCCCATCATTTGCAGTGTTTGTATTTAGTCAAGCTAATCCATTAGAGACCCACATAATGCAGGCTGTCCTGAGGTAACATCACTCTTCACCGCAGGCCTGTGATCAGAGAGTTCCTGGCCGATGAACAAAGGTCTACACCATGTAGCATGGTCAAGAAAAGATTTCCGCCTCTTTCACAACATCGGGGATGATTTTTCTTTGACCACGGCAAGTTGCTAATGGGTTTCCGCTATGTCCTAACGAAGGTGTCCCGTACAGAAAAGGAAGAAATGGAGCTGACACCAGAGAAGCAGCAACACGTTCTCTAGGCAGTCGTTGTCTCTGGAAACCACCAGGAAAATGTAAGTGCGGACTGGATGAGAAGTTTGCATGTATGGCTGTGTTCAATTTCCTCCATATAATTATAGGTAGCCACACTATGGAATCATCCTATTTCCCCCGTTTAATTCTTTTTCCTCGAAGGCTCAGACGGCAACTCCTCGTTGTCTGTCATTTGAGCGACAATGTGTCACGCTGCCGTTGAGCGCCTGATAATTCTGACCCAGGGCATCCGACTTCGTTCTGGAAAGGTTGGCGTGAGAATGGGCAAAGAAGGGGGAAAATATACAAGAACAGGGTGACAGAGAGAAAAATGAGAGGGACAGAGAAGAGGGAATCCTAGCATAGTGTTTGCAGAAGGTGGGGATACTTTTTATACTGACAGGTCCCCGACATCCCTGTGGAGGATTCTTTTTAATGGAAAATACAGGCCACTGTACCCAAAGTTTGCCAAGGAAGATTATTTCATCACCAAAATTAAAATCACATGTTGGTGTAGGCTCTGCTGGCACATGATTTACACCAGAAACTAACAAGACTTTAGTTTGGGCCAAGTATGCAAATCGCTGTAAATGCCTGATGAAACTGATAACACTGAAGCACTGTAGTTAGTCTTTATTTAAGGAATGTAAATCAGTCTTTATTTAATACTACAGGCCATCGATATGAGATGCTTTCGCAAACTTCTCGGTGTCTCACACAGACGTCACATAACAAGGGACGAAGTACAAACAAGAATTAGAAACGCTATTGACCCATATGGAGAGCCCCTGACGTATGACGTGAATGACAATGCACAAACTGAAGTGGTACCAGCATGTCACACAAACATCTGGACTGGCCAAGACTGTCCGACAGGAAACAGTGAGGGGAGGGAGACGAAGAGGCAGACAGAGGAAACGATGGGAAGACAACATCAGGGAGTGGACTGGTCTTGAGTGGAATGACTCGATACGTAAAGCTAAGAACCGCCATCAGTGAAGGGATTTGGTTACAGAATCTTCAGTGCTGCCCCAGCGGTCTACTAGACTACGGAATGACTGAATGTGAACTCTTTATCATATGGGGTCTGTTTTAGACATGTTCTTACAACAAACATACTGGACCGATATGCACACAACCCTAATCACTAATGCTGCAATGATACTTCTCAGGCCCAGAAATACCACATAGGGAGCGCTTTTCTTCTTTATACTTGCACGACATCTAGAAAGGCACCCTATGTTGTCAAGTTTCTTATTAAATATACCTTTTCTCTGTATATTTTTCAGTCTCTCTGTTTCCTTCCGTTTGTCTGTCTGTCTCTCTCCCTCTCTCACTTTGTCTCTCTCTGTCTGTCTCCTTCTGTGTCTCTCTCCCCCTCTCTGTGTGTAAAAATCCCCTCTTACATGCATAAGCTGAAAGGTGTGCAATAAATATCTCACAATTCATGTCAACGTTTAGTCGGTTACAAAAACCCGTACATACCCACCATGCATCTCCAAAATCGAAATGTGGCTACCTTCATGGTAGGCAGAACACAAATTTCACACAGTCCTTTGGATGAGACTATAAACCGAGGCCCCGTGTGCGAACGCACGCAGTACATCTTGCGCACACGTTAAATCCTGTTCCGCTTTTCGTAAGAGTAGGCCATCGTGTGCCAGTGGAAACAGATGGCATTTACAAAACTGCATACATACGGGGACTGGATGTAAAAAAGCATATGAATGATTATTCTATTATCTTCGATATAAACGAATAAACGAATTAATTAGTTAATTAAATAATTTAATTAATTAATTAAGTGGTGAACCTTGGAGCGCTAGCCAAGACACAAAGAAAAATCCCGATACCACTCCACCCCGCCTTCATATGTCTCATGATCACTCCCCAACTCTTTATCTTTCGTAGGTGATGTTTAAGTGAATTTGACCATCTGTTTTCAACAGGAAACCAAGAACCTTATCATGTCTTCTACCGCAGGCAGTTGATGACTGTGAAAATAGGAAAATTGCCTTCTACCAAACAACGGTCTGTGAAAAATGATAATCGGATCCATTTCCTGCCCTGATTTGTATTATCTCTGAACAGAGTTCTGGACATCAGAATAGTGTAATGGGTTAATGGTTGATGGATTGATGGTTGATCGTAATCATTTCCTCAAAAATATCTCTGTGCTTTTGGAGGAACATCAAACAAATTTCCTTAGCATGGAAGGTTGAAAAGAGTGAAAATGATCTTAGAGAATGATTATAATAAGAGAAGGTAACGAAGGGGAACACCGATTTTTTAATGGGAGGAAGACATGCTTGTTCACTCCACATGATTAGAATCATTAGAGTGCTGAGCGGGTTGGAGAGAGAGTGGGGGGGCAGAGAAAAAGTAAGAAAGACAGAGACTCTCTTTCCTTTTTTTCTCTTTTTATGTCTCTCCAGGGAACGGGATATCTCAGCGGTCAGAGCACACGCTTTCCCCCAGTCAAGTTAAGCAGCGTCGAGCCTGGTTGTCAATTGGATGGGTGACCATTTGCGCGCCTTGGCTACAGTACAGTTCTCCCAGTTCACCTAGCTGTAAATGGGTACCTGCCCTCTTTAGGGTCAGGGAAGGTAAAGCAGTGAGGGAGAGGAGATGGGCGCCATCCTCAACATGCTGACCCCTAGAGAAGCTGAGGTCTCTGACGCCTCGCTCCCCAACGACCACACAGGTTATGGGACATCTATGTCTCTCAGACTTTCTTTTCACACACTTGATTTGATCCACGTTTGAGCGGAGGTCTGTTGTGGCTCCTCTATTTGAAGCCTTATAATATCAAACACCCCCTACCCTCCTTTTTGTTTTGCTCCTGGGCAATTATCTTCTACAAAATTATAGTCTTCACTTCTCTCTGTACGTAACTAGTTTTGATCCTCTATTGTCAACAAACCTCTTTCAAGAAACTTATTCAACAAAAGCCAAAGCAAACAACACCAGAAGAAAAGGTTGCCGTTGATCAAATATTCAACGTAGTTTATGGACAGCAAGGGATATCTTGTTTTACTTTGGTTTATTCATATCGGAAGACGTTATTTGACATTCATAAGATCCTGATGATTTTCTGCTTCGTTATGAGGAATTTTTGATAGCACTAAGGTAGAAATGTGATCCTGTTGTGCGTGGAATATTCAAATGACAAAAGAAAATGATGCCATGAAATGGGCAGAACAACACAAGCTAACTAGCGTTAAGCTGATACTATAATGGCTTCGCTAAATGCTCTTTTGCTTCGCTAGATGACATTCACTTTTGTCCTGAGAGAGAATACAGAGAGCGAGACAGAGGCACAGAGAGAGAAAGACGGAGGATAGAGAGAGAGACAGACAGAAACAGAGACACAGA
>CM060328.1:52130254-52152754 GCA_030674155.1 Stramonita haemastoma
ACCATTACTCGCTCAGGTTTCAATAATCATGGAAAAAATGAGGACATGGACAGAGTAGTACGTGTTGATCTTTGCCTAGCGAAAAAGGAACATAGGATTTTATTGTAACATGCATCAGACTTTAGTTAGGAAGCATTAAAATAAGGGCAGAGAGAGAGAGAGAGAGAGAGAGAGAGAGAGAGGAGAGAGAGAGAGAGAGAGAGGAGAGAGAGAGAGAGGAGAGAGAGAGAGAGGAGAGAGAGAGAGAGAGAGAGAGAGAGAGAGAAAACAGACAAACTAACAAATAGACAGAGACAGACAGACTAACATACACCTACCCAACCCAACCCAATCTTGTTTATAGCCCCGACGACCACATAGGCCATATCGGGGCTCTGACCTTGGAAAATTTTAAATCTCAAAATGATTTTAAAAATATATATATAATATGTCTATAAAAATGTGCAAACAGAACATTACTATTTTATTGCATGTAGCTTATTATCTTTTTTCACTTTTGTGATGTCCTATACATTTTCTTTTCCAGTGATGTCCCTATCACCTTTGCATGTCTTACCCTGCTGTTTAACTAGTATAGAAAAGCTCATTTCGTGGCAGCAAAAACCATCAGAGCTCTTGTTGGACAAGCCATTTTCCTCTCACATGACAGGTGTCAAGGAAAGATTCGCTACGTGGCCATTTAAAATTGTAATTTTCCTTTGAGAAAAAAGTGAACTTAATGCTTTTGTATTCATCATTTTTGGTTGGTGTACACCACCATTGTGCATGCAGCTTTAGCCAGTGGCTCAAAAAAGAAGAAAGTTAGAGAAGCCATACACATACATTACACATCACACAAAAACACGCACGTACAAAAACACACCACACACACACACACACACACACACACACACACCCCACACACACACACACACACACACACACACATACACACACAAACACACACACATTATTTGTCTAATTTCCTTTTAATTCGAACTGACGTAAAATTGAATACCAACCAACACTGTATAATATATATATATATATATATATATATATATATATATATATATATATATATATATATATATATATATATATATATATATATATATATATATATATATATATATATAAGGAAGAAAGAACAAAAGATAGTAAGGAAGAAGAAAGACCGAGAAAGAAAGAAAAGAGAAAGGCAGAGACGAGTAGATATGGCTCAGAAATAGAAAGCAAGATAATTAGCAGGAGAAAGATTGAAGAAAAGGATAGGGAGAAAGAGAGAGACAAACAGAGATAGGAAAAAGGGACAGAGACAAAGAGAAATAAAGAGAGAGACAGACAAACAGAGACAGAGAGAGACGGACAAAGAAACGGAGAGACAGACAGACAGTCACACATACACACTCATTCATTTTACATTTTTATTCCCGTTAGCTATTCTCATTTTCCCCTTGTGATATTGCGATCCTTTTCATCTTTCTATTCCAATGCTCCTTGCATTCTTGCACATTTTTTTTTCTGCTGTAATGAGGTTAAAAGTTCATTTCCTAATAGCAGGAAGCCATTAGAGCTTCCATTGGACAAGCCATTTTCCTCTCAGGTGACAGGGGTAAGGGCGAAAATCACGACATGGTCATTTGAAATTCTGATCTTCCTTTGGAAGCAAATCAACTTGTTGTACTTGCATTCACAATTTTGTTGACTGCTGTGCACGCAGTTTTAGCTATGTGCTAGGAAAATGATATATACATAATTATGTGTGTGTGCGTGTGTGCACTTGCTTCATCCACTGCTATTTTGTCAATTGGATAGATAGATAGATAGATAGATAGATAGATAGATAGATAGATAGATAGATAGATAGATAGATAGATAGATAGATAGATAGATAGATAGATAGATAGATATAGAGAGAGAGAGATAGAGAGAGAGAGAGAGATAGAGAGATAGAGAGATAGAGAGATAGATAGATAGATAGATAGATAGATAGATAGATAGATAGATAGATAGATAGATAGATAGATAGATAGATAGATAGATAGATAGGCACATAGGCACACAGGCACACAGACACACAGACGCAGTGATAAACACACCCAGACAGACAGAGAGATTCCACTCAGTGCAATGATATCATAGTCTTATTGCCATTAGACGTCCTCATTTTCCCCCTTTATTGATATCCTCTACCACTTTCTATTCCAGTGTCACTTGCATCATTGCATGCCTTTTCTGCGATAATGAGGTGAAAAGTTCATTTCGTGGCAGCAGGGACTCATCACAGCTCTCACTGGACAGACTATTATTTCTCTCAGATATCAAGGTTGAAGGCCACAATCTTCGCATGGCCACTTTAAACTCCGATAGTCCATTGAGAGCAGCTGAACCCATTGTTTCTGCATTCGTTTGCTGCTTTTCGGTTATGGTGCATGTGCTTTTATCTGCTTTCTAAAAAGAAAGCAAACTCCGTCTTATGGAAGGGTTAGTGATTACACGTACATGTGCACTTGATCACGCATGCACGCGCATGCACACACGCACGCGTGAACGTCGCACATAGAGAGATGTATATATGTATACATACATATAGATAGATAGATAGATAGATAGATAGATAGATAGATAGATAGATAGATAGATAGATAGATAGATAGATAGATAGATAGATAGATAGATAGATAGATAGATAGATAGATAGATAGATAGACAAAGAGATAACCAGAGATACACATACATTCTAAAACACTGACATATGTTCCAAAAGAAGAGAAGAAGACAATCAATGAATAGAGAAATTCTATACAAAAAAGAACGAGACAAATTATTTAACTTAAAAATATAAAAATATAACCTTGATACAAAAATTTTAATGGAAAATCAGTATTCTGTCACGACCTTCACGCGTGTACATGAAGTCAGGGCCAGCCTGTGTGGCCACAGCCCCAGACCTGAACAAAGCAAGTGGCACCATCATGCCACTCTGCCATCCTAGTGTCTGCCACAGCACTTGTCATTGGGGCTTTTGGGGTTAATGGTTGCTACTGTTGCCACCTCACTCATAGGCTAAAATAATAATTTGTTTTTATGTGGTGTTTGAGTCACGGGTTGTAAACCTTATTCTGTTCAGTGTACTAAACTGTGTACGCACATATATATATATATATATATATATATATATATATATATATATATATATATATATATATATATATATATATATATATATATATGTATATATATATTATTATATCTATATCTATATCTATATCTATTTATCTATATATCTATATATATATATGCGTGTGTGTATCTATCTATCTATCTATCTATCTATCTATCTATCTATCTATCTATCTATCTCTCTATCTATCTATCTGTCTATCTATCTATATCTATATCTATATCTATCTATCTATCTATCTATCTATATATATATATATATATATATATTATATATATTATATATATATTATATATATATATATTATATATATATATATATATATGTATGTGTGTGTGTGTGTGTGTGTATCATTTATATCAGCCTATGAGTAAACAAGGTGTGAAAAACTCTCAGCGCATGTGTGTTTTTGTGTGCGTGCGTGCGTGCGTGCGTGTGTGTGTGTGTGTGTGTGTGTGTGTGTGTGTGTGTGTGTGTGTGTGTGTGTGTGTGTGTGTGTGTGTGTTGTGATACATGAGAGCACTATAGAGACGTTCCTTTCCGAAGAATGTCGAATTAAAATCACACCTGACACCAGGCTTCTTATTTAAGAAAAAGAGCAAAAACAATTTAATCATCTCTAATAAATCAATACATCAAAGTCAGCGCACAGTCACAGGAGCAGCGCTAATCATATTATTTCATTTTTATTCATGTCTTAATCTTTATGTGTTTTTCATCAGAATGCACTTTTTACAACATAATCTTACCAGGGGGAGATATATCTTTTTGACGTAGTTTTTTTTTTTACCTGTACTTAAAGCATATTCTACACAGGATCTTGGTTTATCGTCCCATCCGAAAGGTTAGCACCCAGACCCCCACTCAGGGTCTAGTGAATAGGGGATCGGAAACGTTTCAGGCACCTAAGGGGGATTGAACCTGGACGTTTTGTTTTCTAGGTAGGTGCGTTACTTCTAGACCACCCATCCCCATGGCCAGAGTTCACCTCCTACGTGGTTAGTCAGATATGCTAAGTTCCTACTCTGAAATTCCCTTTTCGACAAACACTCGGACAGCAACCACTGTTGTCTGTCATAATGGTAAGCGAACCTTTCTTGCACTGCCGTTAAGAGCCCGACAAGTCAGGTCCAGCGGTTCATACTTTGGCACAAGATAGATTTAGTATGTGTTAAGCCTTCCTGTAAAAAAAGGGCCGCAAAATGGAGTATGAAGGCATAAAGTAGAGATTAAGAAGGAGGTGACAGTGACGAAAGGAACAAGACAGAATAGAGATAGAATTGAGGAAATTCCTTGCACAGGATTTCCAGTAGGTGGGGATGCTATTGTTATTAAAGGTCCTTGGCTCAGGCCAAAAGCAGTGTCAATTATTGATGTCAGCTAATTGCCAAGGCCTATGATGAATTGTTATTATGTTGTAAAAAGTTGTGTTGAGACTGCCTTCGGCCATAACTAGCTCTTAGCATAACAACCTGCACTCTCCTTTTAAGAAATTTTTTTTCTAAAGTCGGATCATGGCTGCCTGTATGGCGAGGTACTTGAAAACAGTCATACCCCATACTTCTCATTCTGTAGGCAATTTCAATTTCACAGTGATTCCCAGGTGGGATGAGGGAGTCAGAATGCATAATCTGGGTTGACCCTCAGAGTGGCAAGCTGGGAAAGTACATCATCATAAACAACAACATAAACATCTGATGGTTTCCCGGCATTCCCACAGGGAAGTACTGTGAACTACGAAAAAATGGCTCTTGATCTTTTGTCTAGACCTTGTGAGATGACAACCAGCTAGACGTGCTTCAAAAACAAAACAGATGACATTCCTAACATGGTCAATTGTCAACCCAGTGTAACAATTGATTTTCCAAAGTAGATGTTAAAGGTGGTGATAAATTTGCTTTAGATAATAAAATTACTTCTTCTCCAATTATGTATTTGCTTCGTTGACTCATATGATGGTTTGGTTGAATTAATATGATTGCATTATATCCAATTTTCTGTCAACTGCTTTCTTTTGTGGTTACATGAACGATTCTGCGATTATTTGTGTTTGTTTCTCAGTGTGTGTGTGGGTGTGCGCGCGGGGGTGCTTACGGAAGAGTGTGCGTATAAAAAAAATGTATGTGCGAGCGCGCTTGCGCGAATGTGTGTATGTGTGTGTGTGCGCTCGCGAAACCACGCACGCATGCACCCGTGCATCTGCGCGCACGCACGTGTTTGTATCTGTGTGTGTCTGTGTCTGTGTGCCTGCGTGTGTGTGTTGTTGTTCTTCAGTTTAATGTCTGTTCACATAAGTGATATTAGACAAAAAAAAAAAAAAAAAAAAAGCAAACGAATAATGTTACTTGTAGAACTTATAACCAATGGTAGAAACAAAAAGTAAATAAAAACACCAAAAGTGAACATTAAAAACCCTAAACAATCAATCAGAACTTTTTAGAAAATTAACAAAAGAGCACGAGATCAATGTCTCTGTCTCGTAAACAAGCTACTGATATGTTCATAAACATTATAGTAAACTGTCAATAGGACTCTTCTTCAGCGATAAGGCGAGTTCACACAGCAACCCACAGTTGCTTAATATGTTGTCCAGAGAGTTCTCACGTGTGATGGGAAGACACTGTTTTAAAACGGGACAGTCAAAAAGAATATGACTAACTGAAATCGTCCTATCACATATGCAACGCACATTTTTAGCATACTTCGTTTGGAAGGCATTTAATTTAAGTCTATTTATGAGACAAATGACCGATCTAAGACGTAATTTATCCAGCCCAAAACGTACACAAAGAATATGATTAAGGTCAGAAAAGGAAACATGATGATGAGAAAATCCAGCGTCTTCTTGTTTTTTTCTAACATGTTTCCAGCATCCCTGTTCGATCAAAGTATAATTCTCATCGACAGACATTGGTATGTTCAAAGTATCAGCACAAGCAAAACGCATTGCCGCATTTTTAGCAGCTCTATCAACCTTTTCATTGAATACTATATTGCAATGAGAAGGTACCCAGCAAAAGGTGACATCAGTGCCTCTTAGGATTAGAAAATGTATAAGATGTAATATTTCAGTGATAAGTTCTTGTCTTACTTTTGACCCGGAATTTTTAAGGGGTTGGAGCACTGATTTTGAATCAACACATAACACCACCTTCACAATGGTCCTAGGAAAATCAAGTAAATAATTTAAAGCCATCAGAATGGCTGTCAGCTCTGCTGTGAAAATTGAGTGGTTTTTCCCAATGTAGTACAGTTTTTCAACCTGTAATGAAGGGATGACGAAAGCTGCACCTCCTTCAGTACCATTGAGCAGAGACCCATCCGTGTAAATCTGAAGATGTGATGAGTACTTGTTTATAATATGTTCTTTCACATACGCGCTAAGAATATTACTTCCATTTTCTTTTTTATAGATGGAGCATTCCAAATCAAATTGAGCCCTTTGAAGCTCCCATGATGGACAAGGAGGTAATAGAGGTATAAGCTGTTGCACTTCTCTGGGATTAACTCCTGACTTTTCAAAAAGACCATTTGTGAAGGTGCTGATTGTGGTGAGTGAGCGGATATTTTTAGCTCTATTAGGAAATTGCTTATCAGATCTTAGACTGAGTTCATCTTCTATATTATTTACAGTTGCTGAGCTTCTAAGAACGTATTTTGCTACTGCTACCTCTCGATAGTCATCCAAAGGCAAAACTCCCACTTCCTTGTATGTTCCCAAGGATGATGCATGGAAGGGTACTCCCAAGGCAATGCGCAAAGCTTTACAGTCTATGCTTCTGAGTCTATCTAATAAATACTTTGGGGCATTAAAGAAGACTTCATGACCATACGTCAGACTAGAACGAACTAATGCCAAGGACAGATGTTTTAAGACTGATACATCTTGAGCCCAATGCTGTTTGCTTACTACTTTTATAAAATTTAAGGTTTTTCTGGCTTTAGTTAGTAAATATTCAATATGGTAATTCCATGTCAGTTTTGAAGTAATAAATACCCAGAAACTTTACCATTGGTTTGTATTCAAGGTGCCTATCCTGCATTTTGAAAGTAGGCAAACCCTCAGGGTCAGCCCCATTATTGAAGAGAACAATGTTGGTCTTCTCTGGAGATAACAGTAATCCATTTTCTGTCATATAAATACTAAGCTTATCAAGTTCAAGCTGGTAAGTTTTTCTAATGTAGCTTAACTGTCTCTTGGGGGTTACCTTTTTCATTGTTGTCTTCATCCACATGCACAGATCATCTGCATACTGAACGAGGACAACGTTATTTGACAGGGATCTCGGAAGGTCATAAAGTAGAAGGTTAAAAAGATAAGGGGCGATAACAGATCCTTGTGGTATTCCCATTGTCGGAAATCTCGGGGTGGAATAGGTGTTTCCAATTTTAGCTTGAATGCTAAAAGACAACAATAGTTACAGGCCCATTGCACTCACTTCACACGTAGGAAAACTTATGGAAAGGATTATATTAAACAGATTAGTGCATTACTGTGACAAAAACAAAATACTTCCTGTTGAGCAGGCAGGCTTTCGAAAAGGCAGATCCAGTATAGATCACCTGGTAAAACTAACCACACATATCAAGCACCAATTTGCCCGCAGAAAAAACGTTCTTGCTACTTTTTTCGATGTATGTAAAGCGTATGATCAAGTCTGGCATGCTAGATTACTTTTTAAACTTAAATCTATTGGTTTGTCCGGTAACATGTATTTCTATGTCAAAAATTTTCTATGGGGCAGAAGCGTGTGTGTGTGTGCAGATGTGTGTGTGTCTGTATGTCTGTGTCCGTATGTCGTGTGTGTGTGTGTGTGCGCTTGTATTTTTTTTCTGTGATTTTTTCTTTGAATCTTTTTTTTTTCGAGGAGTGTGTGTGTGTGTGTGTGTGTGTGTGTGTGTGTGTGTGTGTGTGTGTGTGTGTGTGTGCGTATGTGTGTGCGTATGTGTGTGTTTGTGTGTGTGTGTGTGTGTGTGTGTGTTTAATTTATTTGAACTAAATGCCACTTTCAGTCAGATTAGAGTTGCCTACTTGAAATTCAGGCTGCTCTGCCTGAGGAGAGCTTGTCGCCACAAGAGTTCTTTTACGTGCGCTGAATGCGCGTAGCTCAGAAGACCTCAGAGAATTGTCTCATCCAAATGAGGTCCACTTAGACCAGTACTCAATGTCCAGAAATGGGGGAAAGCGTTGGCACATATGGGGATCGAACCCACACATATCGCTTTCCAGAAAGGTTTGTTACCCCCTAAGCCAACGATCCTGTGTGTGTGTGTGCGCGCGCGTGCGTGGGTGCACGTGTGTGTGCGTGTGTTTGCGTGTGTGTGTAAGAGTGCGTGCGTACATACGTGCGTGCGTACATTCGTGCGTGTGTGTATATGTGTGTGTAAGAGTGTGTTCATGTTTATGTGTGTAAGTATATGTGTAAGTGCGTATTTGTGTGTATGTGTGTGTACACACACACAGAGGAATAGAGAGAGAGAGACTGAGACAGAGACAGAGACAGAGAAACAGAGAGACAGAGACAGAGAGACAGACATAGACAGAGACAGCGACAGACACACAGACACATAGACACACGCACAGACACACGCACAGACAGAAACAGAGACAAAGACAGGCAGACAGTCAAAGCAAACATACACACAAACCAACAAGAAAGACACCAAACAAACCCCCCCCCCCCCCCCCCCCCCCCCCCCAGCCACCCCCTAGACCTTCAGAGTAAGAAAGAACCAACTAAGAAAAGAAAGGGGTGAAAATGATTCCTGACAGCATGCATGGTGAGGTGCGAACATCAGAGCGATCAGCTGACAGAGGTGTAGTTAGCCTGGGTGTTGTGGTTGGCTGCTGTCAGCTATGCTGTGCCCCCACACTCCACCCATCCTGTCTCTGGCACTCACTGACTGCCATACAGAATCAGTCTGGCATCTGTAGCAGCAGCGGCAGCAGCAGCAGCAGCAGCAGGGATTTTGCAACCGGTAACAGAAGCTGGCAGCATGCAGGTTGTCATGTTGTGTAGTTAGTCTTCGTCTTGTTTGTTTTTGTACGGTGGTTTTAGTGTGTTGTTCTGTATTGTTTTTTTGTTTTGTGTTGTATTGTGTTGTATTGTTTCTATTGTATTGTATTGTTTTGTGTTATGTTGTTTTTGTGTTGTATTGTATTGCATTGTATTGTACGGGGTTGGGTTGCATTGTGATGTAATGTATTGTATTATACTGCGTTGCATTGCATTGTATTGCATTGCATTGTATTGTGTTGTATTGTATTGTATTGTATTGTATCGTATCATATCATAACGTATCGTATCGTATCGTATCGCATCGTATCGTATCGTATCGTAACGCAACGTATCGTATCGTGTCGTATCGTATTGTATTGTATTGTATTGTATTGTGCATTGTATCATTTTAAGCCATGGCAGAAATTTGTGCGTGAAATTCGGCCTGCTTTCCCTCCCCGGGGAGAGTCCTGCTATGGTTTTAGTTTTGAGCATCTTTTTGAAAGTTGTTCATTTTGTTGTTCTTGTTAGTTTTTTGTTATTTTGTTGGATGCGCTCAAGCTAATTTATCCTGATGGTTACCCAAAATATACGCGTTGTCTTGTTTATTAGGCTTTAGAATTATTGTGGAAGTGTAAGCGCATGTGAGAATGACTAATTTCAAGTACCTCACCATATTGGCAGCTGATTTCTAACTTCAGAGAATCTCTTTTTTTCTTCTTTTCTGCATTCCCTCATCGAGTGGGATTAGTTTTGCCAGGTTTACCCCTGTACTTGTAATTTTTCAAGGGTTCTGCAAGCTGGCTTTAGCTCTCACATGCCAACTTCTGAGCAGCTTATTTTATTTTACAGGCTGCATGCTGGGTATATGATTCTGTAGCCCACCGAATGCTAATATGATTTACGGGATCTTTGCGTGCATATTTAATTCTATAATTACGTATATACGCAAAAGGGCTTAAACACTGGAAGGTGTACCCTTGAAGTTGACCCGGGAGATTGTCAGCATTCCCACCCTTAATTCACCAGACGCTGCCACAGAAATTCAAACCAAGGACCTCAGACCCACAAGACTGAATCCAATGTTCTTGACCACTCGGCTATAATCATCATCAATCGAATTTATTCGCCTGTGAATGAAGAGAACAGCCTTGTATACTATGAGCTGGTCATGGGCTGATCTCTCTATCATAACACACATACACATACACACACACACACACACACACACACACACACACACACACACACACACACACACACGATAATTGAGCACTGATGTGCTACTTTCTATCACACCACTTTACAAGGTCATCATCAACATGTTTCCTCTGTCATTTAGCTTCCTTTTGCACAAAGGGGATGGTGGCAAATTACAGCTTGCCACGCTAGAGTGTTCCACATATTTTTCGTTTGATGAACGCACAAAATACAAGTTACTGGTGACAGTACTTTATATAGTGCCATGTTCCCACCTCTGCTAATACCACTCGATTCATAAAACCCATAATTCAGAACGACATTTTTTTCTCTTCGTCGAACGCTTAGACAGCAACTACTGTTGTCTGTCCTATGAGTGAAAACGCGATACGCTGCAGTTAAGTGCCTAACAAGCCAGGTCCAGCGCATGGAAGTCATTCGTCATGGAAGAAAATTGTTATATTTTAAGTCTGTCTAAAAAGGCAGGAGAATGGACCAAGAAAGCAAAACAATAGACAATTATGAGGCGGTGACAGGAAGAACAGGAACAAGGCAAAAACAGAGGAATGAAAAGCGGAAATACTTAACACAAAATATCCAGAAGGTGGAGACGTTATTTACTCCGACAATCCCTACCCCACCCCCCATCCCGCGGCATTGACAAGAGAGAAAAAAAGCAGGATAATTCAAATGAAAAATCAGCGTGACCTGATGCCTCGTGAAAAATCACAAGCAGGTAACAAGTCAGGCACACTGACCAACTACGACACTGAAAACTGCACTACTGCACCTCTCTTCACCACGGCAAATTTGAAACGTAGGAGTTCTGCACACAAATCAACACTTAAAATTCTAACTTCCCAAAGAATACTTTGCCGACAGGCGCGAAACTAAGAAAACATCCTGCATAATAGCAATCTCTTGTATTATGTTACAATTGTGTTGAATTGTACTGCTGTATTGTATTGTATTGTATTGTATCTTAATTGTGTACCACTTTAAGTCGTGGTAAATTTCTCTTCATGAAATTCGGGCTGCTTTCCTCAGGAAGAACAGCTCGTTAGAGCATAGCTACCCATTATTGTTATTTTCCTGTCTACATGATTGTAAAGTGGCTTTTTATCTACGAAATATTGTCAGAAACAATTCTCTTGTTGCCGTGGGTTATTTTACGTGCGCTAATGCGCGTTGTATGCGAGACGTTCGAATTATTGTCTCCTATGAAAGACTTAGATCCATACCATAAATCACGATAGTAGATGGCGGGGGTTGGACTAAACACTAAAAGATAGACTTCATCCGCATTAGCAAAACAAAATTGAAACCTACAAACGAGCCGACTGGATCTAAAAAAAGAACAAAAAGATATTCTTGACGTAATCTGACTCAGCAAAAATAGCATCAAATAACACGAACAGAGCGGAATCAGAACTTGAAAGAAACCTGCCGACTATCAAAACAACTGAGCATCACGAAATTGACGTGACAAAAACAATTTGCAGTCTTGCACGAAGTCTAACACTATGAAAGAGACTCTCTCTCTCTCTCTCTCTCTCTCTCTCTCTCTCTCTCTCTCTCTCTCTCTCTCTCTCTCTCTCTCTCTCTCTCTCTCTCTCTCTCTCTCACACACACACACACACACACACACTTACACCCCCCCCCCACACACACACACACATCACACATCACACGAAAAATCCCCACAGACAACTTGCGCCCAATAACATTTAAATTGACACTCTACAAAACAATGCTGATTTCACTTAAATGCATCAAAGGAATCATCATGAAAGTGACATTATGTGTGTTCGTGCGCGCGCGCGCGCACGCGCGCGAGCACGCGCGTGCGTGTGTGTGTGTGTGTGTGTGTGTGTGTGTGTGTGTGTGTGTGTGTGTGTGTGTGTGTGTGTGAGGAAGCAAACACGTGTGTGTGTGTGTGTGTGTGTGTGTGTGTGTGTGTGTGTGTGTGTGAGTGTGTGTGTGAGGAAGCAAACACGGGGGGTGTGTGTGTGTGTGTGTGTGTGTGTGTGTGTGTGTGTGTGTGTGTGTGTGTGTGTCTGTGGTCAGGGGACGGGGTGGGTCAGACCATAGCGCTGGTAATTTGACGACCCGAGTTTGATTCCCGTTCAAGAGAATTCTTCCCCTGGAGTTAATATCAGTGCTGACTCCACCCTCCCCAAAAAGTCCCTTGGATCAGGCTAAAAACCGAGGCCCCGTGTGCAAAAGCACGCAGAACATATTGCGCACACGTTAAATCCTGTTCCGCTTTCCGTAAGTGTACGCCATTGTGCGCCGGTGGGAACAGATGTCAAGATTTACAAAACTGCATACACACGGGGATAGGATATAAGAAGGACATGAATGCTTATTCCATTATCTTCGATATACAAAATAAACACAAAAAATAAATAAACGCACACACACAAACAACACAAACACAACACAACACAACACAAGATAGCGTTATGAGAAAAAGGAAACGTATTACATACTCAACGAGCCATCTGGAAATAAACATTTGACTAACAAACACTTTGACTTTCAATCATATTCAAGCTCCAACTGACGTAACTACTTCCAAAATGGCCTATAATAATCAACCACCACCACCATAATAATGTAAAAAAAAAACCCAGCAAGCACAACAAGGACATACTTCACAACCTTGAAGAGAAAACCTAATCCCTAGGCATGTCTAGCATTACTCTACAAATAGACTTCAAGTTCCTCAAACATTCTCTCTCTCTCTCTCTCTCTCTCTCTCTCTCTCTCTCTCTCTCTCTCTCTCTCTCTCTCTCTCTCTCTCTCTCTCTCTCTCTGGCAGCGTGAAGCACTATAATTGTGTAGGTTCAAGAAAAGGCGGCTTGTTTGCAGGCTTCCAGTAAAGTGCTTGACAAGTTGTTGTTTTTGTATTATCTCTCCTCTTGTAGTTTCTGTACTGATCCGTTGTGTTCTAACAGTGCTAAAAAGAAAAGAAGAAGAAGAAGAAGAAGAAGAAGAAGAAGAAGAAGAAGAAGAAGAAGAAGAAGAAGGAGAACAAGAAGGAGGAGGAGGAGGAGGAGGAGGAGGAGGAGGAGAAGAAGAAGAAGAAGAAGAAGAAGAAGAAGAAGAAGAAGAAGAAGAAGAAGAAGAAGAAGAAGAAGAAGAAGAACAACAACAACAACAACAACAAGAGGAAGAACAACAAAAACAACAAAACGGGGGAAGAGAAGAAGGAGGAGGAAGAAGAAGAAGCAATGCCAACACCAGCCAGGACAGAAGCACTACCAAAAGAGAAGGCAACACTACCACTACCATCACGACCAACATCAACAGTAACAACAGTGATAGCAGCAGCATCAACCGCATCCACACTACAGCAGCGATCAACAAATTGAAAGAAACAAAGGCAACACTATAAGAATAAGCAATAGCCCCCAAATAAAACAAGGACTTTCTACAAAGCAACAACAGCCGCAACAACAACAGCCTTCCAAATCAGCCCCCAACACACTCACAAGATACAAGATATAACTTCTATTGTTTCACCCCATATGAAAACATGTCTCTCGATTGCACTACAAGACGCAACTGTTATCTTTGGGTAGGAGCCAGACGGGTCCGAATTTTCCCTATGAATTCCTATGGGATTCGAACCCGCGACGTCCCGGTCCGTAACCCATGGCGCTAACCACTGCGCTGATCACATTCATCATTCTAGTCTATGGATTTCACGCAATTCTGCGTTAACAGATCTAGCCGAGTAGAAGACCACCACACAAGTATAATGGTCAAGTGCCTAACTACCATCTCTGTGACAAGGTTAATCACAGGAACCATTCACTCTGGCTCTATGGGGGCGGGGAAAGGACAGGGGCTAGGGGTGGGGGGAGGGGTTTAGGGCAATCATTAAATGGCGGGGCCATGGAGGTAGGGGTTAGGGAGGTGAGGGCGGGAGTTGCCTTTATTAGAAAGAATAATTATTTTTCTCTAGCCGTATTGTTGGAAATTTTGTGCCGCGCGCGCGCGCGCGCGCGTGCGTGCGTGCGTGTGTGTGTGTGTGTGTGTGTGTGTGTGTGTGTGTGTGTGTGTGTGTGTGTGTGTGTGTGTTTAACTACCTCCCAGTTCAACGTCGAGAGAGTACCTGCCAGCGCATTGATTTCCGTCGTGTAACGTAAAGACATGCAGCATATTAAAACGCATGTTTAAAATCTCGTATTTGATGCGAGCTACGGAAAAACATACTCTGCATACACCTTCAAAGTTGGAATACAGCTACCTCCATGGTGGGCAAGATCAGTCGCTTACGCAAAATCTCATGGTTGGTTAACTTCGGATATATATATATATATATATATATATATATTATATATATATATATATATATATATATATATATATATATTTATTTATTTATACCACTCTATGTCGCAGCATATTTCTCTGCGTGAAATTCGGGCTGCTCTCCCCGTGAAGAGTGGGGCGCCACAAGTGCAGCGCCTACACATTTTCTTTTCTTGCCGAAGAAGTAAAAGAAAACAACAACAACAACAAACAAACAAAATGATCCTACAAATCATGCGCAAAAGAGGATGAAGAGGATAAAAAAAAATAACCCCCATGGTGTTGCCGGGGAGGGGGGAGGCTATCAGCATAGATAGCACCACTACCTTCTGGAAATCCTATGCCAGGAATTTCCTCTTTTCTATCCGTCACTTTGTTTCTGCCTTGTTCCTTTACTTTCTGTCACCATCGTTTTGTCGATTGTCTGTCTTCTTGGCCCATTTTCATGCCTTTTTATTCCTAGAAATACTTCGAATATAACAATTCTCTCCTATGCCAAAGATGGATGCGCTGGGCCTGACTTGTAAGGCGCTTGACGGCAGCGTAACACAGTTTCTCTCATTATCATGACAAACAATAGTATATGATGTCTTAGTGTTGAAGAAGAAGAAGAACAAGAAGAAGAAGAAGAACAAGAACAAGAAGAACAAGAACAAGAAGAACAAGAAGAACAAGAAGAAGAGGAACAAGAAAATGAAAGTGAAAATGAAGAAGAAGACGACAATGAAGAAGAAGAAGAAAAGGAAGAAAGAAGAAGAAGAAGAAGAAGAAGAAGAAGAAGAAGAAGAAGAAGAAAATGAAAATGAAAATGAAGAAGAAGATGACAATGAAGAAGAAGAAGAAAAGGAAGAAGAAGAAGAAGAAGAAAGAAGAAGAAGAAGAAGAAGAAGAAGAAGAAGAAGAAGAAAATGAAAATGAAAATGAAAATGAAGAAGAAGACGACAATGAAGAAGAAGAAGAAGAAGAAGAAGAAGAAGAAGAAGAAGAAGAAGAAGAAGAAGAAGAAGAAGAAGAAGAAAGAAGAAGAAGAAGAAGAAGAAGAAGAAGTAAGTAAGTAAGTAAGTAACAGTAAAGTGGCTCCCATACCTTTTTGCGTCGTTGGGGAGTGAGGCGCCAGAGACCTCAGCTTCTCCAAGGGCCAGCATATTGAAGGCTGCACCCATCTCCTCATTGCTTTACCTTCCCTGGCCCTAAAGAAAGCAGGTGCCCATTTACAGCTGGGTGAACTGAGGTACTGTACGGAAGGTAAAGCGCGCAAACAGTCTCCCATTCAATTGGTGCCCATACTCAATGCTGCTTAAACGTAAAGTATAGGCGAGTGAGTGCTGTGACCTCGGAGGTATCTCGTCGCACAAGGAAGAAGGGGTGAAGTACCACGGACTAAATACCCCAAGAGCGACTCTGTGACTAAGGTAGCGTAAATGAAGGGCTCTCTTTGATTCTACACTGGAGGACCTCTATTATCTGGCCTTGTTGGCCTTGAAACTGACACTGTAATTAATGCTGTCATTCCAGAGGATGTGTGTTGCTAGAAAGGTGTAGAGGGTAATGAGGGTGGAAGTGATTGGATGCTGGTGGTGGTGGTGGTGGTGGTGGTGGTGTGTGTGTGTGTATGTGTGTGTGTGCGTGCGTGGGTGTGTGTGTGTGTGCGTGTGTGTGTGTGTGTATGTGTGTGTGTGTGTGTGTGTGTGTGTGTGTGTGTGTGTGTGTGTGTGTGTGTGTGTGTGTGTAATAATTAAAGGGCATCAGCATCAAGCACATCAACATTACGGCTACCAGTACCGTTAAAACCAATATCAGCAACCTCTACAACACTACTATGTACACTATTACAGGAAAGTACAAAGTGTGTGACAGTATAATTACAGACAGCGACTGCCAGTGGCAGAATATTCGCATGGTAGTAACTATTAACTGGAGTCAGTAGCTTTGGAATGAAAAGTATAGCCTTTTGGGTTATTAATTTTGTCAAGTGTTTGTGTTGTGTTATGTTGTGGTATGTGTGTGTGTGTGTATGTGTGTGTGTATGTGTGTGTGTGTGTGTGTGTGTGTGTGTGTGTGTGTGTGTGTTGTGGTGTGGTGTGGTGTGTGTATGTATGTATGTATGTATGTGTGTATGTATATGTGTACGTATGTATGCATTTAAAAAAAAAGTTTTATTATTTTATATCGATGATAATGGAATAAGCAACCGTATGCCTTTTACATCCAGTCCCGTGTGTATGCAGTTTTGTAAAATGTCTTCTGTTCCCACCGACACACGATGGCCTACTCTTACAAAAAGCGGAACAGGATTTAGTGTGTGCGCAAGAAGTTCTGCGTGCGTTTGCACATGGGGCCTCGGTTTATAGTTTCATCCGAAAGAACTTTGTGGGGATTGGAGTCAGTAGTGAGAGAGAGAGAGAGAGAGAGAGAGAGAGAGAGAGAGAGAGAGAGAGAGAGAGAGAGAGAGAGGAGAGAGAGAGAGAGAGAGAGAGAGAGAGGAGAGAGAGAGAGAGAGAGAGATCCTTTGTACACTGTCACCACAAAGAGAGTTTGTCTTTAGGCTTAAAAGTCGTGTGTCCGTTTGCATAGCCTTGGTCACTCCTGTCAGATTATTCTGCAAGTCATCTGGAATCAGCTCTTTTTTCTGCCAACTTGTCTTCCGTAATTTATTCAAGATGCACACGTTGTTATCTAACACTTCTTATTACTGTTGTTATTGTAACATTAAATCTACAATATGACATGATCAGATAGACAGACATCAAAAAAAAGATTGAAGGAAATAAATCAGTATCCAAATGCCCCCCTGTCAACTGAACTATTCATCATAATTCACATACAATTGTACAGTTTGGAACCTTGGCTTTTTTGCGTATATTCACGGGATCTACAAACATCTGGATATTGCCAGAAACATATGGTATGAGTAGGGGCAGGATGGTTAGGGGTAAGTATGGGTTAAGGTATCAGTAGGGGCAGGATGGTTAGGGGTAAGTATGGGTTAAGGTATGAGTAGGGGCAGGATGGTTAGGGGTAAGTATGGGTTAAGGTATCAGTAGGGGCAGGATGGTTAGGGGTAAGTATGGGTTAAGGTATGAGTAGGGGCAGGATGGTTAGGGGTAAGTATGGGTTAAGGTATGAGTAGGGGCAGGATGGTTAGGGGTAAGTATGGGTTAAGTTATGAGTAGGGGCAGGATGGTTAGGGGTAAGTATGGGTTAAGGTATGAGTAGGGGCAGGATGGTTAGGGGTGAGTATAAGTTAAGGTATGAGTAGGGGCAGGATGGTTAGGGGTAAGTATGGGTTAAGGTATGAGTAGGGGCAGGATGGTTAGGGGTAAGTATGGGTTAAGGTATGAGTAGGGGCAGGATGGTTAGGGGCGAGTATGGGTTAAGGTATGAGTAGGGACAGGATGGTTAGGGGCAAGTATGGGTTAAGGTTAACTACACTACACTACACTACACCACTTTGCAACATGTAGGGGTAGGATGGTTAGGGGCGAGTATAGGTTAAGGTATGAGTAGGGGCAGGATGGTTAGGGGCGAGTATAGGTTAAGGTATGAGTAGGGGCAGGATGGTTAGGGGCAAGTATGGGTTAAGGTATGAGTAGGGGCAGGATGGTTAGGGGCAAGTATGGGTTAATGTATGAGTAGGGGCAGGATGGTTAGGGGCAAGTATGGGTGAAGGTATGAGTAGGCACAGGATGGTTAGGGGCAAGTATGGGTTAAGGTATAAGGGAAGATGTTTTCGGGGGAAATATAGGTTGAGGTATGGGTGGGATGTTTGGGGAGAAGGGAGTATGAATTAAAGTATGAGTAGGGGGAGAGAATGTTTAGGGGAGTGGAGTATGAATTAAATTATGAGTAGGGGGGAAGAATGTTTAGGGGGAGGGGAAGTAAGCGTTCAGGTATAAGTAAGGGAGGGTATTTTACGGGGCATTGGTCAAGATGAGTAGGGGGAGGTAGATGTTTTGGAGGAAGGGAAAAAATGGGTTAAGGTATGAGTAAGAGGGGATTTTTTTTTAGGGGGGAGGTAATAGGGGTAAAGGGACGAGATAGCTCAGAGGTCAGGCCACTTGCCTTGCTTGTTGATAGTGACTGATCACATTGCTGTTGTTGTTGTCAATTGTCATTGCTGTGATGTGGCAGATTACGTCGTGCACAATATGTGACAATCTAATACTGAACAACGCAGCCCTGTATTACAACTCAATGCAACTATGATAAATGCAATACAGAACAATACAACCACCATAATCCAATGCAAAACAGGAAAAATGTAGTACAATGCAGTTTGATCTTGCCGGCACAAACCTATCCACTCCCCATGCCGTGCAAAACAAAACAAACTACCAAAACAACACACACAGAGTATAAAATCAAGTTCTAAGGGATGGATATTAAAATGAACACACACATAGGTACGCACGCATGCACGCACGCACACGCACGCACGCACGCATACACACACACACACACACACACACACACACACACACACACACACACACACACACACAACACAATCCCTTCAGCTATGTAGACTATCACACGTAAGTAATCCCAAGGTTGACAGGCCACATAGCATTAGCATGTTGCAGCAAAACTTGACATAGCAAGGTAAGATGACTGTTTATACCTGTCCATTCGTCCCCCAGAACAAAGAGTATGTAATAGTACTGACCTGTTACATTGAGGCGACAGAGAGAGAGAGAGAGAGAGAGAGAGAGAGAGAGAGAGAGAGAGAGAGAGAGAGAGAGAGAGAGAGAGAGAAGAGAGAGAGAGATCAAATCAAATCAAATCAAATCAAATCAAATCAAATCAAATCAAAAGTTTTATTTCCAGATGGTGCATTGAGTAAGCAATAAAATTTGCTTCTTTGTCATCAAGCCATCTATCTAGCAAAAACAACAAGAACAAAACAAGAAAGAAGGGAAAAAACACTTAAACAAAAGCTCTTAACCAAAGAACAGACAAACTAACAGAAATGATGCAGCAAGCAAACAAGCAAAGTACAACGAAGAAAACCCCACCCAAAAATTTTAACTACAAGAGAGAGAAGAGAGAGAGAGAGAGAGAGAGAGAGAGAGAGAGAGAGAGAGAGAGAGAGAGAGAGAGAGAGAGAGAAAGCTGTCATATTTTTGTCTTTTTTGCCTCTTCTTTGCCTTCTGCTCTTTATCTTTGTACTTCTACTTTTTTCTCTTTTTTTCTCACTGTTCTAATTTTCACTGCTTCGCGTTTTCTACTAGCACTTTTTATTGTGTAGTTCTTCCTTTTTCTTCCTCTATTTTTTCCCATAAAATTATTATGTCCTTATTTTCCACTTGGGGAGAAAAGGAGGAAATAATCGTGCTCACTATCATTCACACCACCCTAAAAGCCACCCAATTCTGAGTATAATCGCCCACAAACGTACAAAAAGTAGGTGTCTGTGTCAGAAATGATAGAGCGAACATAGACCTTATCCGTCAGCTCAACGTTCAGATACAGAAGAACCGCAACAAAAAAGACAGGACTATTTTCAGCAGACCTCATGCCATCTTTCCGCAACCCCAAATTCCTGTCCCATACGTAACTCTTTAGTAGCACAGAACTTATCCGCCCCTTGTAGATTCAAGGGCCACTACCGTATTCCTCGCGTCTGCTCTACTAACTCGAGTCGAGCGAGCGAAACTGCAGGGGAAGTTGTAACGGTAACGTTTTTTGTAGCGTGTAACGGCACTCAGCGCTGCTCGCTTCCTACTCCCTCTCTCAGCACGAGGGCAAGTTAGGAGTTGAAAGGCTCCCAACACCTCGGCGCTGTACCGTGGCTCTGGTGGTACCGTTCCCCCCACCCTCTAGGCTACCAGACCTCATTCTGCCGCAAGTTCCAGAGGCTGACGGTGCCGTTACGTTCGTTGACAACTTCTACCCGCTGAGCCACGGCCCGAGATGTGAATGGGGATGATAGGCCTAATAACCAACCGACAAGGGCGGTGCCTAAATTGAGACAAAAGTTTGACAAGAAGTTGTAGGCTAGTCTTCGATCTGGCTTGACTTCTCAGCTGAAGTTGTGTGTGCGTCAGTGGTGTGTGTGTGTGTGTGCGTTGTGTGTCGGCGTCTCTCTCGTCTCATCGAAACCGTTGTCGCATCCCTCTTATTCCCCCCTCCCCCTCCCACCCCCGTCTCCACTGCCACCAGCGCGCGTTGTGCGGTATTTGGGTGATCGAGTCCGGCTGTGTGGTCTAGGAGTGTGGCTGTCGCGCGCTAAGTAGCAGGCTTCCTTGCCCAGGACAAAGTTTCAAAGTTTCTGGTGGGATTACCCTTTGGATTATCTCTCGCTGGGACGTTTGGATGTTTTTTCCTCCTGTCATTGGATGAATCACAAAAGTGGATTGGCGATAATGTGTTGTTTTTTCGTCAATAACGGGATCTCAGAATGTGTGAAATTCTTATGGTTTTCGTTAACGATTGATTAATGAAATGTGTTGTGAGTAAACTTTTTTTTTTTTTTTTTTTACTCGTGTAGAAATTTAAGAAGCCGAAGTGAATCAGTATGTGCTAGGACTAACATCGAAAGTTAAACGGTGTACATAGTAACTGTGTTTTTGTTTTCTAAACGCTGGATTCTTGTGAAGAAAAAAAACATCTGAAGATTGGGTCTAAGTGTGCATATGCATGTAAGTGACAACAGAATTACCAGAATTCCTGTGCAAATTTCTGTTGGTTTTTTTGTCGATAGACATCTGCCTAGTGGATGTTTGTGTGTTTGTGTGTGTAAAGATCGGAATAAACTTCAGTGAAGCATTTTGCAGTCACCACAAGGCACACAAATTGGGAACAATAGTGCTAGACTTTGACAACCCTTAAAACGCGGTGTTCTCAATGGTGCTACAGGTCGTGAACATGTGCTGAGGTGTTTTACAGGCTCTCTGTTTTCCTGTGGAGTATTCATAACGCAGACAAAAGGCCTATGTACAGGATAAGCAGACAGCTGACATCTCTAGTTTTTGCTGCCATTTTGGAGTATTACAACCGTCCTGGTTTCTTTTTGAGTACACGACAAGCTTCCCATGTGAAGACAATGTGGTGATAAAGGTAAGAATCTGGTTTGCACTGCTAAAATTGTTTTGTCTGGTTCATTTCATTTTTTTTTTTTTAGTACGAGTTAAGTCTTCTATGTGAAAAACATGTGCTAAAGAAAATAAAAATCTGGTTGGTTGGTTTTGTTCACATTGTTAGTACTGTTTTTGAGTACGAGATAGGATTTTCATGTGAAAAATGTATATGTATGGTGTAAGAGATATGGTTATGTTTTTCACTGCTAAAATTGTTTTGCCTTTGTTTGTAATACTTTTTAGTATAATATAAGCTTTCCACGTGAAAATATATGGTGACAACAAAGATGAACACATGGTTTTCAATGCTTTGTTTTTAATTGGCGGGGTATAGTTTGTTTTAGTTTAAGAAATAAGTGCGATTCATCTGACATTTTGGCGGACTAGATATTACTCACCATTTGTTGCCATATTTCAATCTTGTTTAAAGCATAAACGAATTATTAACATCCTAAAATTGGCAACACTATTACGTGTAACAGTACACTCACATTCAAAAATGCCTTCACATATACATCTACTCAGGTACACTTGCACAAACGCAGGCCACACACACACACACACACACACACACACACACACACACACACACACACACACACACACACACACAAAACACAGGCGCACGCATAGTTTGTTTGCCTGTCTGTCTGTCTGTGTCTGTATCTCTCTCTTTGTCTCTGTCTGTCTGTCTGTCTGTCTGTCTGTCTGTCTGTGTCTGTCTGTCTGTCTG
>CM060328.1:52157754-52159849 GCA_030674155.1 Stramonita haemastoma
AAGTATACAAACACAAATTTGAAACAGAGAACGTAATAAAACAGCTTACAAAGTTAAAAAAAAAATATAGAAACATGCACAAAAGTACACACACACCACACACACACACACACACACACACACACACACACACACACACACACACACACACACATACACACACACACACACACACACACACGCTTTGTAGAATATGGAGCATAGACATCACTACAAAGAAAAGCAATAAATCTAGCAGCATCTGCAATGAGCGGTATAAACGCGATAGAAATGGTTTAGAAAGGAAATGTCATTGAATGCACGTGCGTGATTGCCTTCTTTTTGTGCACTAAGACATTGTTTCCCTATTTGTACTCTACATCCTCAGCACAATATTAATGTTTTATTTCATTTTCAACTATGTGTAGGTATGCCATTTTCAAAGTTATCAAAATCTGTGGGGGTTTTCTTGTTTCGTTTTATGTGTCTAATTGGGTACCTACGTTTGTTTTGTTTGGATTGAATGGTTCATCTTGTTGAATAGAAGAAAATAAATTAAATTCTATAACTTTGCAGTTAAAAACATGCTCGCTTTAATCTTCTTCTTCTTCTTCTTCTTCTTCTTCTTCTTCTTCTTCTTCTTCTTCTTCTTCTTCTTCTTCTCCTCCTTCTTCTTTTCCCTCTTGTACTTTGACCAGATGTGTTTTGTTTGTGTATCACAGATTTTGTCTTTACTATTTTTTATCACTTTTTTCTTTTGATTGCAGTTGTTTATCGTTTTTATCACGTAGCCTACCTCTATCAATCTCTCTATTTTTCTGCATGTCTGTTACAACTGTATTTCTCAATATCGGTTTTTTTTAAATTTCTGAAGCAGCTTAATCGACCTTTTTCACTGCTTTTTTTTTATTCATTTTAACGATGATTGATGTTAAAGTTTTTGTCAAACTTTATAAACTTTCAATATTTTATTTTTTTTTTTTCCTCTGGTTTTTTTGGGGGTTTTTTTTGCTGACATTATTTTTTTTTCTTTTATTCTTCTCAGTTGAAATAGATTATTCTGAAGAATTTTTGTAAGTAACTGGCATTGGGGGAAACTTTAGGATTGATGTGTCTGGTTCCTTTTTTCTTCTCCTCTAAATATTTATGAAGTCGGTTGGCTATAATTTTTTTCTAAAGACCAGTTATAGCAGTCTACCGCTGTTTAGAAATTCAGTCTAGTGCATTGAACTTTCATGTTTTTTTTTAGCAACCATAGGGTTTTTTATCAACAGATCTCTGTGTTGTGTGCGTGCAGTGCGCGCACGCGCGAGTGTGTGTACACACATTGCGGTATACGGGGGTGTGCCCGTGTGTTTTGTGTGGTGTGAGCGGCCCCACACACACGTAACCCTTTTTGCCCCCCCTGTAGTCTTTTTTTAGCCTTTTGGGATCATAAATCGTTGGCCATAAAAAATTACGGAGACCAAGATCACACAGGAGCGGAGTTGTGAGGGCAGTTTTAATAAACCCAAGATCAACTAAAGCCCCTGAGAGTGTGAAGGTCGTTTGAAATTCACACTTTACAGAGAGAGAGAGAGAGAGAGAGAGAGAGAGAGAGAGAAGAGAGAAGAGAGAGAGAGAGAGAGGAGAGAGAGAGAGGTGGAGAGAGAGAAAGGGGGAGGAGAGAGAGGGGGGGGGGGACAGAGAGAGACAGAGAGAGAGGGGGGGGGGAGAGAAGGGGGGGAGAGAGAGAGAGAGAGAGAGAGAGAGAGAGGAGGAGAGAGAGAGAGAGAGAGAGAGAAAAGACAGACAGACAGACAGACCCGACAGAAAAGACAAAGACAGACAACAGACAGACAGACAGACAGACAGACAGAGGGTGGGGAGAGAAGAGGAGAGGAGAGAGAGAAGAGAGAGAGGGGAGAGAAGAGAGGAGAGAGAGAGAGAGAAGAGAGAGAAAGTCAATCAACAAGTGACAAAGAAAACTGAGAGATAATAGGCAGAAGTTTTGTTTCCAACCCCTCCATTATCCAACATTCATTCCTATGCCTTGTGCTCCTGTCGGCTTCGGGCTCAAAATGGTATTTTTGATCAGTTTGAGACGCCATTTATTGGGAAAAAGTACTGACACAAA
>CM060328.1:52159949-52162449 GCA_030674155.1 Stramonita haemastoma
GGCTTTTGATTCAGTAAAAATTTTCCCTCTTTTTTAAAGTCATTTTTGTCAAAAGGGTTTTTTAGTTTTTGGGTTTCTGACCAGCACTGTTAACAGCCCCTGTTCCCTTTTGTCTTTGAGACCTTGGGTTTCTGGCTTTACGAGCCGAAAAATCCCCCTAACGTACAATGGGCGAACCTTTCTGATGTTTTCAGCTTTCGATTTATTCTAGGGATCCCGGTTTTTTCTTTTTTGCGGAAAGCATTTTTTAACCACAATGGCTTTTACCCTTTTTGTGTTCTGTGAGTTTTTTCCCAAAATCAAAATGTTTTAGAGAGGGGAAAAGAGAGAGGTTTTTGTGTTCTTCATTTTAAACGCCCCTTTCCCACCTAAATTTTTTAATGTGTTTTGGGGTGTTTTTGGGGGTTTTGGGGTGTGTGTGTGTGTGTGTTTGTGTTGTGTTTGTGTGTTTGGGGGAGTGTGTGTTTTTGGGGTTTGTGTGGGGGAGTGTGTGTGTTTTGTTTTGTGTGTGTTGTGGTTTTGTTTGTTCTTCTTTTTAAAGGGCCCCCCGGTTGTTTTTTGTAAAAAAAAAGGAAGGTGGAAAGGGAAGGGTTTTAAACTTTCGCCTGGCCAAAAAGGGTAAACCGTGATTTTTTCGGGGTTTTCTTTACCCGCCCGCCCCTTTTTTCCCTATTTTTTTCCGAAAAAAAAATCGGAATGGAAAGTAAAAAAATCATTCTGAGGGAGACTATAAAACCGAGGCCCCCGTGTACGAAACGCACCACAAATTTTAAAACGCACTTTTTTAAAAACCCCCCCTTTCCCCCTTCGGAAGAGCAGGCCTCGTGTCCCCGGTGGAGCGGATGAAAATTTTTTTTTTTTAAAACCGAATGCACACGGGTTGTCGTTTTTTGGGAACACCATCCCGGGGGGGAAAAAATAAAATTTAATTTGGGTAGGGGCCCCCTTTTTTGCATTTTGGGCCCGGCCCCGCGCTTCCCCGGGGGAGAGCAGCCCGAATTTTACGAAAAGGGGAAATTTCTGCTGTGACATAAAGTGGTATAGAATAAAATAAAATAAATAAATAAATAAACATATGACTCACAGAGAAATGGAGAGATCAACCTTGAGTTGGAATAATTTATTCAGGATGCTTAGATAAGCCAGTGGCACTTTTTGCACCGGGCATTCACAAAAAAAGAAAACCAACAAGCAATCAATAAACATATAAATACATGCATAAATAGTAGTTCTGTGAATATCTTATACATATTGATAATCACAGTCATGTCCTTTGCATTGTGCAAGCCTATATTCTCATTACTGAAAGACTTTCACAAAGACAAGTGTTAACAGAAAAATGTATAAACAGAGTACGCAAACCATGAAAGTCACAATTTAATCACAAATGGGAAATGGCTTCAACACATTATCATCATCATCCTCATCACCACCATCCTCCTCCTCCTCCTCCTCCTCCTCCTCATCATCATCATCATCATCATCATCATCATTATCATCATCATCATCATCATCATCATCATCATCACATCATCATCATCATCATCATCATCATTTTTTATTTTTATCATTCTAAACTTCTACCTGTTTTTAGCATTTCCTTGTGAAGATGCTCCGTCAAAGACAAACAAACAAACTGCCGTAGCCCCAAATTAACCAGGAGTGAATCATCAACAGATACAAGACTTTGAAACACACACGGCCACAAAAATGTGCAACGGCATCGATTGCAGCTGACCAGTATTACAGCCCCCCTTTTCCTCGTTAAGAGAAACACAGAAATCAACAACAATCCAAAAGAAAAACATCCTAAAACCGCCTTGTTTAAAGAGCAGGGGAACTACGGGAAAAAAGAAGGCCACAAAACCCTACACACAAAAAAATACTGACGATAAATGCCATGGTAGAGCTGTAGCTAGATACATCAAAGCAGGCAGCAGCATGCTATATTATGCACAGCGAGAAGGGGAACACATTTTCTCACCAGGAGCAGGCATATTAGATCCTGTGTGTGAACAAGGAAAACATAAAGAGATTGGCATGTGGGAAAATTTAGGGCATGTTATTAGAGAGAGAGAGAGAGAGAGAGAGAGAGAGAGAGAGAGAGAGAGAGAGAGAGAGAGAGAGAGAGAGAGAGAGAGAGAGAGAGAGAGAGAATAAATTATGTTAGCGACAATAGTTACAAACTGGTTTATTGTCAATGTAGGATAAGGGTCGTATAAGCAAAGTTACAAGTAAACAACAACAATGTTATTATTGTCATAAATACAATATCCAAGGTTTTTAGCTCCATTCATAGAGAATACAAACATTTCTCGTCACTTTTTTCGAAAGATAATTCCTTATTTCAGTCATTGTCACACATGCACACATACACACGCACGCACGCACGCACCACACACACACGCACACGCACACACACACACATTTTGCTCAGCAGCATTTAGTACGCACGCAAACTCTTTTGCTCAAACAGATATACCACGTCTATACATCCAGC
>CM060328.1:52167449-52174715 GCA_030674155.1 Stramonita haemastoma
AGAGAGAGAGAGAGAGAGAGAGAGAGAGAGAGAAGACGAGACAGACACAGGGAGAGAGATGTGACTGTATATGTGTAGATTGCTGTAATAAATACTGTTTATATACAAGAAGAACAAGCAGGTATGTAAATGCGTTTACACGGTAACAATTATAATTGTCTACTTTGTTACGACACAATTTTATGGGTTTAAGATTTTCTTGATAGCCTGCACAACATGCCAATAGTTTGCAGCAATGATTCTTAGTTGGAATGACTGTTACACGTTTGCAGTAATAATATCAATCATACATTTTTATTGGTGATAATCTGGATAATATAATATATTTTGTACATCATGTGGTTAATCTGTGACTTGCAAAGTACAGAAACATGTACACTCACATTAAGGAATTCACTGATACATCAACATGCCAGCACATACAATTACAGATAACCGTCTCAAGAAACCAGGCAAAAGAAGCACTATACATTGATTTTAAGTACACTTTGGTGACTGTAGGTAATTTTATGTTTATTCACCAGGATCATATTAATCCAACAAAATATGATCCATGCTATCTTGTGAACAGTATTCTGTAATTGCTGAAGACAGCAGACGGTAGAGTGTTCCCACGAACATCTGTTGGATCTGCTATTAATCCATCTGCTTTAGCCAGCAGACACACGACAGGTATCCTCTATCTTCTTTTCGTGAATCCCCCCCTCTCCCTCACCCTCTCCCCCCACCCCCACAGCATTCCACCCACACTCTGCTCCTCTCAGTTTCGCCGCCATCCCGCAACGTGTGTCTATCCTGTATCGTACTCGAGTGTCTGATGCAGATAATGATAGTGTAATGTACACTGCTTAGGGCTTAGAGTGCTTATCCAGAGATGGGCAGAGGTGGTGTCACAGTCGTGTCAGTGCCCTGGCTTGCTGAGTGGTGATGACTGGCGTGGATGAAGGATGTTTTATTGTCCACATTCAATAGCAGGTGTGGCTTTAGATGCAGACGGTAATAGTGGTACCTTAGTAGGATCATTATTCACGCCGTTTTTATTTTGTGTAATATGGATGCTGACTCGTTTACACTTACACCTATGTAGCTGTTTTATTTTCTTTTCCTTTTTGTATGCATGTGTTATCTCTGTCTCCATTATTTTCTGTCTTTCTATCCCTCTCCCCTTCTGTCTCTCCCTCCCTCCCCCCCTCCCCCATCCGCGCACACACACACACTTCACACGCACATATCACACATACACATACACACACACGAACACACCCTCCCAACCATAGACACACAAGCGCGCGCGTGCTTGCGCGCGCGCGCGCGCACACACACACGCGCACACATACACACTCACACACACTCTCTCTCCACACACACACACACACACACACACACACACACACACACACACACACACACACACACACACACACACACACACACCACGCACACGACACACGCACGCACAGACCACCACAGCCGCTTAAAGAGGGTAATAAAGCCAGCAGTGACGTATACATTACACGATCAGACAATGGTGCAGCACTAACATCTGAATCGAAAACAAAATCAACCGTTTTCTGACATAAGAACACACTCAGCAATCTTTCTGACACTCGTAGAAGACTTCCGGTCCATACAAGCATAGCCCATTGGTCCAAGTGTTGCTTTCAGTCTGGTAGATCTGCAGTCGATAAAATATTGCAATAATCACAATGGATCACATAGACAACAAAACAATGGAGAAAAGTGTGGAAAATATCAGGGTTCCCTCATTCGTAAAGGAATTGGCAAAAGATTTGGACGGTGTTGGTAATCCTTACAGTCTGCTAGTTAGGAGAGATGATAAAGACTCATGGGGGCAAATAACATAGGAAGACAGACAGAACAGGGAAGAGAGAGACAATGCTGCGAGCTCAGCTTCTTTTTGTGGCTGTGGGGACATATCTGAACCATCTGCAGCAGGGACTGGCAGTCCTGACTCCAGCGGAGCAGCCACAACAGAGGATAGGATTTAACGCCTTGGAGGCAACACTCTATCAGGGATGATATCCATTCTGCATTTGTCTTCCTAGACTGTGCTCTGGCAGCATACCAAGGTTTTGTTTGTTTGTTTGTCTGTCTCTCCGTCTTTCTGTCTCAGTGTGTGTGTCTAAGTGCCCGTGTCTATCTATATCTGTCTCTGGTTGTGTCTCTCTCTCTGTATCTCTCTCTCTCTTTCTATGTCTGTTTGTCTGTCTGCCTGTCTATCTCTCTCCCTGTCTATATATATATATATATATATATATATATATATATATATATATATATATATATAATATATATGTGTGTGTGTGTGTGTGTGTGTGTGTGTGTGTGTGTGTGCGTGTGTGTGTGGTGTGTGTGTGTGTGTGTGTGTGTTTGTATTATGTCTGTGATGTGTGTCTGTCGCGTGCAATATACTTTGAGCAAGTTGAACCTAGTGGCCATCATTACTTTCTAGGTTAACGGCTACATATTCTGTTCATTTGCATCATCCATACCACAAGACGTCAGTGGATTTCCATTATACAAAAGACAGATGAGATATGAATGTACGTTCACCTCTCACGTCGGAATGTCATTGCATTTATGCTGGGCACAAATATGGTCGCAAATGCAAACACCCACTATTGGTCAACCTTGGAGTTCTAGCCAAGGAACCCAGAACCTGACCTACCCACCCTCCTCCCTAAAACCTGTCTGCTCAATTTGGCATGCGTCCATTCCCACACAGGGCCTGTGTACTGACCACTCTGAAGGATCTGCGCAAGACTGCAGGCAGACATGTCAGTGGACACTCAAACTCTCAGTCCTCAATCTCCACCAGTGTAAGATCCCCAACTCATGACCACCAGGCTACTTTGCTCAAGACCCCCACCCCCACCACACCTCCTTCACACACACAACCTCTGAGTCATGGGCCGAGCATAGTGGCACACTCACCATAGCTATACAGTGTCTGCAGTGACTGGTCTGACAGATGATCAACAGAGAATAATGTGTGTGCACAGCTCTTCAGTGGGACCCCTGATATGAAAGCTACTGACCTCGCTCTTCTGCTCCTTGTGTTCTTGTTTTTTCAGCATTTTGGTTTGGTTTCATAGCTGTAGGGGTAAATGGTGTCTCTGTGTCTGTTGGCTTGTATAGGTGTCTGCTGGCTAGTTTACAAGATTCACAAATCTTATCATATTTTGAGGATAGCTTTTTAATCGTTTGTTGGCGTTGCATGTAACATGCACGCATATATTCATACATTCATACATACATACATACATACATACATACATACATACATACATACATACATACATACATACATACATACATACATACATACATACATACATATATACATACATACATACATACATACATAGATACATAGATACATATATACATACATACATGCATACATACATACATACATACATACATACATACATACATACATACATACATACATACATACATACATACATACCTCTCTTACTCTTCCCTCTCTCTCTCCTTCCTCCCCCCCTCTCTATCTCTCCCCCCCCCCCCCCCATCTCTGTTTCCCACTGTTTATCTGTGTGTCTATTTTTGCTTTTGTCTAGGTATCTCTATCTCTCTTTCCTTTTTACTTATTTTTCAACACTAAAATAGCTGGAAACGTGAAGGGTAAAATGACATTCAGCAGTTAAGGTACACCGACAGGCAAATAAACAGGCAGGTATGTTAGACTGAAAAGTAGACAAAGACACAGACAGTCACACCAATCAACAGAGCGTATTCTAAAACGGTGTTCAACTTTAACTTCTACTATACAGTTGCACTGGTTTTGTGGCCACAAAAAAGGGTTAGCAGATGATTAGACAATTCAGAGGAGGACGATTGATTGGGTGGCTCACTGATGCAAAAGGTCATACCAGACTTTTCAGGAAAAGCCTACATTCTTTTTGGAGATACTGTACAAGACTTGCTAGCTAACATTCTACAGTTGAATACATTCACTACTGGTAGTAGGTAGGTGGGTATGTAGAGAGTTGGGTGGTTGGTAATTGATTACAACATTGTTTTTGCCTTTTGATCCCTCTCGAATGAACACTTTCTGTATGAAGTGTGAGTGGTGAGGAAGCATTTAACATATATAGGATATCGTTTTCATTTTAGAAGGGTTTGGATTTTTTCTTTAAAATCTGTGTTATGCGTATATCAGTACATAACACATGTACAACAAATCGCGCACACACCACGCACGCACGCACATACACAAATACACACACACACTTACACACACACTTACATACACACTTACACACATGCGCACGTACACACACACACACACACACACACACGCACACACACAGAGGCAGACAGATAGACAGATACACACACACACAACTAGACACACACGCACATACACACTCTCACATACACACAATGTTAAAAGTCAATTACCTACCTACCCAACAACCTACATACTTACCTTCCTACACACACGCGCGCGCACACACGCACACACACACACACTCACTACACACACCCAAATGCACACAGCACATACCACCCCCTCCCTCCTCCCCCTCCCCCTCTCGCACACACACACAAAGTTTTCCACACATTTCAAACCAACACTTTAAAGTTGACAGTGCTCACACATTATCCCATCACTAACCAGAAAATGACATGTCCAGACTAAGTCCCCTCTAGCCTAGCCTGTCTGCCTCACTCTCTCTGGCTGAGATCAGAGCGCAGTATGTTACTCTCCCCTGGCACCTGCGTGCCATCATTGTTGAGGCAGTGCCAAACAAAGCCCGCCTGCCTCTGTAAACACCGCTGCATAGCGGGGTCAATCAGGGATGGCAGCCTTCCAGACAATCGGCCACTCCTGCAGGAAGGAGAGAAGGAAAGCAGCACTGCTGTAGCTGCTGTGGTGAATAGAAGACCTTTGTTGTCATTTCCTCTCTGCTCCTCCTCCTCTGTTTGTAGCCAGCAATTTGTTTCCATTCTTTCCCTGATTGTTGTCGTTTCCTGCTTCCATGGTTTGTTTGTAATTTGTCCATGGATGCTTTCATCATTGAACTTTTTGGTGTGTTTTTTTTAAGTGCACTTGTATGTGCAATGATTGGGATGTGATGCATGTGTTTAGTCTGATAAGTAATGTTCATAGCCAAAGCCTCTTTAGAGCAACAAAGCAACAAGGCTGAAAATCAACAGGCGCTGTAGCCGAATAGTTAAATCCATTCAACTTCTATCCAATTGTCTATAAATGGCACGATATGGAAAATTAAGGGTAGGGATTTTTTCAGTCTCCCAGGTTAATTTCTAATGCAGGTAGACCTACCAGTGTCTTGATTCCTTCTGTGATTATTTTCATGCAGAAAATCAAAAGAGCAAGTTAGAGATACCACAATTTATGTCAGCGATTGGTGGGTTATAATTATAGAACCGAACATACCCAGCATACATCCCTAAAGTCCAAAGCAGCTACCTTCATGGAAGGCAAAAGCAGTCATTATGCTCATAGTTTGAATTTATTGACAAAAGTTTTGCATCTACGCATAAATAACAATTCTGAAGTCTACAACGATGATATCAGTAGCCAAAACGTCAACATGTATTTGTAATCAAACAGCTATTGCCATAGTAGGTAAAACCTATCTTGTCTGTCAGTATTCACGACTGTTTTAGCTTTTATTTTGCTCTTTTCTTTTCCTTTGACATCCTTCATGCTATTCACACTTGTCATGCCATACGGTAGGGAGGCACATATGCACCTGCACGTAGCCACCAGCACATCAGGACGAGGGAGCGCTGACTCCTGCCCATAAACCTTCCTTCATGGCCAGGCTGCCGATGGGAAAGGGCCGGGTGACGTGTGTGGAGGCCGCCTGATGAAATATTCAACACACAGCTCAAGGAAAAGAAATCCGCAGGATGACATGGCAGACACGCAGGTCTGGGCTATACTGTGCACAATAAAATAAGTCATCTTTTGCCCCATACTGGGATAGGAATTGATTTGTTGGGAAGTGGGAAAAGGGTGATGATGGGGAGAGGCAGATGCATACCTCAAACAGGGTGAAGAAGAATTGAGTGTTATGATGACCGTATGAACAAAAGGAGGCAGGACATTATATTTTGACGAAAAGAGAGAGAAATAGTGTGTGTGTGTGTGTGTGTGTGTGTGTGTGTGTGTGTGTGTGTGTGTGTGTGTGTGTGTGTGTGTGTGTGTGCGTGTGTGTGTGTGTTCGTGTGTGTGTGTGTGTGAGAGAGAGAGAGAGAGAGAGAGAGAGAGAGAGAGAGGAGAGAGAGAGAGAGAGAGAGAGAGAGAGAGAGAGAGAGAGATGGCTGAAAAACGTGTTTTTTTTTAGGGAAAAGAATAAGCTATGTGGATAATCGTATCAAAAACTATTCTTATGTGGTAATACAAATTTAATGGCTTTGAGAGAATCATTTTGTTCATGTAAAGGGAATATCAAACCGTTTACTATTACTATGAATCGTGATCTTAGATAATACAAAAATCGTTTTCTTTCTTTGAGCAACAATATCTATGCAGATAGATAATGATAGTGCAGCCAATAGATAGTTTATAACATACTTTTAAACTGGTGTGTGTAAAACATAGATGTGCAATATTCCCAATATACTCCACCCTGCCAAAGTATATACCCTTTATGTGTGTATATGTGTGTATGTGTGTGTGTACGTGCGTGTGCGTGTGTGCGTGCGTGTGTGTGTGTGTGTGTGTGTGTGTGTGTGTGTGTGTGTGTGTGTGTGTGTGTGTGTGTGTGTGTGTGTGCATGTCACCTTGCTAAAAATCTAAATTGTCATCGGTTGCATGCGTAAGAACTGGTTGAATGCACTTGTTTTTTGTTTTTGTTTTTTGTGTGCAAGATATAACCTATGAAATTCCATTTATTGTTATAATTATTATAATTATTATAATTATTATCATTATTATTGTTATAATAATAATAATAATAATAATAATAATAATAATAATAATAAAAACAAAAAAAAAACATGCCTCTGATTCGGTGGCCCCCGTTGCTCTGGTCTCATGGTAACCTCAGATAATAATAATAATATTTTTATTATTACAGAAAACGTGGATAATACTGATGCATTCACTTATTTCCTGCCTATGATCTTCCTCTAGGGTTACACCTCCTAGCTGTTTATACTTTCAACAGACTTCAAAATTTCTACCACCCTAACTAAGCGAGGGTGTGTGTGTGCGTGTGTGTGTATGCGTGTGTGTGCGCG
>CM060328.1:52179815-52182315 GCA_030674155.1 Stramonita haemastoma
TTTTCTCCCAATGCGACAGGGTTCCTTTTGCTGTTCGTTTCATTTACCTTAAAGTACGTAGACAATTGAATATAAACTGAACATGTAGCTTGTGTTCTTTCTAACCAGTTGAATGCGTCTCGTGCAATTGCTTTTTGGTTTCATTTTTATTTTTTTATGTTGTCTAATTGTTTCGTCCTTCTTTTCTCTGTCTTCCTTTTCTTCCCTTTGATCGTACGTTTCCGATGATAACCTCCTTTATTTTGTTGTTTCGTTTGTTCGCGATTGTTTCCCTTCTTAGTTTTCTTCATGGGTTAATCGAAATAACTTGAACTTAAATAAATTGAATTGCATACACTACAAAGCAGCTTGCATTTCTTCGCTGTTTTAATCTTTATCTCTCACCCTCTTACACACACAAACACACACACAAACACACACACACACGCACACACGCACACACACACACACACACACACACACACACACACACACACACGCACACACGCACGCACATTCACACACACATACGCACACTCGCACGCACACACGCGCCCACACACACATCCACACACCAACACCCACACATCCACACACCCACACTCACCCCCACCCCCCCCCCCCCCCCCCCACACACACACAGAGCCACACACACACCAACACACACACACACACACACACACACACACACACACACACACACACACACACACACACACACACACACACACACACACATCAGTCCGTAATATTTCTTATTTTAAAGCCATTTTTCCTTTGCCACGCCCTATTCCGTTCCCAGTGAATTCCCATCATCAAATCAAACACTTTACCTCACGCCCAGGAACTTTACTCACGCAGAGCGGCAAATGAACTTAGTCACCTGTGCTTGTAATAAAAGAAAACAATATTACTGCCAAATCGATTTTTCTCTCAGAAATATGATATAAAGAGAAATAGCTTTAGTTATTGCAGGATACTTAAATCTATGTGTAGATTTGTGTTTAAATTTGTGTTTACAGCTAGCTCATTGTCGAATTTATTGTATTTGTCAACTTTGGAATTGTCTATATGTTTGTATGCCATGTTGCCCGTCCATCTATCTATCTATCTATCTATCTATCTATCTATCTATCTATCTATCTATCTATCTATCTATCTATCTATCTATCTATCTATCTATCTATCTATCTCTCTCTCTCTCTCTTTATCTCTCTATCTCTCTATCTATCTATCTATCTATCTATATCTCTCTCTCTCACATTATATCTCTATCTATCTGTCTGTCTGCCTGCCTGCCTGCCTGCCTGCCTGTCTGTCCATCTATCTATCTGTCTATCTATCTACCTATTTATCTATCGATCTATCGATCTATCGATCTATCTATCTATCTATCTATCTATCTATCTATCTATCTATCTATCTATCTATCTATCTATCTATCTATCTATCTGCATGTCTTACTTTTTCCTCACTCTCTTTCTCTCTCACTCTTTCTCTCATTGTTTTCCTTTTCGTTTTTTTAAAGAAAATTTTAATAGGTTATGATATCACAGGTCTAAATGGTAGCCTTGGTGGTCAGGTGACACAAGGCAAGTCCGTGTTTGCACGTACACATGAGCACTTGTGTGCGTGTGTGTGTGTGCGCGTGTGTGTGTGTGTGTGTGTGTGTGTGTGTGTGTGTGTGTGTGTGTGTGTGTGTGTGTGTGTGTGTGTGTGTGTGTGTGCGTGCGTGCGTGCGTGCATGTGTGTGTGTGTGTCTGTCTGTCTGTGTGTGTGCTGCAATATGTAAGTTTTTTTTTCAGATTTCCTCACCACCAGACTTAGAACAGTTTGAGTCTGTATTAAGTATTTAATCAATAGGATGGATACAGTCCCTGCCATAGCAAGCCATGGGTCTAGTGATGCTTCATGGCAATGAACATTTCATTCATTCCCTATCTTGGTCTCATTTTCTCTTGGCCAGGTATTGAAATCCGTTAAAAAGTTGAAACAATTAAATCATCGTGTATATTATCTTCACATAAAATAAGATATTATCAATACTCTATTGCATATGAATCCGTACTAGCTAGCTGTATTTTACATTATTATACACTGATTTGATAGTTGGCGCTTTTTTCAGTGGCATTTCATTGACTTCAAAGAAAAAATCAAAGCAAGGTAAAATTAATTACCATCTGATATATATATATATATATATATATATATATATATATATATATATATATATATATATATATATATATATATATATATTATATATATATATATATATATATGTGCAATAAAGTGGCTATCAAATACAAAAAACAGATTGAAAATCGGACAATTCTGTGCAACATTATTACAAATTGAAATGATAGACTGCAGGATGTGACAAAATGAGAAACGGGCAAGTTTATTTTAGTAACAGGTTGTCAGAATGCGTGCTTTGGTATTTTCAAAACACATGTAAAAGCAAAAGGAATAAAAATGATACCTTGATATTTCATTATAAGATAAATAAACAGATCTAGTT
>CM060328.1:52189815-52202315 GCA_030674155.1 Stramonita haemastoma
GTTTCGGTTCCACTTCAGGTATTTCTGCTTGGAGAAAAAAATCTGTTTTTTTTTAACTCACCCAATTTAACCCCCTCTTCCACTAAAAAATGCAGTTACTTTGGGGGGAGAGAAGGGGGGCCCCGGGGGAAGAAAAAGGGACCCTGATAGAGGGGGGGGGGGGGGGAAGAGGGGAAAAAGGGAGAGAGAAGAAGAGAGAGAAGGAAAAAAAGAGAGAGGGGTAGGGGAGAGAGAGAGAGAAGAGAGGGAAAGGGGACAGAGAGAGTGAGGGGAAAGGAAAAAAAAAGAAGAGACAAAGAGAAAAGAAAAGGGGCATGAGACAAAACACCCCAGTACCCCCATTTTCCTTTCAAGGTGTTATCATTTTAAAATAAAATCAAAAAAAAAATTTATTTCATGCGAGGAAAGGGGGCGGGGGTTTTGTCGGGGTGCCCCCCAAAAAAATTCATAATTTGATTTTTTTGTTTAAAAACAAAAAAGGGGGATGTATATTTTTAAAAAGAATTTTTTTCCCTTTAAAATTGGGGTAGATGGAAATTAATTTTGGTTTTAAAAAAAATATTTTGGGAAAATTTTTTTTTTGAAATATGCGGTAAAAATATAACAGCAACCCCATTACTAACATCCCCAAAGCTTTAAAGGGGCTTTTTCCCTTTTTTTGGGGTTAAATTCTCCATCAGCTATTTTTAAAAAAATTATCACTTATGTATGACTTTTTAAAAGATTTTTTGATTCAAACCCAGTTGGTTTGTTTTTGTGTTTTTTTTGGGGGACTCTAAAGATGCCCAATTTTGGGATTTTTTTTTTTTTTTTTTTTTTTTTTTTTTTGTCTTTTTGTGGAGGGTGGGGGTTTTTTTTTTTTTTTTTTTTTTTTTTTTTTTTTTTTTTTTTTGGGGGGAAATTTTTTTTCTTGTACGGGGTTTTTTTAAAATTCCCAAAATTTTGTTTTTTTTTTTTTGGGTTTTTTGGGGGGTTTTGAGGGCGGGGAGATGTTTGTTTTTTAAAACTGTTTTTCCCCGCTGTTATTGTTGGGTATTCCCGTTCTTTTTTTGGGGGGGGGTTTTAATTTTGTGTTTTTTATGAAAAATTTAAGTAACTTTTTTTTTACGTTTTTCTTGGGAAAAATTAGGGGTTTTTTTGAAGATTTTTGTTAGAACTGTTTTTTCCCTTTTTTTGCTTACTGTATGTATTTAAAAAAGGTTAGTGCCAAAAAGGGTTTTGTTTTTTTTTTTTCCTTTGTTTTTTTTTTTTTTTAAAATTTTTTTTAGAAAGAAAATTTACTCCCAAAAAATTTTTTATCCCAAAAAATTCAAAACCCCCCCCCCCCATTTTTCCCCCCCCCCCCCCCCCCCCCCCCCCCCAAACCCCCCCCCCCCCCCCCCCCCCCCCCCCCCCCCCCCCCCCCCCCCCCCCCCCCCCCCCCCCCCCCCCAAAAAAAAAAAAAAAAAAAAAAAAAAAAAAAAAAAAAAAAAAAAAAAAAAAAAAAAAAAAAAAAAAAAAAAAAAAAAAAAAAAAAAAAAAAAAAAAAAAAAAAAAAAAAAAAAAAAAAAAAAAAAAAAAAAAAAAAAAAAAAAGAAAAACCCCCCCCCCAACCCCCCCCCCCAAAAAACAAACAAAAAAAAAAAAAAAAAACCCCAAAAAAAAAAACCAAAAAAAACCAAAAAAAAAAAAAAAAAAAAACCCCCCCCCCACCCAAAACCCCCCCCAAAAACCCCCCCCCAACAAAAAAAACCCCCCCAAAACCCCCCCCCCCCCCCCCCCCCCCCCTTTTTTCCCCCCCCCCTTTTTCCCCCCCTTTTTTCCCCCAAAAAAAACCCCCCCCCCCCAAAAAAAACCCCCCCCCCCCAACCCCCCCCCCCAAAAAACCCTTTTTCCCCCCTTTTTTTTTTAAAAACCCCCCTCCCCAAACCCTTTTTTCCCCCCCCCCCCCCCAAAAAATTCCCCCCCCCCCACCCCCCCCCCCCCCTTCCCCCAAAAAAAAAAAAAACCCCCCCCCAAAACCCCCCCACCCCAAAAAAAAAACCCCTTTTTTAAAAACCCCCCCCCCCCGAAACCCCTTTTTTTCCCCCCCAAAAAAAACCCCCCCCCCCCCAAAAAAAAAAACCCACTTTTTTTCCCCCCGCCCCCCCCTTTTTTTTCCCCCCCAAAAACCCCCCAAAAAAAGAACCCCCCACCCCCCCAAAACCCCCCCCTCTTTTTTGGGGACAACCCCCCCTTTTTTTTTTTCCCCCCCCCCCATTTTTTTTTTTTTTCCCCAGTTTTTTTATCCCCCCAAAATTTTTTCTTTTTTAAAAAAAATTTTTTTTCCCCCCCCCTCCCCCCCCCCAAGCCCCCCCCCCCCCTTTAAAAAAAACAAAAGATCCAACAAAAAACAAAAACAAAAAAAAAAGAAAAAAAGGGGGAAAAAAAAAAAACCCAGTTTCAAAAAAAAAAAAAAAAAATTTCAAAAAATTTTCTTTTAAAAAAAATAAAAACAAAAAAATAAAATTAAAAATTTTGTTATTTAAAAACCCCGTTCAATTACTATTTAAAAAAATTTTTTTTTTAAACCCCTTAAATATTTGAACCCCCTTTAAAAAAAGGGGGGGAAAACCCCCAAAGGGGGTTTTCTTTTTACCAAGGTTGGGGTTCGGCTTTCCACAAAAAACAATCAACAAAAGACAATCAAAATATATAAAAACATGAATGAAATACTAAGTGCGTGTTGGTGTGTTTGCGATAAAATAGCCAAGTCAATAAAAAAAACTTTTTTTTTTAAATGAAAGAATTGCTAAAAGGAATAAATAAACAAAACATGTTATTCAATCAAAACCAAAAAAATTAAACACACAAAAGGACACATAAAAACAAAATTAAAAAAAAACATGAAAACTAAGTAGTAAGATAGTTGAAGAAGCTAAAGTATACAAAATCCTAAACCTAATTCAAACTCAGAACTCTTTACTTTCTAAACCGACACATTAGCACATGACTGTCATGACAGCACTTACCACACTGTGTGGACAGCAACAATGAGAAAAGGACACGCTACTCATTGGGGGTGACCTTTGTGACTGCAGACATGGCGTGTCTGCCTCCCGCCATCCTCGCTGTCATCATGCCCCCTGTAATGTCAACGGTCACTGCCCTTCAACTCGCTCTGAAAGAAAAACCCAGCCAGAAACATCGGATCAGACCCAAACAAAGCCACTCCAAACAAAAACAAAGCCTGATCTATCTCACCTGTCGGCATTACCGAGTACGGTGTTACCCACGGCCACCAGTGATACCCACATGATCCTCTTTCTGTATACACTCTGGTCTTCGCTGGGTATGCAAGCAAAAGCAGCGTCAACACACACACACACACCACACACACACACACACACACACACACACACACACACACACACACACACATACACACACACACACTCACACACACATGCACACACACACACACACACACCAATCCAATCCAATCCAATCCAATCCTGTTGCGTATAGCCTCAGCCGACCGCACAAGCCACATCGAGGCTGTCACATCGTCACATTTTAAATAAATAGTAAAAGATAGGCTCTGCTTTCTATGTTGTTTAATAGCGTGTTGTTTTTTTTATTTGACACAAAGATGCGGGTATTGTTTTCCTTGAGGTTGTGTGTGTGTGTGTGTGTGTGTGTGTGTGTGTGTGTGTGTGTGGGTGTGTGTGTGTGTGTGTGTCTGTGTCTGTGTCTGTGTCTGTGTCTGTGTCTGTGTCTGTGTGTCTGTGTGTATCTGTGTCTGTGTGTCTGAGTGTCTGTGTGTCTGTGTGTATAGATGTGTTTATGTGTGTCTGTGTGTGTTTCTCTGTATGTCTGTATGCGTGCGTGCGTGCGTACGTGCGTATGTGTGTATGTGTATCTGTATATGTCTGTCTGTGTCTGTGTCTGTCTATCTATGTGTCTTTGTATTAATGCATTTGCAATGGAACATACTTACGCACCTTATATAACTAATGCCAAATTGTGTGCATGCCTATTTCACCACGCATTTCTTGAAAACCTCATTCTTATTCTGCAGCCTTTTTTTTTCTTCTAAAATTGCCCTTATGTACTTACTGATAAACGAGAAAGTTGGGACTTTTTCTTTCCTTTCTGCAGTTGTTTTTTTCCTCCATTCCTTTCTTTTCTGCATGTGACGGTGAATGACAAGATCAGAGAAAGACATATATACCAGACATGGCCATTATTTATGAGACAGTTTGCACTGAGCCCCATCTCTGCCTTACGATCTGTGTGCAGGAGCAATGGGCCATTTGTCAACTACAGAGATGATGCAAGAGAGAAAGCATGCGTCTGATGCTGAGTGTAAACAGAACAGAATGTCTAGAAGAAGTAGACAAACCCGTTTTCCAAAGAATGAATGTGTTTATTTCTTTCTGGAAGATACTCAAGAGTAAAAAAAAAAAACTATAGAGAAGAAAAATAAAGAAGTAGTTAATCAAACAAAAAACAAGATTAAGAGTAACATCCCGACAAAGATAAAAACAAACAGAGAAAGAAACAAAATTAAAAAGTCAAGAGAGTCAAATGACAAATCAAAGACAGAAAACAAAATATCATGCCTTTGTCCAAATTTATACAAAAAGTATAGAGATGACATGAGAGAGAGAAACAGAGACAGAGAGAGAAAGGGAGAGAAAGAGGGGGGGGGGGAGAGAATCTAAGAGAGAAAGAGATTGGTAGAAGTTCAGACGAGGGTAGAAAGAAGATTGTGAAAAAGACCAAAAAGAAGAAGAAAAAGAAAGACCAGCACACCTAGACACACCTAGACACACCCAAATAGACAGACAAACAGAATAAACTACAACTCGAGCTTGAAAGAGACGAAAAAGAACGAGATTTTCCCACCATAAAACACTGCTACACTGACCTTCATAGTGACACACCCTATACACAGTCTTTACAATTCATCCCGGTCCAAGCCTCGCCCTTGCTGGAAACGCAACCCTAGCCGTTGCTATGAAACCATGTATGCAGAATAACGGTGTTGTATTATTCATTTTTTATGGGGGTTCATTTAGAAAAAAAAAATCCTGTTTTTGATTTCTATCTAAATTGGTTGTGGTCGATTGTGGCGCCACAAAATGTAGAAGTGGCATAAAGATTACCAGAACAGGCCTATAGCTATCCTCACGTGGGTTTTTTATTTCAAATCTTGCAAACTCTATGTGCTCAAAGTATTTTGGACTTGATTGTCATATTTGGATTTGATTGTATAAACTACCCACGAAATATAGAAATCATACGTCAAAAACTATGTCTGATTACCTGGAATACTAAATATTCCAAACATGTTCCATGATAGCTGAACTTATTCTACTATTATGTCAGTCCTTCAGTAAATGTGTGAATGATTTACGTCTGTGTGTCTGTGTGTGAGTTTGTTTTGGGGGGTCTTCATTTTGCCGCAACGTGAGAAGGCCCTGTTTGTCTGTCTGTCTGTCTGTCTGTCTGTCTGTCTGACTGGCTGTCTGACTGGCTGTCTGACTGGATGGCTGGCTCTCTCTCTCTCTCTCTCTCTCTCTCTCTCTCTCTCTCTCTCTTCCTCCTCTCTCTCTCTCTCTCTCTCTCTCTCTCTCTCTCTCTCTCTCTCTCTCTCTCTCTGTGTGCCTCTTCCTCTGTTGGCATATGCTTGAATCATTTCTTCTGTGTTTAGTTTAGTTTATTAGAAAGAGAAAGAAGGGAGCGAGACAGAGATAGAGAGAGACGGAGAGAGAGAGGATGGAAGAGGGCGACAGACAGACAAACAGATAGAGATAGAGATAGACAGCAAGATACAGAGGCAGAGACAAAGAGATTGACAGATAAGAGACAAAGACACATAAACAAAAACATACAGACAGACAGAGAAACAGGCAAAGAAATAAACACAGAGAAAGAAATTGACATACAGACTAACAGAGATAAACAGACTGACATACAGCTGTGTGTGAGAGAGAGAGAGAGAGAAAGTGTGAGACAGAAGTAGAAAAAGGACCACAGAGCTAGAAGGTGACAAACAATCCCTTTGAAAAACAGACAGCAGGATTTCACAACACCGGCATCCGACGTCCAATCTTGCTGCCCTGCTAATCGTATCCAGCTTGCCGGTTAGTTCACAGCCTCAAAACCAGGCGGAAATCCGCCCAGAAGTGCCAACCTTTTCCACACGGGAACACAGAGAACACAGAAGAACTGGGGTGAATGATTGAAAGCTGGAGTGCGAAAAGAGGAGAACGGAGGGGAGAGGGGGGTAAAAAGATGTGTGCGGTGATGAGAGGTAAAAAGAGCGGAGAGGAAGATGGGGATGTGGTATATTATGTCATCACCTTGTCATTGTTGATGCCGAACAGTTGCAGAGAGAGAAGAATGCACAGACATAATCTTGCTGTGGTACATACTGTCAAAGAATGTGCATTATCTGCACCATGGCTTGCCTGTTATGTACCGCATGTGTAATTATGTCTGCTTGTCTGCGTGTTTCTGTATGAATGTCTGCCTTCAAGCATAACCCGCTTGCCTACTTTTCTATCTGTTCTTTTTTCATGTTTTTCTTTTATTCATTTCTTTCTCTTTTTGCTTTTATTTCTTTGAGTCTAAAGAGATCACAGCTGAACAAAGTTATATCTTTTTGAACTCCTGACATATATGTATGTATATATATATATATATATATATATATATATATATATATATATATATATATATATGTATATATATTATGACTGTTTCAATATTGATGATAATAATCCTGAGCTAACACCTGCAGTACACAACCTACTGAACCCCCTACAGATGACAACAAAAGCTCAGTCACGGGACCAGACTAAGTGAAACATACATCACAACGTCCCTCGAACGATTTGTTCTCTTGAACCTTCAACCCAAAAGACTCTGACATAATTTCATCCCAGGTACAGAAAGGTATGAGGAAACACAAAACGATTGCAGTGCACACATTTATTTCATTTTCATACCTAGCTTTCTATCGAAAAATCCAAGACTATTGTTGAGAAAAAAGCAGTGGAGGAAAAACAAGTGCAGGTACCAACTTCTCAATCATTTTGAAAATGACTTATCAAAGATTCAATTTTTTTAAAAAGATGACATGAAAATAAATTCTAGGGAATGATGTCTTTCAGTGGCAGCAAAATCCAAGACTATTTCAAAACAAATAAAACGAAAGCAAAATTCTATCTAGAAGTGCCCAAGATGTTTGTTGTGAGGTGACAGAACAAATGTGGTAAGTGGTTAAAAGCTAAAAATAAGGAGTAGGAGGAAGATGGGGAAGGGTGATAAGAATGTGGTGATGTGAGAGTGATGTCGTCACGTTGTCACTGATGGTGCCGAATAGGAGGAGGTTGATGAAATGTGTGCGCGCGCGCGCGCGCGCGCGTATGTGTGTGTGTGTGTGTGTGTGTGTGTCTGTCTGTCTGTCTGTCTGTCTGCGTGTGTGTAAGTGTGTGTGCGTGCGTTGGTGAAACTCAGGCATTTAAAACTCGCTGATAGTGTCAGGGGGTTAGGGGGATAGCGTCGTGGTTAGACTGTTGTGCATTGCACTCGTGATCTATTTATCTGGGTTCGAATCTCGTTCGAGGGGATATTTTAACCTGGAGTTAACAGTAGTGATAACACATTCATATTCTTCAGCTGATTTACACTATCATTACAGATGTTAGTCTATTTCTTATAAAGTCAGAACTATGCATTGAAACGATGAAATCAATTGAAAGACGGAAATCACTAGAGGTCCAAACACACACACACACACTCACACACACACACACACACACACACACACACACACACACACACACACACACACACACACACACACACACACACATATATATATATATATATATATATATATATATATATATATATATATATATATATATACATGTATACACATACACACAGATGTATGAATACAGAGAGATGAAACACGCAAAGAGAGCGAGAGGGGGAGAGAGAGGAGAGAGAGAGAGAGAGAGAGAGAGAGAGAGAGAGAGAGGAGAGAGAGAGAGAGAGAGAGAGAGGAGAAGAGAGAGAGAGAGAGAGAGAGAGAGAGAGAGAGAGAGAGAGAGAGAGAGAGACAGACAGACAGACAGACAGACAGACAGACAGACAGACAGACGCAGACAGACAGACAGACAGACAGACAGACAGAGACAGAGACAGAGAGTCAGAGACAGAGAGACAGAGAGACAGAGACAGACAGAGACAGACAGAGACAGAGAGAGAAAGCATGAGCCACAGACAGAAAGAGACAGACAGAGACAGATAGCAATAGAAACGCAAAGACAGAGAGAGTTAGAGAAAGAGACAGACACGGCAACAGACATAGAACACTTAACACACACACAGCCTGGTTCAAAATAGCAAGCTCAGTGTCCATTTCCTCCCACGCTAATCATATCAGGAAGTTATGCCAGAGCGTAAAATGGAGGCCGATTTTTGGCAGCAGAGGTGCCAGCCTTTCTGCCTGGAAAGACTGAGGAAATAGGGTACATGAGGAAACCATGATGTGTCGGATGGAGGAGCATAGATGAGGAGAAGAAGGAAAAAAAAAAAGAAGAGAGAGAGAGAGAGAGAGGAGAGAGAGAGAGAGAGAGAGAGAGAAGAGAGAGAGAGAGGAGAGAGTAGAGAGAGAGAGAGAGAGAGAGAGAGAGAGAGAGAGGAGAGAGAGAGAGAGGGAGAGAGAGAAGAGAGAGAGAGAGAGAGAGAGAAACAAAACACTGAACAATGAACTCTGAATTCTTAACTATGAAATGTGTTTTAATGTACTTTGGACTTGGGTCACAGTACATCTTTAGGCCTTTGGATGGAGCAAAAGATTCGTTTATATCATTGGCAAAGCAAATGCACACGCAAAAAGTGGTTTATGACTGATTTAAAAAGAAAAAATAAACATCTACTATTCTTTTTCATGATTATAAACCTTAACACAACATAACATAGTCACAGACAAAAGATGATGTCGAAGAAAAATCCTACATATCGAGTACATGACTATTCAACTGTGACAGTTATTCAAGAGAGAGAAGAAGAGAGAGAGAGAGAGAGAGAGAGAGAGAGAGAGAGAGAGAGAGAGAGAGAGAGAGAGAGAGACAGAGAGACAGAGAGAGACAGAGAGAGACAGAGAGAGACAGAGAGAGACAGAGACAGAGACAGAGACAGAGACAATGGAAATGCAAACATACAGACAGACAAAATCGATTCATGACACCAAGATTCAGTTAAAATTGCCCCTGTGCTAATCGTATTCACGTGATCTTAGGGCGTAATGTCGAGTTAGACTTACGCCAATTGTTACAACATGAAGATAAAAAGGGTGTGGAGAGTGCATGAACAAAACATAATTTGTATGTTATATTGACAGGGGTAGAGGCAAATGTAAGTATGTGGAAGTAGTCAAAAGAGAAAGAGAGAAACGGAGAAAAACAACAAGACAGACAGACAGACAGACAGACAGACAGACAGACAGACAGACAGACAGACAGACAAAGACAAATAAATAGAAAGAAACATAGAAACAGAGACGTAGAAACAGAGAGAGACAGAGAGAGAAAGACAGAAAGTGATATATACATACAGGCAATAGACGGAGGCACACACATTTAGAGACACAGACAGACTGACAGACAAACAGGCAAAACATGCAGACTAGACATATAGACTGAGACAGAAACATAGTTTCAAAGACAGAGATAAAACTAATACAGGCAGACAGACAGGCTGACATAGAGACAGACACAGAAACACACAGAGACAGATAACCTGAAGAAAACAAACAGAAGTTGAAAGCCAGCGAGCATGCTGTTGCATTATAAACAAGTGGCATTGTTTGCCTTCTACTTCTTTGTTGCTCTCCAAATTGACGTCTATAACTCGTTTGTCTTGTGGAGTGCTCGATATAACCATGAGAGGTGGTCTTTGTGTCCAGCATGGTCAATGCGTTGTCTTTTCTGCCACGTTCCTGCATGCTGTGGCATTGAGAAATGATCAGCATTCAAGTGTAACTGACACATCACAAAGCACTTGGGCACAAACACTTGCAAGACAGAAACAGAGCAAAAGACAAAGAGTGTGAGAGAGATAGAGAAAGAGACACACACACGCACAGAAAGAGAGAGGGAGAGTGAGAGGAGAAAGAGTTAGATATAGAGACAGAGAGAGAGACATACAGAGATACGGAGAGATAGACAGACAGAGAGAGAGAAAGAGTGACAGAAAAAACCACTTCAGGCAAAGATAGAAACAAACAGTCAGAGAGACAAAGAGGGTGGGGAGGCAGAGACAGACTAATAGACAGACAGATGTACAGACTAACATGTTGACAGGGACAGAAGAGTGGAGAGACTGATAGAAAGGGACAGAATTGACAGAAAGAAGGAAGAGAGAGAGAGAGAGAGAGAGAGAGAGAGAGAGAGAGAGAGAGAGAGAGAGAGAGAGAGAGAGAGAGAGAGAGAGAGAGAGAGAGAGAGAGACAGACAGAAACAGACAGACAGACAGACAGACAGACAGACAGACAGACAGACAGACACAGACACAGAGAGACACAGAGAGACACAGAGAGACACAGAGAGACACAGAGAGTAAGATAGAGACACAGAGAGAGAAAGAGAGACAGACATTGGCACAAAGGGGGAGACAGAGACATGCAGACAGACACAGAGAGAGCAAACTGCAAGATGGACAGAAAGAAAGCAGGTGGTGTTATCTCAATGAGCAAACTCTTGCAGTATAGAGTCCAAGTCATTGTGAGTGTCCTACTTCCTTGTTGACTTGTGACCTGACGTCCTGTGTGATTCGTGTGTCTTGTCAAGTGCTGAGAAAACACAGATAGGGACTGTCTGTATGGGGGGTTGCACCTTCTGTTCATTTGGCAATCGTGTCGTCCAGCACGCTCTCTCATGCCCCAGCATTCAGAAATGCTTCAGCACCCAAGAATAATTGACACATCGAGAGGCACACACAAACACACATGTTACCAGGAAATGGGGATGGCATAGCGTAGTGGTTAAACCATAACGCTCGCAATCTCAAGACCTAGGTTAGAATCCCGTTGAGGGAATTTATTTGCCCTGCAGTTAACATCAGTGCTGACTCCACTCTTCCCAAAAGTCCTTCGGGTGAGACTATAAACCGAAGCCTCTTGTGCAAATGCACGCAAGAATATCTTGAACACATGTTAAATCCTGTTCATCATTTGGAAAGGATAGGCCATTGTGTGCCGGTGAAAACAGATGATACAGTTTACAAAACTGCATACACACGTGTACTGGATGTAAAAAGAGCACATAAGGGTTCTTTCCATTATCCTTGATATAACTGAATAAATATAGAAAAATGAATAAATAGAGTAGCATAAATCAAGGTAAAGGAGAGAGAGACAGAGAGAGAGTGACTGAGAGAGATAGACCGACAGACAGACAAAGACAGCGAGAGCGAAGGAAAAAAGACAGAGACCGACAGACATAGAGACAAGGAAATACTGGGGCTTCGGGAAGCAAAAAAGACAAATAAAGACAGATTGAGAGATAGGGATACATAAAAATTGACAGATACAAAGATGGACAAACAGAGACATGTTCAGGTATCCATAGAGACGAGAAGAGAAAAACCGAGATAGAGACACAGATGGAAAAGGAAAAATGAGGTTTTGAATGAGAGGGAGAAAAAAGACAGATACAGACAGTCACTGTATCAAAATGAAAGGAACAGAAAGTAAAACAACAAAGATACAAGTAGACACAGATGCAGAAGAGAGAGAGAGAGAGGAGAGAGAGAGAGAGAGAGAGAGAGAGAGAGAGAGAGAGAGAGAGAGAGAGAGACGACGAGGACAGAGACAGACAGACAGACAGACAGACAGACAGCCCAGACAGACAGACAGACAGACAGACAGACAGACAGACAGATAGACAGACAGACAGAGACAGACAGACAGAGACAGACAGACAGACAGACAGACAGACAGAGAGGAAATCGGGTCTTATCTCAACAAACATTATTTTTGCAAACGTTAAGACACAACATTGTGTGTTTTCCACTTTCTTGTTGACTTTCAAATTCACGCCTATGATTCATTATGTCTTGTTGAGTGCTTGGAGAATACAGCGAAAGAAAACGTGCTTGTAGTTTGTGACACTATTAGTTAATTTCAGCATACGTGTCCACAAGCACGTTTCTACATGCAATAACATTCAAAAAACTGTCTGGCCCCATGTAAAATGAACACATAGAGAATCACATGCACAAATAGATAGAGGGTACTAGCTCAGAGAGAGAGAGAGAGGCATTGAAAGAAAGAGTGAGGGGAGAGAGATATATCAAACTATTTTTATTCTTTTATATCGACGATAATGGAATAAGCACTCGTGTGCTTTTTTACATCCAGTCCCCATGTGAATGCAGTTTTGTCAATCTTGTCTCTGTTCTCTCTCTCTCTCTCTCTCTCTCTCTCTCTCTCTCTCTCTCTGTCTCTGTCTCTCTCT
>CM060328.1:52209815-52224815 GCA_030674155.1 Stramonita haemastoma
TAATTATTTGTAGTGTGATATTGTTTTGGTGTAGCGTATTGTGGTGTGGCGTGACTTGGTGCAATGTGATCTTGTGTGCGGACAATCTCTCTCTCTCTTCTCTCTCTCTCTCTCTCTCTCTCTCTCTCTCTCTCTCTCTCTCTCTCTCTCTCTCTCTCTCTCTCTCTCTCTCTCTCTCTCTCTCTCTCTCTCTCTCTCTCTTTTCTCTCTTCTCTCTCTTCTATCTCTCTCTCTCTCTCTCTCTCTCTATCTCTCTCTCTCTCTCTTCTCTCTCTCTCTCTCTCTCTCTCTCTCTCTCTCTCCCCTATCCAGCCACCTATTCCTCATTTCCCCCATGTCCATCCTAAATCATTAATCATTAATCTTGTCCATGACAGTTCTTTTGCCATCAGAAGATGAAAATTTAAAATCATTGTTCTCCATGAAGCAACTGTTCCGCACAATCTTTAAACAGCCAGGAAATTTTTTCCGCCTTTTCCATAATTCTTTTTGAGCATTTTTTGAACTTTGCAAGATTTGGGGGATGTGTTTCCGTTGCGTCATTTAATGAATTCCTAATGGCTTTATGACATGAGGTAAAAATGAACAAGAAATACGGGTTTATAGAGAGATGGAAGAATCACGAAAAAGGTGTGGTTTATTTTATATAGATTAAAGGAGTTTCGGTGTGTGTGTGTGTGTGTGTGTTGTGGGGTGTGTGTGTGTGTGTGTGTGTGTGTGTGTGTGTTGTGTGGTGTGTGTGTGTGTGTGTGTGTGTGTGTTCGCGCGGTGCGTAAAATATGTGTGTGTGTGTGCGGGGGGGGCTGTGTGTGTGGTGTGATTTTATATAAATAGTGAGAGAGGGGAGAGAGAGAGATGGAGGAGAGAGAGAGAGGAGAGATGAGAAGGGAGGAGAGAGGAGATGAGAGAGACTGGAGAGAGAGGGAGGGGGAGAGGAGGAGAGAGAGAGAGAGATGAGAGAGAAATACAAACAGAGACAGACAGAGACGAATATTAGGAGATAATGATACAGATAAAAAAATACTCATGTTGACAGTCTGCATGGTGGGTGTTCTGTAATCTAGAGGTCCACTTTGGTATATGTCTCCAATGGTAATTTGTTAAATATATGTACACAAATAAAACCAAAACAAACAAGCAAGCAACTAAATAGCAGTACAATGTGGTAAACAGCCACCAACCAGCCAGCCAGGCAACCAAGCAGCCAGCAATCAGTCAACGATCCAAACTTCCAAGTAACTACACAATAAACCCAGCACGCAAGCAACGCAAACAGAGTTGTCATATCAGCATTTTCACATTGTATATGGTTGCCATTGTTTCGATCTTCTGTACGAGTGATACAGACGTCATATTCCGATACGGAAATGCAGCTATCTTCATTGGTAGGCATAAACGCTTGCATACACAAAATCTCACCATTGATGAACCTCGGAACTCTAGCGCGGGGGAACGAAAGAAAACAAAATCTCAATATCTAAAACAGTTACGCTGTGAGGTAATAATCCTTCGTTTACAAAGAACATTAAGGTCAGGAGGCTTTCACTGCAGGAGCTTCTGCAGCAGACAGCTTCATTACTACATGGGAAACAAGGAACTAAGTTCCACCTCTCTGTGTGCACTAGCCTACTGTCATCTTCATCGTTGTTCAAGACCCAAAGACATCTACAGAGTTCCGGGCTGTCTTCGGCACGTGCCTGGTGTTGGTGCCACCCCCCTGTGGGTGTTCCTGTCCTCTCTTAAACATCACAACCTTGTTTTCCCTGCCCCCCCCCACCCCCTTCCTTATTTGCGTACATGCAACGTTTACGCCATTAGCCTTTGGCTTCGAGAAATTTGTGGTAAGGAACATGGTGAGAAGCTAGAATGTTGGTGACCATCCACCTCTAAACGAGTGGTACTGCACCCCGCCCCTCCACCCCTTTTGGCTTTTAAGCGTTTTAAGGCAAGTGGCGCAGTGGCGGGGACTGGGTGTGGAGTTTGGGATTCTGATTGACTTTCAAACTATAACCTTTCTTGGAAACACGTAATGAAGTATTAAAGCGTGATGTTGCTGTCTTATTCTTAAAAAAAGGCGTTTATATACACCCACCCCCTCATTCTGTTCTACGAACGATTGTTAATTTCTCATTTTTTTGTTTCTTTCTGCAGTCTACAAATTGAATTTGCAACAGCTTTTGTCTTCATAGAATTCTCTGATTTCCAGTTTTTTTATGGTAATGAATAGCTTTTATTATGAATTGATGCCATTTTCAAAGTACAAGTGACCTCCAGGCTAACTCACTCATTACGTGGCTAAGTGTCATTGATATTATCAAAATTAGACTTGTTCCAAGCCAAAGGCTTGTTGCTTAGGGGATAAGCAAAGCGTCAAGGTCCCTATCAAAATGGTGTTCTGCTTTGGAGCGTTCTGCTGAGATTGCCTTCATCAAGTAGTCGAAGCTCTAAAAAGTGACACCACTTCTCCGAAGCCAGACTATGGTTGCCTTTACACAGTGGTGGACAGGAACTCTCCATCCATCGCGTGCTTTTATCTCACACCGATTTTCTTGTGAAGTGAGTAATACAGGTGTGCTCTTAATGACTCTCGAGATGTTTGGCAGTGGAACACCCAATATCACAACAAAAACAACCGGAAAAACAAAAACAGTAACAACAATACAAACACTAATTACCAACAACAGCAACAACAACACCAACATTGAATTTACGTATGCTCCCGATTTGTTATTGCATCTTGTACAACTAAGATGTTTCAGTTCCCCCCGGCCGCAGGGTTAATAGGAGTCTGCGAGGATAATACCCTCCCCACCTTTTGGAAACTCTGTGCCAGGTTTTCTCTCTCTCTTCTCTCTCTCTCTCTTCTCTCTCTCTCTCTCTCTCTCTCTCTCTCTCTCTCTCTCTCTCTCTCTCTCTCTCTCTCTCTCTCTCTCTCTCTCTCTCTCTCTCTCTCTCTCTCTCTCTCTCTCTCTCTGTATCTCTCTCTCTCTATCTCTCTCTCTCTGTATATCTCTGTCTGTATCCCTTTGTCTGTCTGTCTGTCTGTCTGTCTGTCTGTCTGTCTGTCTGTCTGTGTCTGTCTGTCTGTCTGTCTGTCTCTGTCTCTGTCTCTGTCTCTCTCTCTCTCTCTCTCTCTCTCTCACTCTCTCTCTCTCTCTCTCTCTCTCTCTCTCCGACCAAGGTAAGGTTCTTCCCATCATTTGCAGTGTTTGTATTTAGTCAAGCTAATCCATTAGAGCCCCACATAATGCAGGCTGTCCTGAGGTAACATCGCTCTTCACCGCAGGCCTGTGATCAGAGAGTTCCTGGCGATGAACAAAAGTCTACACCATGTTAGCATGGTCAAGAAAAGATTTCCGCCTCTTTCACAACATCGGGGATGATTTTTCTTTGACCACGGCAAGTTGCTAATGGGTTTCCGCTATGTCCTAACGAAGGTTGTCCCGTACAGAAAAGGAAGAAATGGAGCTGACACAGAGAAGCAGCAACACGTTCTATGCAGTCGTTGTCTCTGGAAACCACCAGGAGAATGCAAGTGCGGACTGGATGAGAAGTTTGCATGTATGGCTGTGTTCAATTTCCTCCATATAGTTATTAGGTAGCCGCACTATGGAATCCTCCTATTTCCCCCGTTTAATTCTTTTTCCTCGAAGGCTCAGACGGCAACTCCTCGTTGTCTGTCATTTGAGCGACACTGTGTCATGCTGCCGCTGAGCGCCTGGTAGTCAGACCCAGTGCATCGACTTCGTTCTGGAAAGGTTGGCGTGAGAATGGGCAAAGAAGGGGGAAAACTATACAAGAACAAGGTGGCATAGAGAAAAATGAGAGGGATAGAGAAGATGGAATCCTAGCATATTGATTGCAGAAGGTGGGGATACTATTTATACTGACAAGTCCCCGGCATCCCCATGGGAGATTCTGTTTAATGGAAAGTACAGGCCATTGTTACCAAGAGTTTGTCAAGGAAGAAGACTGTTCCATCACCAAAATTAAAAACACATGTTGGTGTAGGCTCTGGCACATGCATTAAACCAGAAACTGACAAGACGTTAGTTTGGGGCAATTATACAAATCGCTGTAATAGCCTGATGAAACTGATAACACAGAAGTAATGTAGTTAGTCTTTATTTAAGGAATGTAAATCAGTCTTTACCTAATAATACGGCATGGATATGAGATGCTCTCGCAGACTTCTAGGTGTCCTACACAGACATCACATAACAAAGGACGAGGTTTAAAACAAGAATTAGAAACGCTATTGACCCATATGGAGAGCCCCTGACGTGAATGACAATGCACAAACTGAAGTGGTACCAGCATGTCACACAAAACATCTGGACTGGCCAAGACTGTCCGACGGGAAAAACAGTAAGGGGAGGGAGACGAAGAGGCAGACAGAGGAAACGATGGGAAGACAACATCAGAGAGTGGACTGGTCTTGAGTGGAATGACTCGATACGTAAAGCTAAGAACGCCATCAGTGAAGGGATTTGGTTGCAGAATCTTCAGTGCTGCCCCAGCGGTCTACTAGACTACGGAATAATTGAATGTGAACTCTTTATCTATGGGGTCTGTTTTAGACATGTTCTTACAACAAACTTTACTGGACCGATATGCACACAACCCTAATCACTAATGCTGCAATGATACTTCTCAGGCCCAGAAATACCACATAGGGAGCGCTTTTCTTCTTTATGCTTGCACGACATCTAGAAAGGCACCCTATGTTGTCAAGTTTCTTATTAAATATACCTTTTCTCTGTATATTTTTCAGTCTCTCTGTTTCCTTCCGTTTGTCTGTCTGTCTCTCTCCCTCTCTCACTCTGTCTCTCTCTGTCTGTCTCCTTCTGTGTCTCTCTCCCCTCTCTGTGTGTAAAAATCCCCTCTTACATGCATAAGCTGAAAGGTGTGCAATAAAATATCTCACAATTCATGTCAACGTTTAGTCGGTTACAAAAACCGTACATACCACCATGCATCTCCAAAATCGAAATGTGGCTACCTTCATGGTAGGCAGAACACAAATTTCACACAGTCCTTTGGATGAGACTATAAACCGAGGCCCCGTGTGCGAACGCACGCAGTACATCTTGCGCACACGTTAAATCCTGTTCCGCTTTTCGTAAGAGTAGGCCATCGTGTGCCCGTGGAAACAGATGGCATTTACAAAACTGCATACATACGGGGACTGGTTGTAAAAAAGCATTATGAATGATTATTCTATTATCTTTGATATAAACGAATAAACGAATTAATTAGTTAATTAATTAATTAATTAATTAATTAATTAATTAATTAATTAAGTGGTGAACCTTGGAGCGCTAGCCAAGACACAAAGAAAAATCCGATACCACTCCACCCCGCCTTCATATGTCTCATGATCACTCCCCAACTCTTTATCTTTCGTAGGTGATGTTTAAGTGAATTTGTCCATCTGTTTTCAACAGGAAACCAAGACCTTATCATGTTTCTACCGCAGGCAGTTGATGACTGTGAAATAGGAAAATTGCCTTCTACCAAACACGGTCTGTGAAAAATGATAATTCGGATCCATTTCCTGCCCTGATTTGTATTTATCTCCTGAACAGAGGGTTTTGGACATCAGAATAGTTTAATGGGTTTATGGTTGATGGATTGATGGTTGATCGTAATCATTTCCTCAAAAATATCTCTGAGTTTTGGAGGAACATCAAACAAATTTCCTTAGCATGGACGGTTGAAAAGAGTGAAATGATCTTAGAGAATGATTATATAACAAGAGAAGGTAACGAAGGGGAAACCCGATTTTTTTAATGGGAGGAAGACATGCTTGTTCACTCCACATGATTAGAATCATTAGAGTGCTGAGCGGGTTGGAGAGAGAGTGGGGGGGGGGGGGGCGGCAGAGAAAAAGTAAGAAAGACAGAGACTCTCTTTCCTTTTTTTCTCTTTTTATGTCTTCCAGGGAACGGGATATCTCCCGCGGTCAGAGCACTCGCTTTCCCCAGTCAAGTTAAGCAGCGTCAAGCCTGGTTGTCAATTGGATGGGTGACATTTGCCCCGCCTTGGCTACAGTACAGTTCTCCAGTTCACCTAGCTGTAAATGGGTACCTGCCCTCTTTAGGGTTAGGGAAGGGAAAAGCAGCGAGGGAGAGGAGATGGGCGCCGCCCTCAACATTCTGACCCCTTGAGAAGCTGAGGTCTCTGACGCCTCGCTCCCTACGACACCACAGGTTATGGAACATTCTATGTCTCTCAGACTTTCTTTTCACTCACTTAACTTGATCCACGTTTGAAAGCTGGTGGGTCTGTTGTGGCCCCTCTATTTGAAGCCTTTTAATTTAAACCCCCCCCCCTCCTTTTTGTTTTTGCTCTGGGTTTTTTATCTTCTCACAAATTGTTTGTCTTCACTTCTCTCTGTACGAAAACTAGTTTTGATCCTCTTTTGTCAACAAACCCCCTTTCAAGAAACTTATTCAACAAAAGCCAAAGCAAACAAACCAGAAGAAAGGTTGCCGTTGATCAAATATTCAACGTTAAGTTTATGGACAGAAAGGGATATCTGGTTTTTACTTTGGTTTTTTCATTTGGGAAAGACGTTATTTGCATTCTTAAGACCCCTTGTGATTTTATGCCTTCGTTATGAGGAATTTTTGTTTGCACCAAAGGTAGAATTGTGACCCTTGTTGTGCGTGGTTTTCAAAGGGAACAAAGAAAATGATCCCATGAAAGGGGCCCAGAACAACCAAGTTAATAGCGTTAAGCTGATACTATAATGGCTTCCAAATTTTTGCTCTTTTGCTTCGAAAAGTTGACATTATTTTTGTCCTTGAGAGATAAAGAGAGCGAGCAGAGGCACGAAAGTGAAAGGCGGGGGATTGAGAAAGGACTGACAGAAACAGGGGAAAGGTGTTGCCAGGTATGTATGTATATATATTTAAACAACACTTTTGGCCTTGAATTTTTATATATACTATATATTTTATATATTTTTTTATTTTATATATTACATGGTTTATACATATGTTTTTATACATACTTCACATCATACATTCATACATACATACACATACATTAATACATACATACATAATACATACAAAAATTTTCATACTTACATACATACATACATTCATACATACATACATTCATACATAAAACTTTAAATTTACATACATAACAACACCAATACCTTACTTTACTTTCTTTCAAAATTTACATACTTACATACATACATTACATACATACTTCCCAACAAAACAAAAATTTTCTTACATACATCATATTACTTACATACATACATACATAATCAACCACACACACACATCACAACACAACAAAAAAACACACACACACAAAAAACCACATGTGGGGGGCGGATAGCTAGTGGCGGGAACATTGCGTTTGCCAATTTGAAGCCCCGGGTTCGAGTCCGGTCGAGGAATTTTCTCTTCCTGGAGTAAAACATAAAGTGCGACTCCACCCCCCCCCCAAAAAGCCCCTTCGGATAAAGACTTTAAACGAGGCCCGTGTGCGAAGCACGCAGAACATCTTGCGCGCACGTTAAATCCTTTTTCCGCTTTTCGTAAAGAGTAGGCACATCGTAGGCGGTGGGAACAGTTGACAATATTTACAAAAACTGCATACACACGGGGGCCGGATGAAAAAAAGCCACAGATTGCTTATTCTGTTATCCTCGATATAATATAGATAATTAAAAAATAAAAGCAAGACAGACAGACAGCAGAAAAGACGCAGACAGACAGACAGGGCAGACAGACGGGGCAGACAGAAAAGGACAGTAGACAGACAGAACAGACAGCTAAAAGTTTAAAGTGTTCCATCTACTAGGCGGTCGTAGGGAAGCGAGGTGTCGAGACCTCAGCTTCTCTTGGGGCCAGCATGGTTGAGGGTGGAGCCCATCTCCTCTCCCTCACCTGTTTTACCTCTCCCTGACCCTAAAGAGGGCAGGTTTCCAATGACAGCTGGGCTGAACTGGCGGGACTGTACAAGTCCCAAAGGCGGGGCAATTTGGGCACAATACTTACTAAATACATACCATACTTTCACACATTACAACATACACCCCATTTTCATTGTTCGTACGTACGTACGTATGTTCGTACATAAAAAAATACACACATACATACATACATACATTTCTTTAAAAACATACTTTCATACAAAAATTTCATACCCTAACATACAAACATACAATACATTTAAATTCTTTCTCATACATACATACATACATACATTTCATAAATCTAATACATACATACATACTTTTTTTCAGCAATTTTCAAGAATATGATTATCACCCTATAGTCATTAAAAAAAAAATCTCACTTTTCCGAAATTCCCCTGTAGAAATCCCTCTTTTCTAGCCCTCCCGTTTCTGCCCTGTCCCTTTCTTTCTTGCCACGTTTTCTTGTTTAATTTCTCCACTCTTCATGTTCTTTTTCTGGTGTGTGTGTGTGTGTGTGTGTTGTGTGTGTGTGTGGGGAAGTTTGTCTTTGTGTGTTGTGTTGTGTTCATCTTTGCATCATTCATGCAAAAAATTACCAGGAACAACTACGGGAACATTTCTGTTTGCAATTTGTTTTGCAATTTTTTAATCAAATTTTTTGTAGCTAGAAAGAATTTTTAAAATGCTATTTTTCTTAACATTTCATTTTTTGATATTTTGCATGGGATATTTTAAAGAATTGAATATACATGATAAAGATTTTATTAAAATGTTAATTTCTATTTTTGTTGTGGCAATTTTTTTTTTTTTGGGGGGGGGGAGGGAGATCAGAGAGAAGTGGGCGAGGTTAAGTTGAGGGAAAGGGAAAGCGTCATAAAAGCGGCTGAAGCAACCGATGTTTAACAAATGACTTGTCGAAATTTTACTTCCTTACCAGTTCAAATATCTTTTACCAGGTATGTTTAATTCAGGATGAATTTCATAAAAAGAACATTCGGATTTTCCTTTGGGGCGGAGAAAAAATATTTGAAATATACAAAATTTCAAAACAAATATGCAAAACAAATAAACTTCAAACAGATTCTTTCCTAATCTTTTTCTAGGAAAATTGAAAAAAAAAGAAAAAACACAAAAAGGGAAACTGTGACCTGAGAGGGATTAGCAACAAAGTGGCCCACGGGTGAAAAAAACAATTTTTTTTCCTGCTAAAAGAATTATTAATCAAAAACGCACATCTTCAATCAGTTGGCAAAAATGGGGTTTTTAAGAAAAAACAAAAATTTTTCCTTTAAATTCTCCCTAAGCAGAGAATAAACAAAAAAAAAACTAAATAGAGATCAACAATTATCCCCACCGTGAAAAAGGGCCAATCAACAAAGATGGGGGGGGAAAGGACAAGAAAAAAAAAAGGACGAATACATCAAAACATTTTACAATCACCCAACCCACCCTCGCCCCATGAACAAATTTTAACTCTAAACAGTAACTGGGGGGGAGGCAACCCCAGATAGATTTTGCACCCCCTCAAAAGCTTCTCAATCTGCCAGTAGTTCTACACTCTTTTCTGCTTAGTAACGTGCTTGTGAGACCTTTGACCCACAAGGCAGAGCACCTGCCCCCCTTTCCTGATCAAGGACAGGGGTAAAAGAAAAGCAGGTAAGAACAGAATTCTCAATTCGGCCTTGAAACAAAGTTTTCTTCCAGTGGTAAAAGAAGACAGCTGATCTCTCTGTTCAATGCCACTCTTCGTCTGCCATTGCCCTTGTCTCTTTTGTTTCTGTTTCTTCGACTAGTGTTCTGGGGTTTTTACCATTGGTGACAATGTTTTGATTTGCGACTCGTTTTTGCCCACATAACTTTTTTTTAAAGGTTGCGTTTCTTAATCTTCGATGGGAAAATTGTTTAAAACTAGTACCAGTGCGTATGCAGGGTTTTTTTTCCTATTTGATTTGTTTTTGTTCTGCGGTTTTTTTTTTATTTGTTTTTTTTTGCTTAGATTGTGTCTTTGCTTTCTTATCGGTATACATCGTCCATATCTTCGAAGAAGGGGAAAACAAATCTTAGCGGGAAATGTGAAGTGTTATGCGTTTTATTCGCACATAGCTTTGGTTTAAAAGTCTTTCCGAGTACTTTTGCAAAGAGTGGGAGTCAGTGCCGATGTTAACTCCAGTAAGGGGGTCCTCTGGAACGGAGGTCGGTGGTGGCCGATTCTGGGCCTTAACATCACGGGCACAACGTGCAAAACCCTATCAAAATTTAAACCCTCTATATTTTTTTCTATTTCTTTGTATATTCATAGCTTCATTCACACATCCATTTTTTAAAGCCTTAATTTTTGCTTGGGAAAAGAAACGAAATCTTCTTTTAACACCCTGATTTCTAATTTTGGGTTATATTTTTTTCCTGTCTTAAAAAGGGGGGGTTTTTTTTTTTAAACATAACTTTGTTTCATCCCTTTTGGTTACTTTCAATTTATACTGGAACAACACGATTTCAGCACAGTCGGCTTTGGGTTTTTAATGACGAAGGGGTCGATGATTACTCAAGAAAGACATAATCTGCAAAACACATGATACCCGGGTGTTAAATCGGGTTCCATGCCTTACCTTTTCCAAGACATTTTGATTTGCTAGCTGGTTAATAACATTTGAAATAGAGTTGGGGGCTCAAGACCCCTTTCCTTGTTTTTACCATTATAGACATTTAAAAAGCCCTGTATATTCATAGTTTGGGTCTGCCACCCGGTACTTAAAAGCCTTTTTACATTTCTTGAAATGAACAGAAGAATCTTCCCTTTTTCCCCTGTGATTTCTAATACAATGTAATAATTCTCGTGTCATTTTGAGCTGGATACTTTTTTTTAGTCAACCCAAAAGCAACATACAACTTATTACGTCTCTGAGACAAGCCGTCTGCATTAAAAGGGGTGTACAAAAAATGTAGCCAATACTAGGGGGTAATGTTTACAGGAACCTGCTTGATTATCGGATACCAAGCTTAAAGAATGGAAAAAAGGCCGTTGTCCCTCCAGTTTACAAGAAAGGTGAAAATAGAAAATGTAATATTTATAAAGGTGTTATTTTTACTAAAATTCGATTTCAAAATGGTTGTTAGTACATAATGAACAAAAGACTTATTCTTGGCTAACAGAGACAGAAAGTGAGGAGAGAGAGAGAACGAGACGAAGAGTGAGACATGAGAGACGAGAGACGAGGAAGACGTGGAGAGTTTAGAAGTGAGGAGGACTGACGAGAGAGACAGAGACGAGAGAGAGAGACAGACAGACAGACAGAACAGACAGGGCAGACAGAAAGACAGACAGACAGACAGACAGACAGAATAAAGAGAGAGAGAGAGAGAGAGAGCAAGGACAGAATGACAGACAGACAGGGACAGACTAGACAGACAGACGGAATGAGAGAGATGGAGAGAGAGATGAGACGGACGAGAGGGGAGAGAAGACGTGATGAGAGAGATAGAGAGAGTTGAGACCGATGGAGATAGAGAGAGAGAGAGAACTTTTAGCACAAATTGTATTTAGCTCACCAAATCAATTTTTTTTCCCTTTAACATGGAGGAAAAATTTAGGATTTTTTTGTCCCGATTGCTTGTCGATTAGTTTGGGGAAAAAGAAACAGCTAGAATGTGATTATTGCCTGATTGCAAAAGGGACTATTGACGCTTTCTATTAGCCATACCAGGCAAAGGGCTTCCTTTACAGCAATCTCGAAAAAAAGGATGGTGAAAATTGCTCTACAAAAAGTTGTTTTCCTTGAACTTTACTTCTTTTTTTTTGTTTTACAAAATTAGCTGATGTGATTTAATTTTGGATTTGAGACAGAAAGACGGGACAAAAGAGATAGAGAGGGGAGAAAAAGATAGGGTAAAAGAGAGAGAATGAGAGCGAGATAGGGGGGAAAAGAGAAGAGACAGACACCAAGAAAAAGAAAGATGGAGAGGGGGGGGTTTAGAAAAAAGAGAGAGGAGAGAGAGAAGAGAGGGATTGAGGAGAGAAGATGAAGATGAGAGAGAGAGAGAGGGTGAGGAGATGGGAGAGACCGAGAGCGAGGATTGGGGGAAGGAGTATGGAGAGAGGAGAGAGGTGGGAAAGGAGAGAGAGAGGGAGAGATGGAGAGAGAGACACACACAGACAGACAGACAGACAGACAGACAGACAGAGACAGACTGACAGGACAGACCAGAGTGAGGGAGATGGAGATAAGGGGGGGAGAGAGGACAGAGATTGAGAGAGATAGCTACTCATCGAAAGGCCCTCAGCTCAATTTAATTAGTTGACAAGAAACATTGGGCGTCTTCCCAAAATGAACACAAGCCATCCAATGACCCTCACGTCCAGACAGTTTGGACAAAAAGGCACTTGAGATGTGACTGGCTGCTGTTAACAATACAACAATGAACAGCTCACACGTTCAGCTAGCCATCCATCTCTGGGAAAAAAACCATTACAGCACTGTCTGAACTATTTGGTGGGAACATGCTCAGCTATTTCTGATTTTCTCATCGCTGATATTTTTCCAAGAGATTATGTAATAAGAACTCTTAAGCAATGCGATGACGAGATAGACACACACAGAGAGAAAAATAAGAGAGTGGGGGCGAGGCGGGTAGGGGAGGGGAAAAAGGAGAGGGTTGGTGGGGGAAGGGGGAGAAAAGAGAGAGGAAGAAAGAGAGAGGGACAGGTTCAGACAAAGAGGGAATATATATGAAGGGTGTGAGAAAAAGGAGAGGACACACAATAGAGACAGATAAAAAGAGACTTGGCTCAAATGATTTGGTCACAAAAGGCCTATTGGCTCATACAATAAAAAAGGGGTGGCCAAGCTGTCTAGCATTTTAGTTGGGGGAAAAAGTAACAACAACATACATAAACAACATTAAAACATTATTGTGTAACAACTACAACAAAACGTCAGTACAAAGATTATGATTTCAGATGCTATATACATCCATATTCTAAAAGAGACAGAGAGAGATAGTTCGAGAATGTGAGGAGGAGAGAGACAGACCGTAGAGACAAAAAGGAGAGTGAGAGACAGACAGACAGACAGACAGACAGACAGAGACAGAGAGACAGAGAAAGAGGTGGTTCCTAGCTAAAAAGTGATTAAACTCACAAAGCAATTGTAAGTCTACGAAATGAAGTGAGTCCCTTTGACCTGCTGTCTACACTGTTTAACCAAGGGGCACGCTGGGGTGTAATTGGTAGGGATGATGAGAAAATAAGATGTTGTACATTTTCAATTAGTCATCCCTTGATAAAAATAAACAAGCATAAGTTACAGTCTTTTTTATGTTAGGATGCAGAAATTCATGGAACTGGAATTGTTTTTTCTCATGCCTAAACACTTCGGTGCTAGCATTACTATTATATAAAGTGTCAGTTGGTATTCAAATTTACGTCTGTTCGCATAAAATGTATATTAGACATAATGTGTGTGTGGTTTTGTGTGTGTTATGTGTAGGTGTGTGTGTGTGGTGTGAGTGTGTGTGGTGTGTGTGCTGTGTGTGTGTTGTGTGTGTGTGTGTGTGTGTGTGTGTGTGTGTGTGTGTGTGTGTGTGTGTATGTGATAGCTGTATGGCGGACAGACAGACAGCAGACAGACAGAAGATAGATAGATAGATTGATAGATAGATAGATAGATTAGATAGATAGATAGATAGATAGTAGATAGATTGTAGATAAGATAGATAGATAGTTTGATAGATAGATAGATAGATAGATAGATAGATAGATAGATAGATAGATAGATAGATAGATAGATGGATAGATGGATGGATGGATGGGATGGATGCGATGGATGGATGGATGGTGATGGATGGATGGATAGACAGACAGACAGACAGACAGACAGGACAGACAGACAGATAGATAGATAGATAGATAGATAGATAGATAGATAGATAGGATAGATAGATAGATAGATAGATAGATAGATAGATAGATGAGGGAGACATAGATAGATAGATAGATAGATAGTAGATAGATAGATAGATAGATAGATAGATAGATAGATAGATAGATAGATAGACAGAATAGATAGATAGACGAGAGAGACAGATAGGAGAGAGAGATAGAGAGAGACAGATGAAGAGAGAGTAAATAATAGGTAGGTAGGTAGGTACGTAGGTAGATTAGGTAAGTAGCTAGAGAGAGTGAGAGAGAGGAGGGGGGGGGGGGGAGGGGGGGGTGGGAGACGGGAGATGAGAGCAGTGTGTGTGTGTATGTATGTATACGTACGTGTATGTGTGTACGTGCCAGTGAGACATGTGCGTGTGCGTGCATGCATGTATGTGTGTGCATGTGTATATTTGAGTGCGTTATGTGCGTGCGTTGGGTTGTGCGTGTGTGCGTGTCTGCGTGAGTGCGGCTTGTGTTCGTATGTATGCTATTAACCTTTATATTTGCTTTTTTTTTCATTTTATATTCATTTCATAATGGTTTTTGTCTGTCATTAGCAATTTCATTTTCCAGTCTCTAAATCGGAACTCAACATTCTATTTATTTTTTAAATTATTTTTCTGATGAAGATTATTGTTTTGCCCACAGCAACTTTGCATTTAATTAATGACAGCGGAAACATCAACGGCTTTAATGGGCAAACCATTACTCGCTCAGGTTTCAATAATCATGGAAAAAATGAGGGACATGGACAGAGTATAGTACGTGTTGATCTTTGCTAGCGAAAAGGAACATAGGATTTTTTGTAAAATGCATCAGACTTTAGTTAGGATGGCATAATAAGGGCCAGAGTGAAGTGAAATGAGAAAGAGAGAGAGAGAGAGAGGAGAGGAGAGATGGAGAAGAGAGACAGAGTGAGATGGAGAGAGAGGAGGAGAGGAGTGAGATGAGAGGAGAGTGTGGGATCGGAGAGATGACCAGAGAGAGAGGAGAGAGAGAACAGACAACTAACAATAGCAGAGGACAGACAGACTAACATACACCTACCCAACCCAATTTGGTTTATAGCCCGACGACCACATAGGCCTTATCGGGGCTCTGACCTTGGAAATTTTTAAATCTCAAAAATGAT
>CM060328.1:52229815-52237315 GCA_030674155.1 Stramonita haemastoma
TATATGTGTGGGTGTGTGTATATGTGCGTGTGTTCATACGTGCGTGCGTGAATTTGTGCGCGTGTGTATATGTGTGTGTGAGTATTTATGTATATATGTGTGTTTGTATGTAAGTGTGTATTTGTCCGTATGTGTGTGTACACATACGTTTACATGCTAGTCCATATCACAAATATTCAGTCCAAATCGGATTTAATGTCTTTAAGCTGTGAACTAATCTATACACCAGGTGGTTTCTACAGATGACCGTAATACCTCACACTTAAGACTTGTTCATCATTCAGATTCAGAAAGGAAACCTCCCTAACCCTCTTTCAATCATGGTAAAATATATTACACGTTGTGTCTAAATTCTAGCTGCTCTGACCTAGTCAGTATTTGTAAATGTTCGTGGGTATGCGTTGTTGCCTGTGTAGAAGAGTCTGGTGGATGGAGGATGCTACACTAATGTTTCTTTCATACACACACACATACGCGCGCGCGCGCATGCACACACATGCACACACACACTTATACAACACGCATAATGAGACAGGCAAACACACACACACACAAACACACACACCATACACTCACAGAGATTTAAACACACACACACACACACACACACACACACACACAACACACACACACACACACACACACACACACACACACACACACACACACTTATACACACACAGAATGAGACAGGCAGACCACATCCACACATACACACAGAATAAACAAGGAGAGAGAGAGAGAGGAGAGAGAGAGAGAGGAGAGAGAGAGAGAGAGAGAGAGAGAGAGAGAGAGAGAGAGAGATGAGAGAAGAGAGAGAGGAGAGGAGAGAGAAGAGAGGAGGGAGGAGAGAGAGAGAGAGAGAGAGAGAGAGACACACACACACACACACACACACACACACACACACACACACACACACACACACACACACACAGACACACGCACAGACAGAAACAGAGACAAAGACAGACAGGCAGACAGTCAAAGCAAACATACACACAAACCAACAAGAAAGACACCAAACAACCCCCCGCCCCCCACTCCCGTCCCCCACACCCCCTAGACCTTCAGAGTAAGAAAGAACCAACAAAGAAAAGAAACGGGTGAAAATGATTCTGACAGCATGCATGGTGAGGTGCGAACATCAGAGCGATCAGCTGACAGAGGTGTAGTTAGCCTGGGTGTTTGTGGTTGGCTGCTGTCAGCTATGCTGTGCCCCCACACTCCACCCATCCTGTCTCTGGCACTCACTGACTGCCATACAGAATCAGTCTGGCATCTGTAGCAGCAGCGGCAGCAGCAGCAGCAGCAGCAGCAACAGGGATTTTGCAACCGGTAACAGAAGCTGGCAGCATGCAGGTTGTCATGTTGTGTAGTTTAGTCTTCGTCTTGTTTGTTTTTGTACGGTGGTTTTAGTGTGTTGTTCTGTATTGTTTTTTTGTTTTGTATTGTATTGTGTTGTATTGTTTCTATTGTATTGTATTGTATTGTTTTGTGTTATGTTGTTTTGTGTTGTATCGTACTGCATTGTATTGTACTGGGTTGGGTTGCATTGTGATGTAATGTATTGTGTTATGTTGTTTTGTGTTGTATTGTATTGCATTGTATTATACTGCGTTGCATTGCATTGTATTGCATTGCATTGTATTGTGTTGTATTGTATTGTATTTATTGTATTGTATTGTATTGCATCGTATCATATCATAACGTATCGTATCGCATCGTATCGTATCGTAACGTAACGTATCGTATCGTGTCGTATCGTATTGTATTGTATTGTATTGTATTGTGCATTGTATCATTTTAAGCCATGGCAGAAAGTTGTGCGTGAAAATTCGGCCTGCTTTTCCCTCCCCGGGGAGAGAGTCCTGCTATGGTTTTAGTTTTGAGCATCTTTTTGAAAGTTGTTCATGTTGTTGTTCTTGTTAGTTTTTTGTTATTTTGTTGGATGTGCTCAAGCTAATTTATCCTGATGGTTACCCAAAATATACGCGTTGTCTTGTTTATTAGCTTTTAGAATCATTGGGAAATGTAAGCACATACGTGAATGACTAATTTTAAGTACCCACCATCTCGGCAGCTGATTTCTAACTTCAGAGAATCTCTTTTGTTCTTCTTTTCTGCATTTGCTCATCGAATGGGATACGTTTTGCCTGGTCTAACCCCTGTACTTGTAATTTTTCAAGATTCTGCAAGCTGGCTTTAGCTCTCACATGCCAACTTCTGAGCAGCTCATTTTTTTACAAGGCTGCATGCGGGGTATATGATTCTGTAGCCAAACGAATGCTAATATGGATTTTAGGGATCTCTGCGTGCATATTTAATTATATAATTACGTACATACGCAAAGGGGCTTAAAACACTGGAAGGTCTACCCTTGAAGTTGACCCGGGAGATTGTCAATATTCCCGCCCTTAATTCCCCAGACGCCACTGCCCAGATTCAAACGGGGACCTCAGACCAACGAGATTGAATTCCAATGGTCTTGACCACTCGGGTACAATCATTGACAATTATATATACCCCTGTGAATGAAGAGAACAGCCTTGTATACTATGAGCTGGTCATGGGCTGTCTCAAATCATAACACACACACATACACACGCACACACACACACACCACACACACACACACACACACACACACACACACACCGATAATTGAGCACTGATGTGCTACTTTCTATCACCCCACTTTACAAGGTCATCACCAACATCATGTTTCCTCTGTCATTTAGCTTCCTTTTGTACAAAGGGGATGGTGGAAAAATTACAGCTTGCCACGCTAGAGTGTTCCACATATTTTTCGTTTGATGAACGCACAAAACGCAAGTTGTTGGTGAGAACACTTTATGGAGTGCCATGTTCCCGCCTCTGCTAATACCACTCGATCTATAAAACCCATAATTCAGAACGACATTTTTTTCTCTTCGTCGAACGCTCAGACAGCAACTATTGTTGTCTGTCCTATGAGTAAAAACGCCATACGCGGCAGTTAAGTGCCTAACAAGTCAGGTCCCAGCGCATCTGACTTCGTCATGGAAGAAAATTGTTATACTTTAATTATGTCTAAAAAGGCAGGAGAATGGACCAAGAAAGCAAAAATATCGACAATTATGAGGTGGTGACGGGAAAAAAACAGGAACAAGGCAAAAACAGAGGGATGAAAAGCGGAAATACCTAACACAAAATATCCTGAAAATGGAGATGTTATTTACTCCGACATCCCCACCCCAACCCCCACCCCCGCCCCCTGGCATTCACAAGAAAAAAAACACACAATTCAAATGAAAAATCAGGTGACCTGAAGACTCATGAAAAACCACAAGCAGGTAACAAGTCGGGCACAGTGACCAACAACAACACTGAAGATATCACTACTGCCTCCCTCCTCACTACGACAAAGTTTAAATTAATGTAGGAGTTCTGCACACAAATTAACACTTAAAATTCTAACTTCCCAAAAAATACTTTGCTGACAGAAGCGAAACTAAGAAAACAACCTGCATAATAGCAATCTCTTGTATTATGTTACAATTGTGTTGAATTGTATTGCTGCATTGTATTGGAGTGTATTGTATTGGAATGTATTGTATCTTAATTGTGTACCACTTTAAGTCGCGGTAAATTTCTCTTCGTGAAACTCGGCCTGTTTTCCTCAGGAAGAACGGCTCGCAAGAGCAGAACCACCCATCATTGTTATTTTCCTGTCTACATGTGCAGTTTTCCTATCAAAGTGGCATTTTTATTTACGAAATATGGTCACGAACAATTCTCTTGTTGCTGTGGGTTATTTTACGTGCGCTAATGCGCGTTGTATGCGAGACGTTCGAATTATTGTCTCCTATGAAAGACTTAGATCCATACCATAAATCACGATAGTAGATGGCAGGGGATGGACTACACACTAAAAGATAGACTTCATCCGCATTAGCAAAACAAAATTGAAACCTACAAAGGAGCCGACTGGATCTAAAACAGAACAAAAAGATATTCTTGATGTAATTTGACTCAGCAAAAATAGCATCAAATAACACGAACAGAGCGGAATCAGAACTTGAAAGAAACCTGCCGACTGTCAAAACAACCGAGCATCGCGAAATTGACGTGACAAAAACAATTTGCAGTCTTGCCCGAAGTCTAACACTATGAAAGAGACCTCTCTCTCTCTCTCTCTCTCTCTCCTCTCTCTCTCTCTCTCTCTCCTCTCTCTCTCTCCTCTCTCTCTCTCTCTCCTCTCTCTACTCTCTCTCTCTCTCTCTCTCTCTCTCTCTCACACACACACACACACACACACACACACACACACTTACACCCCCCCCCACACACACACACATCACACCAAAAATCCCCACAGACAACTAGCGCCCAATAACATTTAAATTGACACTCTACAAAACAATGCTGATTTCACTTAAATGCATCAAAGGAATCATCATGAAAGTGGCATTATGTGTGTTCGTGCGCGCGCGCGCGCACGCGCGTGCGTGCGTGCGTGTGTGTGTGTGTGTGTGTGTGTGTGTGTGTGTGTGTGGTGTTGTGTGTTGTGTGTGTGTGTGTGTGAGGAAGCAAACACGTGTGTGTCTGTGTGTGTGTGTGTTTGTGTGTGTGTGTGTGGTCAGGGGACGGGGTGGGTCAGACCATAGCGCTGGTAATTTGACGACCCGGGTTTGATTCCCGTTCAAGGGGATTCTTCCCCTGGAGTTAATATCGGTGCTGACTCCACCTTCCCCCAAAAGTCCCTTGGATCAGGCTAAAAACCGAGGCCCCGTGTGCAAAAGCACGCAGAACATATTGCGCACACGTTAAATCCTGTTCCGTTTTCCGTAAGTGTGCGCCATTGTGCGCTGGTGGGAACAATGTCAAGATTTACAAAACTGCATACACACGGGGATAGGATATAAGAAGGACATGAGTGCTTATTCCATTATCTTCGATATACAAAATAAACACAATAAATAAATAAACGCACACACACAAACAACACAAACACAACACAACACAACACAAATAGCCTTATGAGAAAAAAGGAAACGTATTACATACTCAACGAGCCATCTGGAAATAAACATTTGACTAACAAACACTTTGACTTTCAATAATATTCAAGCTCCAACTGACGTAACCACTTCCAAAATGGCCAATGATAATCAACCACCACTACCATAATAACGTAAAAAATTAAAAAAAACAGCAAGCAAGAATAGCAAACACAACAAGGACATACTTCACAACCTTGAAGAGAAAACCTAATCCCCAGGCATGTCTAGCATTACTCTGCAAATAGACTTCAAGTTCCTCAAACATTCTCTCTCTCCTCTCTCTCTCTCTCATCTCTCTCATCTCTCTCTCTCTCTCTCTCTCTCTCTCTCTCTCTCTCTCTCTCCTCTCCTCTCTTCCTCTCTCTCTCTCTCTCTCTCTCTCTCTCTCCTCTCTCTTCTCTCTCTCTCTCTCTCTCTCTCTCTCTCTCTCTCTCTCTCTCTCTCTCTCTCTCTCTCTCTCTCTCTCTCTCCCTCTCTCTTTCTTTCTCTCTCTCTCTCCTCTCTCTCTTCTTCTCCTCTCTCTCCTCTCTCTCTCCTTCTCTCTCTCTCTCTCTTCTCTCTCTCTCTCTCTCTCTCTCTCTCTCTCTCTCTCTCTCTCTCTCTTCTCTCTCTGGCAGCGTGAAGCACTATAATTGTGTAGGTTCAAGAAAAGGCGGCTTGTTTGCAGGCTTCCAGTAAAGTGCTTGACAAGTTGTTGTTTTTGTATTATCTCTCCTCTTGTAGTTTCTGTACTGATCCGTTGTGTTCTAACAGTGCTAAAAAGAGAAGAAGAAGAAGAAGAAGAAGAAAGAAGAAGAAGAAAGAAGAAGAAGAAGAAGAGGAGGAGGAGGAGGAGGAGGAGGAGGAGGAGAAAGAAGAAGAAGAAGAAGAAGAAGAAGAAGAAGAAGAAGAAGAAGAAGAACAACAACAACAACAACAACAACAACAACAAGAACAAGAGCAAGAAGAACAAGAACAAGAAGGTGGAGGAAGAGAAGAAAGAGGAAGAAGAAGAAGAAGCAATGCCAACACCAGCCAGGACAGAAACAATAGCAAAAGAGAAGGCAACACTACCACTACCATCACGACCAACATCACAGTAACAACAGTAATAGCAGCAGCATCAACCGCATCCACACAACGGCAGCGATCAACAAATTGAAGGAAACAAAGACAACACTATAAGAATAAGCAACAGCCCCCAAATAAAACAAGGACTTACTACAAAGCAACAACAGCCTTCCAAATCAGCCCGCAACACACTCACAAGATACAAGATATAACTTCTATTGTTTCCCCCCCATATGAAAACATGTCTCTCGATTGCACTACAAGACGCAACTGTTATATTTGGGTAGGAGCCAGACGGGTCCGAATTTTCCCCATGAATTCCTATGGGATTCGAACCCGCGACGTTCCGGTCCGTAACCCATAGCGCTAACCACTGGGCTGGTCACATTCATCATTCTAGTCTATGGATTTCACGCAATTCTGCTTTAACAGATCTAGCCGAGTAGAAGACCACCACACAAGTATAATGGTCAAGTGCCTAACTACCATCTCTGTGACAAGGTTAATCACAGGAACCATTCACTCTGGCTCTATGGGGGCGGGGAAAGGACAGGGGCTAGGGGTGGGGGAGGGGTGTAGGGCAATCATTAAATGGCGGGGCCATGGAGGTAGGGGTTAGGAGGTGAGGGCGGGAGTTGCCTTTATTAGAAAGAATAATTATTTTCTCCTAGCCGTATTGTTGGAAATTTTGTGCCGCGCGCGCGCGCGCTGTGTGTGTGTGTGTGTGTGTGTGTGTGTGTGTGTGTGTGTGTGTGTGTGTGTGTGTGTGTGTGTGTGTGTGTTAGTGTGTTAGTGTGTGTGTGTTTTAACTATCTCCCAGGTCAACTTGAAGTGAGTACCTGCCAGCGCCTTGATTTCCCTCGTGTAAAGACACATGCAGAATATCAATTATGTATGTTTTAAATCCCGTACTTCATGTAAGCTTTCGGTGAGTTACAGAAACACAAACATACTCTCTATATATCTTCTTCTTCTTCTTCTCATTGGTTTAATGTCCGTTCACTACAAGGTAATTTAGACAATGGTACATTCACGTTAGCCTAAGGATGCACTGAAAAGGGGATGTGGGGAAAAGGTGAAAGGATAAAGAATGTAATGAAAGATGATAAGTTTATACAATTTCATTTATAGTAACTGACCTACTGGTGACTGGCACATACTTTCTGCAACTGATACTAGGACATGCGACTCGGAATCGTACAGGACACTTTGGATATTTCCATATTTTTTTCTTAAATCTATCCCTTTGCTTTTATACGAGGCATTAAGCACAGGGCAATCAAACAATATATGATGGACTGATATAATAGCAGAACAAGTGCAGAAAACATTTTTTAAATATTTAGTTTTCCAAGCATTTAGACGTAATTTATGAATTATAATTTCTATATTTCGTGGGCAACAT
>CM060328.1:52239815-52247315 GCA_030674155.1 Stramonita haemastoma
GTGTGTTGTGTGTGTGTGTGTGTGTGTGTGTGTGTGTGTGTGTGTGTGTGTGTGTGTGTGTTGTGTGTGTGTGTGTGTGTGTGTGTGTGTGTGTGTGTGTGTGGTGTGTGTGTGTGTGTGTGTGTGGTGTGTGTGGGTGTGTGGTGTGGTGTGGTGTGTGTATGTATGTATGTATGTGTGTATGTATATGTGTATGTATGTATGTATGTATGTATGCATTTAAAAAAAAAAGTTTTATTATTTTATATCGATGATAATGGAATAAGCAACCGTATGCCTTTTACATCCAGTCCCCGTGTGTATGCAGTTTTGTAAAATGTCTTCTGTTCCCACCGACACACGATGGCCTCTTACAAAAAGCGGAACAGGATTTAATGTGTGCGCAAGAAGTTCTGCGTGCGTTTGCACATGGGGCCTCAGTTTATAGTTTCATCCGAAAGAACTTTGTGGGGATTGGAGTCAGTAGTGAGAGAGAGAGAGAGAGAGAGAGAAGAGAGAGAGAGAGAGAGAGAGAGAGAGAGAGAGAGAGAGGAGAGAGAGAGAGAGAGAGAGAGAGAGAGAGAGAGAGAGAGAGAGAGAGAGAGAAGAGAGAGAGAGAGAGAGAGAGAGAGCTATCCTTTGTACACTGTGACCATAAAGAAAGTTTATCTTTAGGCTTAAAAGTCGTGTGTCCGTTTGCATAGCCTTGGTCACTCCTGTCAGATTATTCTGCAAGTCATCTGGAATCAGTTGTTCTCTTGTTCACTTTTTCTTTCTGCCAGCTTGTCTTCAGTAATTTATACAAGATGCACACGTTGTTATTTAAGACTTCTTCCTATTGTTCTTATTGTAGCATTAAATCTACAATATGGCATGATCAGATAGACATACATCATAAAAAGGAATGAAGGAAATAAGACAGTATCCAAATTTCCCCTTGTCAACTGAACTATTCATCATATTCACATACAATTGTACAGTTTGGAACCTTGGCTTTTTTGCATATATTTAGGGGAATCTACAAAAATCTGGATATTGTCAGAAACATATGGTATGAGTAGGGGCAGGATGGTTAGGGGTAAGTATGGGTTAAGGTATGAGTAGGGGCAGGTTGGGTAGGGGTAAGTATGGGTTAAGGTATGGGTAGGGGCAGGTTGGGTAGAGGGGTAAGTATGGGTTAAGGTATGGGTAGGGGGAGAGGTTTTGGGGGAAATACGGGATGAGGTATGAATAGGGGTGGGATGTTTAGGGGAGTGGAGTATGAATTGTATTATGAGTAGGGGGTGGGATGTTTAGGGGAGTGGAGTATGAATTGTATTATGAGTAGGGGGGGGGATGTTTAGGGGAGTGGAGTATGAATTGTATTATGAGTAGGGGGGGGGATGTTTAGGGGAGTGGAGTATGAATTGTATTATGAGTAGGGGGGGGGATGTTTAGGGAGTGGAGTATGAATTGTATTATGAGTAGGGGGGGGGGATGTTTAGGGGAGTGGAGTATGAATTGTATTATGAGTAGGGGGGGGGATGTTTAGGGGAGTGGAGTATGAATTGTATTATGAGTAGGGGGGAGAATGTTTAGGGGAGTGGAGTATGAATTAAAGTATGAATAGGGTAGGGGATGTTTGGGGGGAGGGGAAGTAAGCGTTAAGGTATGAATAGGGGAGGGTATTTAAGGGGGTATTGGTCAGGATGGGTAGGGGGAGGTGGATGTTTTGGAGAAATGGAAGAATGGGTTAAGGTATGAGTAATAGGGGATTTTTTTTATAGGGGGGGGGACCGGATAGGTCAGAGGTCGGGCCACTTCCCTTGTTTGTTGATGGTGATTGATCAGATTGCTGTTATTGTTCTCAATTGTCATTCCTGTAATGTGACAGATTACGTCATGCACAAATATATGACAATCAAATACTGAACAACGCAGCCATGCATTACATCATAATGCAACTATGATAAATGCAATATATAACAATACAAGCACCATAATCCAACGCAAAACAGCAAAATGTAGTACACTGCATTTTAATCTTGCCGTCACAACCCCATTAACTCCCCTTTCCGGGTAAAACAAAAAACATACAAAAACAACACACACCACAGAGTATAAAATCAAGTTCTAAGGGATGGACATTAAAATGAACACACACACACACACACACACACACACACACACACACACACACACACACACACACACACACATGTACGCACGCACACACACACACACACACAAACACAATCCCTTCAGCTATATAGACTATCACACGTAAATAATCCCAAGGTCAACAGTCGACATAGCATTAGCATGTTGCAGCAAAACTTGACATAGCAAGGTAAGAGGACTGTTTATGCCTGTCCATTCGTCCCCCAGAACAAAGAGAATGAAATAGTGCTGACCTGTCAAATTGAGACGAGAGAGAGAGAGAGAGAGAGAGAGAGAGAGAGAGAGAGAGAGAGAGAGAGAGAGAGAGAGAGAGAGAGAGAGAGAGAGAGAGAGAGAGAGAGAGAGAGAGAGAGAGAAGACAGACAGACAGACAGACAGACAGACAGACAGACAGACAGACAGACAGACAGACAGACAGACAAAGAATGAATGAATGAATGAATGAATGAATGAATGAATGAATGAATGATCTTTATTTTTCAAGGGTAACAGTAAGCATTTACATACTTTTTTTCATCCGGCCCTAGCCCTGATTAGGAAATAGAAAAAAAAGAAAGAGACCCTACCGAAACAAGAAAAAAGCAAAAAACAAAAATAAAACAGAAAACAATAATAAGGAAAAATAACATCACCATCACCAAGAACACAAGTTCAACCTATGGTTGTAAAAAAGAGATAAGTATACATTCAACACATGCATAATCGAAAGATAGATATATATTCAACAAACACATAATGCCTTAGAGAGAGAGAGAGAGAGAGAGAGAGAGAGAGAAGAGAGAGAGAGAGAGAGAGAGAAGAGAGAGAGAGAGAGAGAAGAGAGAGAGAGAGAGAGAGAGAGAGAGAGAGAGAGAGAGAGAGAGAGAGAGAGCTCTGTCTATATAAACAGGCACAATCCAAAACAAATTGTGGATGTACCTATGGAAAATAATTTCAAGCAAATAAACAAGCTGACTCGCAAATAACCAAACAAAGCCCTAAAAGCGTAGAAGCCCAATAAGATAAACCAACAAATAGCATCTTCTGCAACAGCAGCAGGAAACAGACTAAAATTGTTATATGCTATCCTTCTTTTTTCATTCTTTTTTTGCTACCACCAATGCACATTTTTGTCTTGTCTGTCCTTTCTTCTTTGCCCTCTGCTTCATATATTTGTGCTTCTACTGTTTTCTCTTTTTTTCTCACTGTTCTAATTTTCAATACTTCGCGTTTTCTACTAGCACTTTTTATTGTTTATAGTTCTTCCTTTTTCTTTCTCTATTTCCTTTTTTCCATATTATGTCCTCATTTTCCACTTGGGGAGAAAAGGAGGAAATAATCGTGCTCACTATCATTCACACCACCCTAAAAGCCACCCAATTCTGAGTATAATCGCCCACAAACGTACAAAAAGTAGGTGTCTGTGTCAGAAATGATAGAGCGAACATAGACCTTATCCGTCAGCTCAACGTTCAGATACAGAAGAACCGCAAAAAAAAGACAGGACTATTTCAGCAGACCTCATCTTTCCACAACCCCAAATTCCTGTCCCATACGTAACTCTTTAGTAGCACAGAACTTATCCGCCCCTTGTAGATTCAAGGGCCACTACCGTATTCCTCGCGTCTGCTCTACTAACTCGAGTCGAGCGAGCGAAACTGCAGGTGAAGTTGTAACGGTAACGTTTTTTGTAGCGTGTAACGGCACTCAGCGCTGCTCGCTTCCTACTCCCTCTCTCAGCACGAGGGCAAGTTAAGAGTTGAAAGGCTCCCAACACCTCGGCGCTGTACCGTGGCTCTGGTGGTACCTTCCCCCCACCCTCTAAGGCTACCAGACCTCATTCTGCCGCAAGTTTCAGAGGCTGATGGTGCCGTTACGTTCGTTGACAACTTGTTGTACCCGCTGAGCACGACCCGAGATGTGAATGGGGATGATAGGCCTAATAACCAACCGACAAGGGCGGTGCCTAAATTGAGACAAAAGTTTGACAAGAAGTTGTAGGCTAGTCTTCGATCTGGCTGACTTCTCTGCTGAAGTTGTGTGTGCGTCAGTGGTGTGTGTGTGTGTGCGTTGTGTGTCGGCGTCTCTCTCGTCTCATCGAAACCGTTGTCGCATCCCTCTTACTCCCCCCCCCCCCTCCCCCTCCCACCCACGTCTCCACTGCCACCAGCGCGCGTTGTGCGGTATTTGGGTGATCGAGTCCGGCTGTGTGGTCTAGGAGTGTGGCTGTCGCGCGCTAAGTAGCAGGCTTCCTTCCCCAGGACAAAGTTTCAAAGTTTCTGGTGGGATTACCCTTTGGATTATCTCTCGCTGGGACGTTTGGATGTTTTTTCCTTCTGTCATTGGATGAATCACAAAAGTGGATTGGCGATAATGTGTTGTTTTTCGTCAATAACGGGATCTCAGAATGTTGTGAAATTCTTATGGTTTTCGTTAACGATTGATTAATGAAATGTGTTGTGAGTAAACTTTTTTTTTTTTTTTTTTTTTTACTCGTGTAGAAATTTAAGAAGCCGAAGTGAATCAGTATGTGCTAGGACTAACATCGAAAGTTAAACGGTGTACATAGTAACTGTGTTTTTGTTTTCTAAACGCTGGATTCTTGTGAAGAAAAAAAACATCTGAAGATTGGGTCTAAGTGTGCATATGCATGTAAGTGACAACAGAATTACCAGAATTCCTGTGCAAATTTCTGTTGGTTTTTTTGTCGATAGACACCTGCCTAGTGGATGTTTGTGTGTTTGTGTGTGTAAAGATCGGAATAAACTTCAGTGAAGCATTTTGCAGTCACCACGAGGCACACAAATTGGGAACAATAGTGCTAGACTTTGACAACCCTTAAAACGGGGTGTTCTCAATGGTGCTACAGGTCGTGAACATGTGCTGAGGTGTTTTACAGGCTCTCTGTTTTCCTGTGGAGTATTCATAACGCAGACAAAAGGCCTATGTACAGGATAAGCAGACAGCTGACATCTCTAGTTTTTGCTGCCATTTTGGAGTATTACAACCGTCCTGGTTTCTTTTTGAGTACACGACAAGCTCCCCATGTGAAGACAATGTGGTGATAAAGGTAAGAATCTGGTTTGCACTGCTAAAATTGTTTTGTCTGGTTCATTTCATTTTTTTTTTTTTAGTACGAGTTAAGTCTTCTATGTGAAAAACATGTGCTAAAGAAAATAAAAATCTGGTTGGTTGGTTTTGTTCACATTGTTAGTACTGTTTTTGAGTACGAGATAGGATTTTCATGTGAAAAATGTATATGTATGGTGTAAGAGATATGGTTATGTTTTTCACTGCTAAAATTGTTTTGCCTTTGTTTGTAATACTTTTTAGTATAATATAAGCTTTCCACGTGAAAATATATGGTGACAACAAAGATGAACACATGGTTTTCAATGCTTTTTTTTTTATTGGCGGGGTATAGTTTGTTTTTAGTTTAAAAAATAAGTGCGATTCATCTGACATTTTGGCGGACTAGATATTACTCATCATTTGTTGCCATATTTCAATCTTGTTTAAAGCATAAACGAATTATTAACATCCTAAAATTGGCAACACTATTGCGTGTAACAGTACACTCTCATTCAAAAATGCCTTCACATATACATCTACTCAGGTACACTTGCACAAACGCAGGCACACCACACACACACACACACACAACACACACACACACACACACACACACACACACACACACACACACACACATACACAAACACAGGCGCACGCATAGTTTGTTTGCCTGTCTGTCTGTCTGTGTCTGTATCTCTCTCTTTGTCTCTGTCTGTCTGTCTGTGTCTGTCTGTCTGTCTGTCTCTCCCCCCCTCTCTTTCTCTCTCTCTCTCTCTCTCTCTCTCTCTCTCTCTCTCTCTCTCTCTCCTCTCTCTCTCTCTCTCTCCATCACTGACTGGCTGGCTGGCTGGCTGGCTCGTTAGAAGTTAATCCCAAAAGTAGTTTATTCTTAGCGACAGGCCCTTGGTAGCAGAGAAGAAGGGAACATATTTGCCTGTCATTTTACCGCAAGGCAAGCAGGAATCTTTAACAAGGCAAGAAGCACAGTGGAGCTGAGAACTGCCTTGAGAAAGTTGCCAAATTCTGTCTGGAATGCGTGTGTGTGTGTGATGGGGGTGGTGGGGGGTGGGGGGTTAAAGTGTGTGTGTGTGTGTGTGTGTGTGTGTGTGTGTGTGTGTGTGTGTGTGTGTGTGTGTGTGTTATGTGTGTGTGAGTGTGAGTGTGAGTGTTTGTATGTCTGTCTGTCTCTCTGTCAAAGTCAAACTTTTTTTCTCGGTGGTATATATTATTATAAGCAGTACAATTGCTCTTTTCATTTTAAAACACTCCATCTACATTTTTTTTTTAAGTTGAAATAGCTGACGCGTGTATGAGTGCGCGCGCGCGCGCGTGCGCGCGCGCGCGCGCGCGCGCGTGTGTGTGTGTGTATGTGTGTGTGTCTGTCTGTCTGTCTGTCTGTCTGTCTGTCTGTCTGTCTGTCTGTCTGTCTGTCTGTGTCTAAGCACACGAGTTATATATTTTTTTTAGACCAGTTGGTGAAATTAGTAAAAAATGAACGAACATTTGACCCTTTATCACTCTCTGTTTCTGCCTTGTTCCTTTTCTTCCTGTCACTTCCTTCTTGTCTATAGACTCTCCACCTTCTTGATTTATTCTCCTCCTTTTTTTCAACAAAGACTTAAAAGATAACAGTTCCCTCCCACGTCAAAGTCGGATGCGCTGGGCCTGACTTGTCAGGCGCGTAAGGGCAGCTGAATGTACTTTCGCTCTTAAGACAGACGACAATAATTGTCTGTGTGAGAAACGAAGAAGCAGATCCCTTATGAATTGATATAATATATCATTTTTTTCTTTGTTGTTGTTGTTTTTAATTCAGCGAAGATAAAAAATAATGTCACGTAGATCAAAGCGACCGGAGTTGGTGGATAATGTGAAATATGATTTTTGTTGTTGTTGTTGCAAACATAACCTATTAATAAACTTTCAAAGAATATCAGTTTTGGAGACGAGAAGTTTGATCAAACAAATCAAAACCAAACTCACACACCAGTAGACACTAGTGAGTACACTTGCTGAAATTCTTTTTTTTTATCGTGTTCTTCTCATTCTTGTTCTTCTTCTTCTTGCTCATATTGTTGTTGTTGTTGTTGCTTCTTGTTCTTGTTCTTCTTCTTCTTCTTCTTCTTGTTGTTGTTGTTGTTCTTCTTCTTCTTGTTGTTGTTGTTGTTGTTGTTCTTCTTCTTCTTCTTCTTCTTCTTCTTCTTCTTCTTCTTCTTCTTCTTCTTCTTCTTCTTCTTCTTCTTCTTTTCTTCTTCGTGTCCTTTCTACTTTCTCTTGTGGGGCATACAGCTCGGTTTGAAGGTTTTC
>CM060328.1:52252315-52254815 GCA_030674155.1 Stramonita haemastoma
GTGTGTGTGTGTGTGTGTGTGTGTGTGTGTGTGTGTGTGTGTGTTTGTGTGTGTGTATGTGTACGTGTGCGTGTGCGTGTGCGTGTGTGTGTGCGTGTGCGTGGTGTGTGTGTGTGTGTGTGTGTGTGTGTGTGTGTGTGTGTGTGTGTGTGGTGTGTAAGAATGAATGTGTGTATGTATGTATGTTCTTCTTCCCACATCTGCTATACCCTACTCTCTTTCCTCTACCCCTTGAACTTCTCTCTCTCTCTCTCTCTCTCTCCTCCTCTCTCTCTCTCTCTCTCTCTCTCTCTCTCTCTCTCTCTCTCTCTCTCTCTCTCCTCTCTCTCTCTCTCTCTCTCTCTCTCTCTCTCTCTCTCTCTCTCTCTCCTCTCTCTCTCTCTCTCTCTCTCTCTCTCTCTCTCTCTCTCTCTCTTCTGTCTTTAGCCTGTTCTTTGGTTTTCTGTTTGGAATCGCTTTTTTCTACAGAATTTTACCAGGGAAAACCCTTTTGTTGCCGTGGATTCTTTTATGTACTTTAAATAATGATGTGTAACACACGGGACCTCGGTATATTGTCTCATCCAAAATTACTATCACCAAGGCCACCACTCATGGTCTAGACAATTGAGGGAAAGTTTTGGGCCTCAATGGACACTTCAAGAGATTATTGTACATTCCCCTTTTTAATTAACGCCAATTTGATTATAATTCATGCCTGAGAGAAGAAAATTGCTGATTCTACTGCTTGCTTCTTCTTTTTCTGATTTCTTTCTTTCTTTTTCTGTCTTTCTTCTTGTTGTTGTTGTTGTTGTTGTTGTTGTTGTTGTTGTTGTTGTCTTTCTTCTTCTTCTTCTTCTTCTTCTTCTTCTTCTTCTTCTTCTTCTTCTTCTTCTTCTTCTTCTTCTTCTTCTTCTTTACTTCTTCTTCTTCTTCTTCTTCTTCTTCTTCTTCTTCTTCTTCTCTTCTTCTTCTTCTTCTTCTTCTTCTTCTTCTTCTTCTTCTTTCCTTCTTCTTCTCTTCTTCTTCTTCTTCTTTCTTCTTCTTCTTCTTCTTCTTCTTCTTCTTCTTCTTCTTCTTCTTCTTCTTCTTCTTCTTCTTCTTCTTCTTTCTTCTTCTTCTTCTTCTTCTTCTCTTCTTCTTCTTCTTCTTCTTCTTCTTCTCAGCAGCAGCAGCAGCAACAGCAACAGCAGCAGCAGCAGCAGCAGCAGCATTATTTTTGTCATCGTTATCATGATTATCAACCTCTTTTTTTCTTTTTTGTCGTCTTTGCCCTTCTCCTCCTGTTTCTCTCTTTATTGTTCGTTATCAAACTGTAGAAATTATATATATACATGTAATATAAGCATCATCGCATGAAAATGCTTAAAAACAAAGTATGCAAGCACAAACTATGATTTAATGTTAGAATGTTTTCAAACGAGACAATTATGAAAGACAAAACTATGTCTGAGTATAAAAAGGCTGACAAAAAAAAGATATATAGAGACAAAAAAATATATGAAATAGAGAGTAGACAACTTTGTACAAAGTATACAAACACAAATTTGAAACAGAGAACGTAATAAAACAGCTTACAAAGTTTAAAAAAAATATAGAAACACGCACAAAAGTACACACACACACACACACACACACACACACACACACACACACACACACACACACACACACACACACACACACACACACACACACACACACGCACGCTTTGTAGAATACGGAGCATAGACATCACTACAAAGAAAAACAATAAATCTAGCAGCATCTGCAATGAGCGGTATAAACGCGATAGAAATGGCTTAGAAAGGAAATGTCATTGAATGCACGTGCGTGATTGCCTTCTTTTTGTGCACTAAAACATTGTTTCCCTATTTGTACTCACATCCTCAGCACAATATTACTGTTTTATTTCATTTTCAACTATGTGTATGTATGCCATTTTCAAAGTTATCAAAATCTGTGGGGGGGTTTCTTGTTTCGTTTTATTTGTCTAATTGGGTACCTACGTTTGTTTTGTTTGGATTGAATGGTTCATCTTGTTGAATAGAAGAAAATAAATTAAAATTCTATAACTTTGCAGTTAAAAACATGTTCGCTTTAATCTTCTTCTTGTTCTTCTTCTTCTTCTTCTTCTTCTTCTTCTTCTTCTTCTTCTTCTTCTTCTTCTTCTTCTTCTTCTTCTTCCTCTCCTTCTTCTTTTCCCTCTTGTACTTTGACCAGATGTGTTTTGTTTGTGTATCACAGATTTTGTCTTTACTCTTTTTTTATCACTTTTTTCTTTTGAGTTGCAGCTTGTTTATCGTGTTATCACTGTAGCCTACCTCTATCATAGTCTCTCTATCTTTCTGCATGTCTGTATACAACTGTATTTCTCAATATCAGGTTTATTTTGAAGTCTGAAGACAGCTTAATCGACCTCTCACTGCTTTCTTTTTATTCATTTTAAACGATGATTGATGTTAAAGTTTTTGTCAAACTTTATACAACTTTCAATATTTCAGGGTTTTTTTTCCTCTGG
>CM060328.1:52264815-52269815 GCA_030674155.1 Stramonita haemastoma
TGCCATACGGTAGGGAGGCACATATGCACCTGCACGTAGCCACCAGCACATCAGGACGCGGGAGCTCTGACTCCTGCCCATAAACCTTCCTTCATGGCCAGGCTGCCGATGGGAAAGGGCCAGGTGACGTGTGTGGAGGCCGCCTGATGAAATATTCAACACACAGCTCAAGGAAAAGAAATCCGCAGGATGACATGGCAGACACGCAGGTCTGGGCTATACTGTGCACAATAAAATAGGCCATGTCTAGAACTGAATTCGTGTAGGAAGTGTATATTTGTTGTTAAAACAAAGAGGAATGGGAGGTTTTGAGAGGAGAGATAGATAGATAGATAGATAGATAGATAGATAGATAGATAGATAGATAGATAGATAGATAGATAGATAGATAGATAGATAGACAGACAGACAGACAGACAGACAGACAGACAGACAGAGACACAGAGACACAGAGAGAGACAGAGACACAGAGAGACAGAGAGAAGATGAGACAGACACGGGGAGAGAGATGTGACTGTATAATATGTAGATTGCTGTAATAAATACTGTTTATATACAAGAAGAACAAGCATGCCTATAAATGCGTTTACACAGTAACAATTATAATTGTCTACTTTGTTATGACACAGTTTAATGGGTTTAAGATTTTCTTGATGGCCTGCACAACATGTCAATAGTTCGCAGCAATGATTCTTATTTGGAATGACTTTTACACATTTGCAGTAATATCAATCATACATTTTTATTGGTGATAATCTGGATAATAATATATATTTTTTGTACATCACGTGGTTAATCTGTGACTTGCAAAGGACATAAAAATGTAAACTCACATTAAGGAATTCACCGGTACATCAACATGCCAGTACGAACAATTACAGATAACCGCCTCAAGAAACCATGTAAAGAAGCACTATACATTGATTTTAAGTACACTTTGGCGACTCTAGCTATTTTTATGTTTATTCACTATGACCATTTTAATCCTACAAAAATATGATCCCTGCTATCTTGTGAACAGTATTCCGTAATTGCTGAAGGCAGCAGACGGTAGAGTGTTCCCACGAACATCTGTTGGATCTGCTATTAATCCATCTGCTTTAGCCAGCAGACACACGACAGGTATCCTCTATCTTCTTTTCGTGAATTACCCCTCTCCCTCTCCCCCACCCCCACCCCCAGCATTCCTTCCACCCACACTCTGCTCCTCTCAGTTTCGCCGCCATCCCTGCAACGTGTGTCTATCCTGTATCGTACTAGAGTGTCTGATGCAGATAATGATAGTGTAATGTACACTGCTTAGGGCTTAGAGTGCTTATCCAGAGATGGGTAGAGGTGGTGTCACAGTCGTGTCAGTGCCCTGGCTTGTTCAGTGGTGATGACTGGCGTGGATGAAAGATGTTTTATTGCCCACATTCAATAGCAGGTGTGGCTTTAGATGCAGACAGTAGTAGTGGTACCTTAGTAGGATCATTATTCACGCCGTTTTTATTTTGTAAAATATGGATGCTGACTCGTTTACACTTACACCTATGTAGCTGTTTTCTTTTCTTTTCCTTTTTGTATGCATGTGTTCTCTCTGTCTCCATTTCTTTCTGTCTTTCTATCCCTCTCCCCTTCTGTCTCTCCCTCCCTCCCCCCCCCCCCACCCGCGCGCACACACACACACACTTCACACGCACATATCACACATACACATACGCACACACGAACACACCCTCCCACCCATACACACACACGCGCGCGTGCTTGCGCGCGCGCGCAACACACACACACACATACACACACATACACACACAAATACACACACACACACAACACACACACACACACACACACACACAACACACGCACAGACCGCTTATAGAGGGTAATAAAGCCAGCAGTGACATATACATTACACGATCAGACAATGATGCAGCACTAACAGCTGAATCGAAAACAAAATCAACCGTTTTCTGACATAAGAACACACTCAGCAATCTTTCTGACACTCGAAGAAGACTTCCGGTCCATACAAGCATAGCCCATTGGTCCAAGTGTTGTTTCCAGTCTGGTAGATCCACAGTCGATAAAATATTGCAATAATCACAATGTGTCACATAGACAACAAAACAATGGAGAAAAGTGCGGAAACTATGAGGGTTCCCTCATTCGTAAAGGAATCGGCAAAAGATTTGGACGGTGTTGGTAGTCCTTACAGTCTGCTGGTTAGGAGAGATGATAAAGACTCATGGGGGCAAATAACATAGGAAGACAGACAGAACAGGGAAGACAGAGCAATGCTGCGAGCTCAGCTTCTTTTTGTGGCTGTGGGGACATATCTGAACCATCTGCAGCAGGGACTGGCAGTCCTGACTCCAGCGGCGCAGCCACAACAGAGGATAGGATTTAACGCCTTGGAGGCAACACTCTATCAGGGATGATATCCATTCTGCATTTGTCTTCCTAGACTGTGCTCTGGCAGCATACCAAGGATTTGTTTGTTAGTTTGTCTTTCTCTCCGTCTTTCTGTCTCAGTGTGTGTGTCTAAGTGCCCGTGTCTATCGCTTATCGGTCTCTGTCTCTCTCTGTATCTCTCTCTTTGTATATGTCTGTATGCCTGTCTCTCTCTCTCTCCCTTTCTGTATATTGTGTGTATGTATTATATATATATATATATATATATATATATATATATAATATATATATATATATATATATATATATATATATATGTCTGTGATGTCCTTAAGAATACCCAGATTCAACCTATCTACCGTTGGCCGCCGCTCTTTCTCTGTTTCTGGTCCATCGATCTGGAACGACCTTCCTCTCTCCCTCCGGCAAAAGCCTACTTATGACACTTTTTAATCCAACCTCAAGACACACTTATTTCAAACCTAAGTTTTTCTCCTTCCGCTTCCATCTCTTACCTGTCCCTGCCTTCCACATCCACCTGCCAAAGTGCTTAATGTGTGTAGGTGTGTGTGCGCGCGCGCGTGCTGCGTGCGTGCGTGAGTGTGTGTATATTTGAATTTGTTTAAAACTATAAATTGTTGTTGATTGTGTGTTGTGTAGGTCGAATGCAAGCGCTTTGATTTGTTCTTACAAGATATAGCGCTATACAAATTCCATGTATTATTATTATTATTATTATTATTATTATTATTATTATTATTATTATTATTATTATTATTATTATTATTATTATTATTATCATCATCATTGTTGTTGTTGTTGTTGTTGTTGTTGTTATTATTATTAGTGTCTGACACGTGCAAATACTTTGAGCAAGTTGAACCTAGTGGCCGTCATTACCTTCTAGCTCAAGGGCTACATATTCTGTTCATTTGCATCATCATACCCCAATCCATAAGTGGATGTCTCTTATGCAAAAGACATATTCAAGATATGAATGTGCGTTCACCTCTGACGTCGGAATGCCCTTGCCTTCACGCTGGGCACAACTGTGGTCGCAAATGCAAACACCCACCATTGGTAAACCTTGGAGCTCAAGCCAAGGAACAAACAAGCTGACCTAACCACCCTCATCCCTAAAACCTGTCTGCGCAATTTGGCATGCGTCCATTCCAACACAGGGCCTGTGTACTGACCACTCTGAAGGATCTGTGCAAGACTGCAGGCAGACAGGTCAGTGGACACTCAAACTCTCAGTCCTCAATCTCCGCCAGTGTAAGATCCCCAACACATGACCACTAGGCTACTTTCCTCAAGACCCCCACCCCCACCACACCTCCTTCACACACACACACACAACCTCTGAGTCATGGGCCGAGCATAGTGGCACACTCACTACAGCTATACGGTGTCTGCAGTGACTGGTTTGACAGATGATCAACAGAGAATAATGTGTGTGCACAGCTCTTCAGTGGGACTCCTGATATGAAAGCTACTGACCTCGCTCTTCTGCTCCTTGTGTTCTATATTTTTCAGCATGTTGGTTAGGTTTCATAGCTGTAGGGGTAAATGGTGTCTCTGTGTCTGTTGGCTTGTGTAGGTATCTGCTGGCTAGTTTACAAGATTCACAAATCTTATCATATTTTGAGGATAGTTTTTTAATCGTTTGTTGGCGTTGCATGTAACATGCACGCATATATTCATACATTCATACATACATAGATACATATATACATACATACATGCACACATACATACATACATACATACATACATACATACACACACACACACACACACACACACACACACACACACACACACCACAACATACATACATACATACCATACATACATACATACATACATACATACATACATACATACATACATACATACATACCTCTCTTACTCTTCCCTCTCTCTCCTTCTTCCCCCCCCCCCCCCCCCCCTCTTTCTCTCTCTCCCTCTCCCTCTCTGTTTCCCACTGTTTATCTGTGTGTCTATTTTTGCTTTTGTCTAGGTATCTCCATCTCTCTTCCCTCTTTACTTATTTTTCAACACTAAAATAGCTGGAAACGTGAAGGGTAAAATGACATTCAGCAGTATAGGTACACTGACAGGCAGATAAACAGGCAGGTATGTTAGATAGACAGACAGACAGACAGATAGATAGATAGATAGATAGATAGATAGACAGACAGACAGACAGACAGACAGACAGACAGACAGACAGACAGAGAAACAATCGGACAAAGACACAGACAGTCACACCAATCAACAGAGCGTAGTCTGAAGCAGTGTTCAACTTTAACTTCTACTATACAGTTGCGCTGGTTTTGTGGCCACAAAAAAGGGTTAGCAGATGATTAGACAATCCAGAGGAGGACGATTGATTGGGTGGCTCACTGATGCAAAAGGTCATAGCAGACATTTCAGGAAAAGCCTACATTTTGGGGGGAGATTCTGTACAAGACTTGCTACCGAACATTGTACATTTGAATACATTCACTACTGGTGGTAGGTAGGTATGTAGATAGTTGGGTGGTTGGTGATTGATTACAACATTGTTTTTGCCTTTTGATCCCTCTCGAATGAAC
>CM060328.1:52277315-52284815 GCA_030674155.1 Stramonita haemastoma
AGGGTGGGTTATTTTTAACGTACACGCTTGCTACTTGCTACGGGTCCATAGAGGCATGGGCCTTATATCATGTCATATCTGAACATTTTCAGAGGAATGAAGCTAGTTCGCAGATACTCCAATAAAAAGTTCAAAATAACGGGGTTTTCAGCAAAGCATTGTCTTCGTCAAACGCTCAGACGTCAGCTATTGTTGTCTGTCATATGAGTGAAAATGAGCCGTGCTGCCAATAAGCATCTGACAAGTCAGGCCCAGCGCGTCTGATAGCTGCTTGGGAGAGAATCGCTATCTTTATAGTATTCCTGGGGGGAGGGGGGGGGGGAGCCAGGCAGGAGAACGGAGCGAAAGACATGAGAAAATTGTCAAGAAGAGAGGTGACAGGAAGAAAAAGAACATGGCAAAAACAAAGAGACGGATAGAAAAGAGGAAATTCCAAGCACAATATTTCGAGAAGATTGAGATACTATTCATACTAACAGGTCCCCGGCATCGTCACAGGGGGGAACAGAGATTTAACCCTGTACGCTGAGATCACCATCAGGCCAGAAGAGCGAGCGACCTTTAACCATTAGGCTACTTTGCTCCAACACCCCCACCCCCATCCTCCACCCCTACACTTCCCTCTATCTGGTCACGGGCCAAGCAAACTGGCACACTTACCCCAGGCCTACAGCCACCATAACGACTGCTGTGACAGAGGAATCGATATACAATAGTGTGTGTGCAGCCCCTCGCTATGGTCGGTGGTGGAGGCCAATGGTCCTTCCTGTATTCAGCATTTCTCCTTTGATGTTGTGTTTCTTTGTTTTAGTGTTTTACTGTTTGTTTTGGTTCAGCGCTGGTTCAGTTATATACCCAAAGGGAAAACAGAAACTTATATGTGTTTGTGTATGTGTGTGTGTGTGTGTGGGGGGGGGGGGGGCGGCGATATATGTGTGTGTGTGAGTGTGTGTGTGTGTGCGTGCGTGCGTGAGTGCGTGAGAGAGAGAGAGAGAGAGAGAGAGAGAGAGAGAGAGAGAGAGAGAGAGAGAGAGAGAGAGAGAGAGAGAAGAGAGAGAGAGAGAGAGAGAGAGAGAGAGAGAGAGAGATGTTGTTAGGTATTGTTAAAGTGACAAACTCTGGTTCTGCTGCTGTTGTTGAATCGTTGTTGTGGTAGACTTCTCCTCCTTCTCTCTCTTCTTCCTTCTTCTTCTTCTTCTTCTTCTTCTTCTTCTTTCTTCTTCTTCTTCTTCTTCTTCTTCCTTCTTCTTCTTCTTCTTCTTCTCTTCTTCTCTTCTCTTCTTTCTTCTGCTTCTGCTTTGTTCTCTGGCTGCTATAATTTTTCTGATTTATTGCGTTTTTCTCTTGAGTAGCTATTATCCTTCTTTCTGTAGTTATCTTCGTTCTGTGTGTTTTTGTGTATATTGTTTTATCATGTGTTCCTTAGATTTTGTTGGTTTGTGTGTATGTGTTTATGTCTGTGTATATGCGTGCGTGCGTGCGTGCGTGCGTGCATGCTGTGTGTGTGTGTGTTTGTGTGTGTGTTGTTTTGTGTGTGTGTTGTGTGTGTGTGTGTGTGTGTGTGTATGTGTGCGCGCGCGTGCGGGCGTAAGGGGGAGGTTCTTTTTTCATTCAAGTTATTTGCTTGTCTCTCTTTTTCTATAAATGTCTTGAATGTTTGTTTTTTTAAAGTCCGAACATTCTTCTGTAATGTTTTAAAAATCCCAAATGGTTTGTCTATTTTTGTTGTCTTCATTTTTCTGTCAGATTTTATTCTCCTTTTTTTCTTTTCTTTTTTGTGTATTCTCTTTTTCTGTGTCTGTGGTCCCATGTGGTTAATCATCTTTCTCCCCTTGTCCTTCCCATACGTACACTGCTTTTCTTTTTTCAAACTGCTTTTGCATGTGTTGTTTTTTAGTTACTCTTTTTTTTCTGTTTTAACTTTTTCTGTTTCTGTTTTACCTTCAACCTGACCTTCTATATCTTTTCTTTCTGTCTGTCCTTTCTTTCTTTGCTTCTTTGCTTCTTTGTTTCTTCTTTTCTTTCTTTCTTTCTTTCTTTTCTTCTTTCTTTCTTTCTTTCTTCTTCTTTCTTTCTTTCTTTCTTCTTTCTTTCTTTCTTTCTTTCTTTCTTTTTCTTGTCTCTGTCTGTCTTTCTTTCTGTCTTTCTTTCTGTCTCTCTCTGTCTTCTCTTCTGTCTGTCTGTCTGTCTGTCTCTGTCTGTCTGTCTGTCTGTCTGTCTCTATCTCTCTCTCTCTCTGTCTCTCCTCTCTCTTTCTCTCTCTATCTTTCTTTCTTCCTTGTGTTGCTGACAGAGGTGACTTTGTTTTTGTTTATTTTACTTATACTCGGAAACCCTTCCTTTGGCTGCCTTTTTTCTGCATGCATCCAATGAACTTGTGCCACTGGTTTGTCGGTTTGTCAGTCTGTCAGTCTATCAGTCAGTCTGTGTGTCTGTCAGCCTATCAGCCTGTCTGTCTGTCTACAAGTCTGTCAGTCTACCAGTCTGTCCGTCTATCTGCCTGTCTGTATGTTTTTCGTAAGAGTAGGCTATCGTGTGCCGGTGGGAACAGATGACATTTACAAAACTGCATACACACGGGGACTGGATGTAAAAAAGCACAAGAGTGCTTATCCCATTATCCTCGATATAAAAGAATAAATCAAATCAAATCAAATCTACCTGTATGTCAGTCTATCAGCCTGTCTGTCTACCAGTCTGTCAATCTATCAGCCTCTCTATCTGTCTACATGTATGTTAGTCTATCAGCCTGTCTGTATGTTTACCTGTCTGTCAGTCAATTTGCTTGTCTGTATGTCTGCCCGTCTGCTAGTCAATCTGCCTGTCTGTATGTCTGCCTGTCTGTTAGTCAATCTGCCTGTCTGTGTCTACCTGACTGTCAGTCTATCAGCCTCTCTTGTGTCTACATGTTGTATGTCTATCAGTCTGTCTGTCTGGCGTCAGTCCATGGGAAAAGGTGACAATGAGGGGTGGTGAAGACAGACATGCCAATGCCCCATGCACCTGCCTGCCTCCGTCCTGATTCCCACTCCCCCCCCCCCCTTGATGGACCGTTCTTTTTATGTCCTGCTTTGGGGTCACCAACCGCTTGATTGTGTACTTTTCTGAGCATAACAGTTAACCAGTTATGTTTCCTACGAAAGGTTAGGCTCGTGTGTGTCTGGCCAAGATGTTGTTTTTATATTGTTGATGTGGAACATTCTTAAGGGTAGCATGTTTGTTTCTTAATTTTATCATTTTTTTATATCGAGGATAATGGAATAAACTCTCATGTAATTGTTTTACACTAGTTCCCGTGTGTATGCAGTTTTGTAAGCTTTGTCATCCTTTCTCACCGACAACACAATGGCCTACTCTTTCGAAAAGTGAACAGGTTTTAATGTGCGGATTTGAATTCAAGCTATTTGTGATCAATTGCATGTGTAAGAAGAATAGGCTGGTCGCAAGCGCTTTGATTTGTTCTTTACAGATATAGCACTATATAAATCAAATGTTATCATTCTTCTTCTTCTTCTTCTTCTTCTTCTTCTTCTTCTTCTTCTTCTTCTTCTTCTTCTTCTTCTTCTTCTTCTCTCCCTTTTTCTTCTTCTTCTTCTTCTCTCTTCTTCTTCTTCTTCTTCTTCTTCTCTTCTTCTTCTTCTTCTTCTTCTTCTTCTTCTTTTTACTATTACTATTATTGTCATTCTTATCAGTAGTAGTAGTAGTAGTAGTAGTAGTAGTAGTAGTAGTAGTAGTAGTAGTAGTAGTAGTAGTTTTTTTTAAATTATTATTTTCTTTTCTTTACAGCATAACCATCATTAAAACTCAGGGCTCAATCAGATCATGCAATATGTCGCACTCATCCCATCTTGAAATCGTTATTTATGCGATTGAAAAGTGTCTGGGTAAAAAGTTTTCCTGTATGCCTCTCTCAAGTACCTCTACATAATTATCGGCAGGTACTTGTCCTCTTTAGGTCAGGAAAGGTAAAGCAGCAAAGGAGAGAAGGTGGACGCGGCCCTCAATATACTGGCCCCTGGAGAAACAGAGGTCCGTGACACCATGCTCCCCAACGACCGCATAGGTTATGGGACACCATAAAATTCACCTTTACCTTTACCACCTTTACCGGTCAGTTAGTGTGTAGGCCTCTCTGGCGTCAGCCCATGGTCAGAATTACAATGAGGCGGAAGGAGAGGTCAGTACCCCTGCTATTGGCCCTTTCAGAGAGTCCTTTATTGCCTCGGCTTGTATGGACCGTTTTGTTTCCAGTTTTGTGGGCAGCACCTTCTCAGTTTGTTTTTTCTTTCTTTCAGTTTTAGGAATGAAACTGTTCCTCACCCTAAAACAAACCTAAACATTTATGTTACTACAGTGCTGGTGTTGCTGTCGTCGTCGTTGTTGTGTTTGTTGTTTTGTTGTGTTGTTGTTGTTGTTGTTGTTGTTGTTGTTGTTGTCTTCTTCTTCTTCTTCTTCTTCTTCTTCTTCTTCTTCTTCCTCTTCTTCTTCTTCTTCTTTTCTTCTTCTTCTCTTCTTCTTCTTCTTCTTCTTCTTCTTCTCTTCTTGCAATTATGAGTGTTTGGAGGTGTGCAATTGGCAAGTAGGCGCTCTTTTCTATGAATGACGTTGAATAAATTGTTGCATGAATGCTATAGCTGTGAGGTTAAGACTGTTTTACTTAAATCCCATAGGTCCCTGAAAATTTGGGTTTGAATCTTGGCGGTGTCTTAAGAATTAAGGGCTGAGATGTTTTTTCGATATCCCAGGTCAACTTTAAGTGAGGACCTGCCAGGACCTTAATCCACATCGTGTACATACACAGGCTTAAGATCAAACATGCACGTTACAGATTACTTACTGCGTGTCAAGGTTTGTGGAAACGTGAAACGTTCGTACGGAAACGTGAACATACCAACAATACATCCCTGAACTTGGAATTGGGCTATACATGATGGGTAAGAACGGTCGCATTCGTAAAAAAATTCTGTATTGGCGAGCCTCAGAGCTGTAGCTAAAAACAACAACAAGAACACATAAAAAAGGAAACACAGTGTTGGCCTTACACTCAGATGATAGTGTCAGGTACACCCACGTGAAGGCATGCCCCTGCACACTGATTTTTGCATGACGGGGGTGATCATGGCGGAGCGTGGTGTCTGTTTTTTGTCCTTATCTGGGGTCCCAGCTGGGCGATCCTCTTTCTCTGTTCTATCATTCTGACATCCGCACTGCTTTTTTGTTTGGTTTATTTTTGTACTGCTTTGGGGTGTCTTTCACATTCTTTGTTTATTCTTTTTTTCAGTCTTTTTTCTTTATTTGATTGTTTCCTCTTTGTCTCTATCTCTGTCTGTCTGTCTGTCTCTGTCTCTCTCTTTCTGTTTTTGTATTACTTTGTGTCTCTGTCTCTCTGTCTATCTGTCTGCCAATCTGTCTGTCTGACTGTCTTTCTGTCCGTCCGTCCGTCTGTCTGTCTGTCTGTCTCTGTCTGTCTGTCTTTCTGTCTCTGTCTCTGTCTCTCTGTCTCTGTCTGTCTGTCTGTCTGTCTGTCTGTCTGTCTGTCTGTCTGTCTGTCTGTCTGTCTCTCTCTCTCTCTCTCTCTCTCTCTCTCTCTCTCTCTCTCTTCTCTCTCTCTCTCTCTCTCTCTCTCTCTCTCTTTCTCTCCCTCTGTCTCTGTGTCTCTGTCTCTCTCTGTCTCTGTCTCTGTCTCTCTCTCTTTGTTTTACTGGGTTTTTTTTTCTATTTCGTGTCCTAGTCTAATTTATCAAAGCGCTTCATTTCTCTTCTGTATCGACTCTCTCCTCTCCCTCTCTGCTTTACCTTCCCTGACCCTAAAGAGGCTAGGTACACATCCATTTACCGCTGGGTTGACTAGGAGACTGTACTGAAGCCAAAGCGCACAAACGTCCACCCATCCAATTGGTAACCTTAACTGCGCTCCGATGCTGCTTAACCTTAGTTTGGGGAAAGCGAGTGCCCTATCCACTGAGTTATCCGTCCTCATACTACCACACTACGTGCTATCGTATGTGCACATATTCACGCACTTACATGCATACATACTGCTAGTTGTGTGTGACTCATGCATAAGCTTTTGTGTGTTGTTTCGGGAGGGTGGGGGGTGTTTGTTTGCTTACGCGTGTTCCCAATGGGTGCTCAGAGGTATTTCCCTGTTTTATCAGTCTTACATCGCCAAAGTGTTATTTTTGTTGTTCTTTTACGTAACAGCTTTACATGTGTTTTGATTGATGCTTCTTTTGTGTTTTGTGTTATGTCTTTTTTTTGGTCTTTTTGTCTTTTGAAAAATAGGTGTGTGTGTGTTTGTCTGTATGTCTGTCTTGTCTGTCTGACTGTCTGAATGTGGTGTGTGTGTATGTATGTATGTATGTATGTATGTATGTATGTATGTATGTATGTATGTATGTATGTATGTAATGTATGTATGTATGTATGTATGTATGTATGTATGTATGTATGTATGTATGTATGTATATATGTATTATGAATGGATGGAAGGATGGATGGGTGGATGGAAGGATATATGTATGTATGTTTGCATGTTTGATTTATGCATGTATGTATGTATGTATGTATGTATGTATAGTATGTATGTATGTATGTATGTATGTATGTATGTATGTATGTATGTATGTATGTATGTATGTATGTATGCATGCATGCATGCATGCATGTATGTATGTATGTATGTATGTATGTATGTATGTATGTATGTATGTATGTATGTATGTATGTATGTATGTATGTATGCATGCAGCTGATGTATGTATGCATAGATGGGTAGATGGATGGATGGATCGATAAATGACTAGATGATTGATGGATGAATGGATGGATATTTCTATCCCTCTCTGTCATTTTTCTCCCACTCTAATCTCTTTCTCCTTCGCCTTAGTCTCTCTCTCCTCTCTCTCTCTCTCCTCTCTCCTCTCTCTCTCTCTCTCTCTCTCTCTCTCTCTCTCTCTCTCTCTCTCTCTCTCTCTCTCTCTCTCTCTCTCTCTCAACAGCAGAAATCAACAACTTACTTCATCCTAATCAGTCTGGATTTAGAATAAAGCACTCGTGTCATACAGCACTAACCAGTCTTGTAGATAATTGGCTATCAAACATCAATGACAATAAATTTTGTGGAGTATTATTTGTTGATTTCAAAAAAGCATTTGATACAATTGACCACAAACTTCTCCTTAAAAAGCTAAACCTGTATAACATTTCTACAAAAACCCTAGGACTACTCGATTCATATCTTACAAATAGGCACCAGTGTGTCTCAATAGCTACATCAACATCCAAACTAAAGCCCATTCATTATGGAGTACCACAGGGATCCATATTGGGCCCTATTCTCTTTTCATTATACATAAATGACCTTCCTCTACATATCAATTCCAAATGTGAACTATTTCCAGATGACACAACCATACATACGAGCCATAATGACATTGACTATCTCATAACTTTATTACAAAAAAGCACTGACGACCTTGTCAAATGGACTGAACTGAA
>CM060328.1:52309815-52317315 GCA_030674155.1 Stramonita haemastoma
CCACATGGCCTAGGTAGTTCAGTCCAAACATACCTGTCTAATCATGTTGTGTTAAAGCCTTGCCGACCAGAGAGGCCATATCAGGGCTCTCATCCTTTTGATGGTCAAAACTGGTATGAAATCTACAGAACTGTGCACAGGTAAGAACACTGAATTCAAAAAATGCTTTGGTGTTCCTTGTATCAATGTCTTGGCCTTGCAAACCACGATGGTCAAATACAAAGTTGCTCCCTGCTGTCGGAGACTGTTGCTTTCTTTCTTTCCGTTTCGTTCTTTTTTTTTCTTTCTTTCTTCTCTTCTTTCTTTCTTTTCCTGTTTCTCTTTTCTTCTTTCTTTCTTTCTTTCTCTTTCTTCTTTCTTTTTTCTTTTTCTTTCTTTCTTTCTTTCTTCTTCTTTCTTTCTTTCTTTCTTTTTTTCGCCCTCTTTTTTCCCTTTCTTTCTTTTTTTTTTCTGTCCTTTCTTTCTTTTTTTTTCCTGTTTTGTCTTTTCTTTTTTTTCCTTATTTTTCTTTTTTCTTCTTTTTATTCTTTCTTTCTTTCCTCGTAAATTGTTCCGTTTTTCTTTTTCATTTATCTTTTCATTTTTTTTCTTCGTTCTTTCTTCTTGTTTCTAGTTCTTTTTCTTTCTTTTCTTATTTCTTTTCCTTTTCGCTTGCTTTCTTTTTTTTTATTTTCTTCCTTTTTGTTTTGTTTTTTATTCTTCTTTTTATTTTTTATATCCTTGCTTTGCCTTTTTTTCTTAGCTGTTCTTTTTATCTATATCATGTCCTCGTGTCAGTGTATTTTTTATTTCGTTCTGTTTTCTTTCTGTTTTACTAGTTTTTCTTTATTTTTTTTGACTTTTTTTTGTTCTTTAATTTCCTTTCATTATGGCTTTGTCTTTTGTCTGTCTTTCTTGATTTTCCGTTTTGTCTTTCTTCTTTATTCTTGCCTTCCATATTTCTATTTTTTCTCCTCTCATTCTCTTTCTCTCTTGATTTATTCTCCTCATTTCTTTCATTAAACTCTTCATTCATTCTTTCATTCTATCTTTCACCCTTCCTCCATTTTTCTTTCTTTATTTCCTTTTGCTTTTTCCTTCCTTCTCAAAGCTTTTTTCTTTCCTTCTTCTTTTTTCCGTTTTATTTAGATATTTCATGCTGATCATAACTGCAGGCGTTAAGCACTAGACCTACGTCATTGTGTCATTCGGATGAAATTCTTCTTCATCCTAATAAAATGATGATGGATAGATGTAGAATATTTTTTTTTTTAAACGCAAAGCATTCTCTTGCTTACGGCACTAGCAAGGTAATGGGGAAAAAAAATCAATGAAAATAACCGGTCATCAATGATTTTTGATGTATTGTCTTGTGTTGGATGGGCTTGTATTCTGCTATCCTACATTGTATTTTAGTATGTTATTTGTATAGTATGCTGGTTTTGCTGGTGTTGCATTGCAATGTGGTATGTTGTGTTGTGATGTGCAGTTTTACATCATAGTGTTTTACATTGCATTGCATTCCATTTCGTCATATTGCAGCACAACACACACACACAATACACACACCACACACACAACACACACACACACACACACACCCACACACACACACACACACACACACACACACACACAACACACACACATCCACACACACACTCACTACACACACAACACCACTCACCACAGACACACAACACACACACACATACACACACACACATACTCTCTCATCACATCACACCGCAACCACACATGCGCGCAAGCATTCACAGACCAAACAATTCTTCTGGTTGTGTGTGCGCACGGCTTTTTGCGCGGCGGTGCGGTGTTTTCGTGTGTGTGTGTGTGTTTGGAGGTGTGTATGGAAAGTGCGCGCATGTTATTGTGTTTTTTGTTATTGTTGGCGCGAGGAAGCAGAAGGGAAGGGGGTAGCAGGGCATCAAACTACACTTGTGTCTCCTTCCTGCAGACATGCATTAGTGTACAGATTGGAGAAGGATATAGAGTGAGGAGGAAGCAAAGAGGGAATGTCTTTGAGTTGTAATGACATCAGGCATCAGGTAGCATATGCCTCTTGATACACTGCCAGACAGGCTGCACTCGTCCACACCTCAAGCCTCCTGCATTCTCTCTCTCTGTGTGTCTCTGTCTCTCTGTCCCTGTTTCTGTCTCTGTCTCTCGTGTCTGTGTGTCTTTATGTCTCCCTTTCTCTGTGTCTCTCTGTCTCTGTCTCTTTCTCTGTGTCTCTCTCTTGGGGACGGGATAGCCTAGTGGTCAGAACATTGCACTGGCAATTTGACGACCAGGTTCGAATCCCGTCGGAGGGGATTTTTCCCTGGAGTTAACATCAGTGATGACTCCACTCTCCCCCAAAGACCTTCGGATGAGACTTTAAACCGAGGCCCCGTGTGTGAACGCACGCATGTTGCGCACACGTTAAATCCTGTTTCGCTTTTCGTAAGAGTAGGCTATCGTGTACCGGTGGGAATATATGACATTTACAAAACTGCACACACACGGGGACTGGATGTAAAAAAGTACATGAGTGCTTATTCCATATCCTCGATATAAAAAAAAAAAATAAATAGATCAATCAATCAATCAATCATCCAACTAATCAATCAATAAATCAATAAATAAAATAACTGTACACATTTTGTTTTCAGTTCTTGCGCATTCATGTCTACATAGCAGTATTGGTTCGATTTTATTTTTTGCACTTATTCTCTCTCGTGCAACTCCATTTCTTTTGTGTGACTGGCTAAATTAAGTAGGGGTCACCCCACTGATGAATCCGCCTGGATATAAAGCGTGTGTCAATACAAAATAGGTGTGAAAGTTTCTGACCATCAGTTGTAATCCTCTTTTTTTCTGGAATCGATGTTTGACAGTTTAATACAGGTCAACCTCGGAAGTTCTTTCCTCAGATATGGCACAGGATTATTTTGTTTGTCCGTAGAGCGTTGTGCTTCTTGTTAATGTTGTATGTCATTCTGTTTTGTTTGGTAAAAGTCTGTGATGTATGTATATATGTTTTTTTGTGTGTGTCTGTCTTGTGTCTGGGTCATTGTCAGTGCTAGTGCTCCGGAAGATTTGTCTTTGTTTGATTTGTTCCTCTATGTATTAGCTGTTTGTCTTAGTATATGTCTACTTTGTTTTGTTGTTGTTTTTTTCTCCCCAATTTGATTAGTAGCAATCTCCCCATCTTTGCATTTTTCACTGCAAGGTTATTTTGTATTTTGTTTTGGGTGCGAAAAAAAAATCTTCTGGCAGTCACTTGTTACTCCATGTGTTTTTTTTATGAAGACATCTTTATTTTCTTTTTTAAATATATGAAATACAGCAAATTATCTCTTTCTCTCTCTCTCTATCTCCCTCTGTCTCTCTCTCGTGTCTCCTCTCTGTCTCTTCTCTTTCTCTCTCTGTCTCTCTCTGTATCTCTATCTCTGTCTCTCTCTTTGTCTCTCTGTCTGTCTTCTCTTAGTCTGTCTCTCTCTCCATATGTGTGTGTATCTGTCTCTCTCTGTCTCTGTTGCTCTGTGTGTCTCTGTCTGTCTCTTTGTCTTTGTCTCTGTCTCTGTCTGTCTGTCTGTCCGTCTCTCTCTCTCTCTCTCTCTCTCTCTCTCTCTCTCTCTCTCTCTCCTCTCTCTCTCTCTCTCTCTCTCTCTCTCTCTCCTCTCTCTCTCTCTCTCTCTCTCTCTCTCTCTCTCTCTCTCTCTCCCCGCTTTCATTAAAAAAAATTAGTTAAGTAAATTTAACTCTTGGAAAACCATGAAATCTCAAAATCTCAAAATGTTGCATGCTTTTGTTCTCACTCATCATCCTGTCAACACATTCTTTTTAACTGCCCTATCTAGTTTTTCTTGAACAGAAGTTCTGGTATAAATCTGAAAAGGGAGTCTGACAGTATACTCACTCGTAGATCAGAAATTCTTGATATTGACAACGTTATTTCTCCGTCTGCTATTAATGTTTCACTATATATTTTATTTTGAATTCATTTGTTGGGTTTATTTCGTTAATTTCCACAGCATTTCGAAGACCCGTGAGATGTGTGCGACATAATGCAGTATTCTGCGTAAGCCACTGGCGTGACCAGCTGGGGAACATTGCACAGCAACTTTAACTTGTATTCTGTTATCTGCTGCATTCTGTTGTCTCTTTAACTGTATTCTTTGATCTGCTTCTTTCTAGTGTCTTTATACCTTGCATTCTTTTATCTACTGCTTTCTAGTGTCTTTATACCATGTATTCTGTTATCTACTGCTTTCTATTGTCTTTATAACGTGTATTCTTGTATCTGCTGCTCTCTTAGTGTCTTTATACCTTGCATTCTTTTATCTACTGCTTTCTAGTGTCTTTATAACGTGTATTCTGTTATCTGCTGCTTTCTAGTGTCTTTATAACCACGTATTCTTGTATTTGCTGCTTTCTAGTGGCTTTAAACTTGTATTCTTGCATCTGTTGCTTTCTAGTGTTTTTTCTAGTTTGCTTGACCTTCCAATTCCTCCTCCACTGCTACATCAAGGCCCCAGCAGAAAATGTCTCGATTGAATCGTCCGCGTGGTTTATAGTGCGTTTTCTCAGCCTGGCCAAAGATCAGTGCAGTAAAGAGGGATGGTAAACAAAGCCGTAAAGCCATCGTCAACAAGGTGCTCCGAAGCACGTGCATATAGCACAGAGGCATTGTCATATGAAATGCATGTCGTTATGTCCCCCTGCGCTGTAGCTCTCGGCATAGGGTTGTGTGACAGTTTAGAATGATAGTTGTGGTCCTGCGTGTCCTTTTGCTTGCTTGTCTTGCAGGCTGTGGATGCTTGTTCTCACAGAAGTGCTGACCGTAAAATGACACCCCGTGTTGATTGGGGGTGAACTGTTCCACCTCAGTATCACATTGTCAGCAAAAGTCCTTCGGATGAGACTATAAACCGAGGCCCTGTGAGTAAATGCACGTAGAATGTTTTGCGCACACATTAAATCCTATTTCGCTTGTCGTAAGTTTAGGCCATTGTGTGCCGGTTGAACAGATGACATTTACAAAACTGCATACACACGGGGGCTGGATGTCAAAGAAACACAAGAGTGTTTATTCCATTATCCTCGATATAAAAGAATTGATTAATAAATGAATAAATGAATGAATAAATAAATAAATAAATAAATAAATAAATAAATAAATAAATAAATTGATAAAAAAACTGATAAATAAATAAACAAACAAATACATACATACATAAATAAATAGACAGCCGCTAAATCTTCGTTGTGCATTGTGCACAGTCACACGTTCAGGGAAGAGTTACATCCATCTAGCTAGTGTTATTGCTGTCCTTTGTCACCTTTATTGCATAGTAATGTAATATAGACAGATAGATAGATAGATAGATAGATAGATAGATAGATAGATAGACAGATAGATAGATAGATAGATAGATAGATAGATAGATAGATAGATAGACAAACAGACAGACAGACAGACAGACAGACAGACAGACAGACAGACAGACAGACAGGTAGGTAGGTAGGTAGGTAGGTAGGTAGGTAGGTAGGTAGGTAGGTAGGTAGGTGGGTGGGTGGGTGGGTGGGTAGGTAGGTAGGTAGGTAGGTAGGTAGGTAGATATCACTGTTTTTCACGGTGTCCTAGTTATTGCATGACAGTGTGTTTAATTTCAGTGTAATGCTGAACAGGCAGGGCAGGGCAGGCAGGGCAGGGCAGGAAGAGCAGGACAGATTGGGGCAGTATAGAGCAATGAGTGTGTTCCTTGTTGTTTTTTATAGTATTGTTATTTTAATGTATTGCAATGTATTGGTAATGCTCTTTTTTTATCCGTGATTTGTTTATCACCTTGTTTGTTTTAGTTGTCGATTTTTCCTGTATATTGTGTTACTATTCATTGATTTTTAAAGGTTTTTTGTGTTGTTTTTTCTTACAATTTACCAGACATTTTGCTGTAGCAGCTCTTTTGCTTTCTCTTAAGGATTTTGTTTAGCGTTTGCACTATTTCATTTTTTTTCTATTGCTTTACTTTGGAATCACTGTGAGAATGAAATTGCATACTGAAGGAGAATTATCTCGACATATTACAGGCAGCCATATTCCGACTTCAGAGGAATATTTGTTTTTCGTATGAATTTTTTATCACCTGCTGCTTGATTGTTTTTGGTGATGTACACAGATTATGTCATCAAACGATTAACCATCGACACCAACCCTCAAACTGTGATAAGAAAAAGCTAAAAATGGCCGGCAGACTAGTTTAGAAACCCATACCTGCTTCTTTATAATCTGTATCTTAACCACTTAATCACCAATCCAACAGCTGGAATGAACTACCTTTGTCAGCACCTCGCACAGGCAATGTGCTTCTCTGCAAAACTGGTGCGATGTTTTCATGTACTCAGCTCTATGGGATCCATCTCCTTTGAAAAACGTCCGTAGTAATTGGGGTCAGTACGCTAATTCGATCCACTAGCCACAAAGCTTGTGTCAATTCTACAGATATCATAACTTCAGCCACCTGTGGTCCTCCCCTTTCATCAAAGTGAATGTCAGTTTTTCTCTGATTTGAGACCAAGTAAATAGAAAACACTTGGACCATTGTCCTTGGCATGTAAGAATACAGTATTTTACGTGTGTCTGTGTTTCTTTTTTTGCATGTCCCTGTCTAGAGCATTGTTCTGGGATGTTGTGTTGTTGTTGTTTGTTTGCTCATTTTTGTCATAGTTTTATGTCTGTATATGTCTGCTTCTTTATGCATTTTATTTTCCTCCCATTCACTTACCTGTTGTTGTCCTTTCCAGTAATCATTCTATATTGCACTAGGATTCAGTTTATTCTTTTTGTCATCAGCATCATTGACTGGCAGTAGTAACTTGTCTTGTAGACTGCTTGTCTGAATAACATAGTTGTTGTTTTTCTTAGTTCTAGTCCAACAGATTTCTATTGAGAGTACTTACTACTAGCTGGCTTTCTGACTATGTGTGTGTTAGAGGGTGTGCAAGCTTGCGCGCGCACACGTTAAAACCTGTTGCGCTTTTTGTAAGAGTAACGTCATTGTGTGCCAGTGGGATGGAATGAACAGAAAGTAATGTACACAGCTGCATACACGGAGTTTGGATGTAAGAACATTATGTTCAGTGCTTATTCCTTTATCCTAGAAATAAAGAAATTGATAAACACACCCCACACACCACACCCACACCCACACACACACTCCACACACACATCCCATCTTTACAGATGTCAAGACAGTCTTCCTTCTTCTGTTTTTGTCATGGCATTTGCTTTTCCCCCTGTTTATTTCAGAGTTGTGTTTGGTGGAAGAACAACACTAGACTCTGCGTTTGGGATTTCCACGAAAATAACTAGAATATCTGCTCATAGCAGTGGGCTTATAGCTGGCGCCCTGCTTGTGCAATGCACTAGCCTTTCCCTAGTTGGCATTAGTGGTGAAATGGTCTCTGTGTCCAAAAACAGATTATTGTCACCAGAATTAGTGATGATAACGCTGCTGT
>CM060328.1:52324815-52339815 GCA_030674155.1 Stramonita haemastoma
TTAATAAAAGTGTGAAGACGTGATGTGAGGTGACAATATGTAGCTATCTGTACTGGCATGTTTTTTTGAAGACAGCAATGTCAACACATTTAAGGAGCTATATGTTATCTTTAATGATACTGTGTGTTATATATCGTGTAGTGCAGTCGAGACACATTTTCCAATATGTTTGTGGACAATAAATGTTGTACCTATTGCATCTACACAAACACATTAAGCAGAGTGTGCTGATGGCATTGCAGCGAATGATTATGGTAGGCGAATTAAAGTAGTCAATCTCGATGACCCGAAAGATACATGACACTCAACAACAGCAAGAATAACAACAGCAACAGCAACATCAACTGGCCTCTTTACCCTCACTCTATCCCATTCTCTTCCCATTTCTTCTTCACCCTCTTCCTTCTTCTCGTGAACGTGGAGAAAGGTAACGACCTGCCTAGAAAGCGAAAGTCCGGGTTGGAAGTGTGTGGTGGTTTGATCCCCGTTTGTGCCCCAAACTTTGCCCCCATCCATAAGACCGTAAGTGGTGGCCTGGTCACAAGTCTTTCAGATAAGACGATAAACCGAGGTCCCATGTGTTACACACAATTAAACAGAACACGTATAAGAACATCCGGCAACATTCTGTAGAAAAAAATACCACTCGATAAGGAGACTAATACATTTGCGGACAGGATAAAAAGAGAAAAATATTGAGTGGCGCTGCTCTTGTGGAGACGCGTTCTCCCCGGGGAGAGCAGCCTGAACTTCACACAGAGGAATCTGCCGTAACTTTAAATGGTATAAAATAAAATAAAGAACAAATGGATAAAATGATCCTTACGATATATATAATATATATACATGAAAGAAATGAAAACGTGGGTAGGTCTGCACTCTAAGTTGACTTGGGAGATGATAAAAAAACAAAAAAACTCCGACCGTTAATTCACCAGACGCCACTGCCGAGATTCGAACCCAGGACTTGACAGACACACAGGGTTAAAGTCGAGGGGTCCCCACCACTCAGCAAGAGCGTGGGTCGAAATTGCTGACATGATATATGTTGTACATTTTGTCAGTTTGACCAATAAACAGGGCACTAAAAAGGGGCGATGAACGAGGTAATAAACTCAGCCATCATCAAGTAAGATGGCCCCAACAAACTCCATATGCTGCCTGCCATCAAACTCCCAGTGGGATCGAAGTCGGTTAAGCCCCTTCTTGTGGTATATGTATGTATGTGTCACCATTTGACGGGGGACGGGACAATCCGCCTAGTGGTCAGAACATTGCGCTCGCAATTTGACGACCAGGGTTCGATTCCTGTTGGAGGGGATTTTTCCTCTGGAGTTAACATCAGTACTGACTCCACTTCCCCCAAAAGTTTTTCGGATCAGACTGTAAGTGTAAACCGAGGCCCCGTGTGCGAACGCACGCAGAACATCTTGCGCACACGTTAAATCCTGTTCCGCTTCTCGTAAGAGTAGGCCATCGTGTGCCGGTGGGAACAGATGACAAGATTTACAAAAACTGCATACACACAGGGACTGGATGTAAAAAAGCACAAGAGTGCTTATTCCATTATCCTCGATATAAAAGAATAATAAATAAATAAATAAATTTGACTCCTTTTGTTCTTCATCTGACGGACTCTACAGCCAAATGGTTAAGACCGTTCGACTTCAGTCCAATGGACCACAGGTTCAAATCTCGGTAGTGATTGGTGAACTAAGTGTATGGACTTTAACGATCATCCAGAGCAGCCTCAAGTGCAGACCTGCAAGTGGCTTATTTTCTCTTCGTGTATACACATGCAGATGATCAAATACACACGTTAAGAGATTCCGTAATTCATGTCAGCATTTGGTGGGTCACTGAACTTTAACATATCCAGTTTGCATCATCGAAGTCGGAGTGCGGCTACCTTCATGGTAAGAAAAAAATGGTGGCATTTTTTTTACGCAGATGCAAGAGAGAGAGAGAGAGAGAGAGAGAGAGAGAGAGAGAGAGAGAGAGAGAGAGAGGGAGAGAGAGAGAGAGAGAGAGAGAGAGAGAGAGAGAGAGGAGAGAGAGAGAGAAGAGAGAGAGAGAGAGAGATTTCATTTGATTTATTCTTTTATATCGAGGATAATCAAAATAAGCGATCTTGTGCTTTTTTTACATTCAGTCCCCGTATGTATGCAGTTTTGTAAATGCCATCTGTTCCCACCGACACACGATAGCCTACTCTTACGAAAAGCGGAACAGGATTTAACGTGTGCGCATGATATTCTGCGTGCGTTCGCACACGGGGCCTCGGTTTAGTCTCATCCGAAGGAGGGGGGGGGGAGAGAGAGAGAGAGAGAGAGAGAGAGAGAGAGAGAGAGAGAGAGAGAGAGAGAGAGAGAGAGAGAGAGAGAGAGAGAGAGAGGGCATACGGTGTCAACTGCGATTCTCTTTTTTTTTTTTTTTTTTAATGTTTTTATTCAATCCAACATAATATGTATACTATAAGCTAATAAGGAAAAATTTTGTATCATCATGGAATGATTTTTTCAACCAAAAATAAAAAAAAAATAAATGCATATACTTTGTTTCAATCAATAAAAGAAAAAAAGAAGAAGAGAAAAAAAAAAGCTTTTTCTACTCGTTGACATAAAAAAAATGAAAATGCTTTTCTATGACACACACGCGAATGTGCATGATGCTAAAGCATGAGATCAAGCTCACGTTACGTTGACATGTGAATGTCACAGGATCTGAAATATATATTCATGCTTATTCACAGACACACACTGAAACACACACACACACACACACACACACACACACACACACACGCACACGCACGCACACACACCCACGCCCCCCCCCCCCCCCACACACACACACACCCTAAACCGACGCATACGCACAGCCATCAGCAGCTTATTGAGCATCACCTGTAAACATTGTTGACATCATCCTCACTTAACAATCGTTATAACATATTTAAACACGAGTTTTACATCACCCTTCTAAAACAAGAGTTGCAAAAACTAATGTTTCTACAGACAAGACTGCAAGCTAATGCAATATAAAACATCTGCTCTTTTTGTAGTGTATACATGAGTTTATAAATACAAACACAAGGGAATAGGCACATGTAACAGTGATCGTGCAATTGCAAAAATACAGCTGACAAACAACTCCATGTCTGTTAAAAAAATAATAATGATAACTCCAAGTCTGTTGTCCCTTTCAAAGGCAGCAGTCACTTTGTCTTCAAAATTGTTAATGCTATTTTTAAGTGAGAAAAAAAAAAAAACAAGCAAGCAAAAGCAGTGCCTGGCAAAAAAACCCCAAAAAACCAACAGCAAAAAACCCCCATGGTATAGCAAGTTTTGATGAACTCCACCAATGTCTTTTCACTGATTTAGTAATCCAGTATATGGAAGCCACATCTTTTGAAATTCAAAGTAGTTCATTTCTAATTGGTATGTGTACTTTTCCATCTTGTATCTGTGATTTAGTTCAATCAAGAAAACCTGAACATCTGGTTTTGTTTTGTTTATTCTATTTCTATATAAAAAATACTTTCCCAGTAGAATGATCAAGTCTGTCACTCTGTCTGTCTTGATATCCTCTGTTGTACCAAAAAGTATTAATTCACAATTAAAAGACAGTCTGTGACAATTATCGCATTTTTCTTTCAAAATATTTCCCAGTTGAAACCAAAAGGATTGTGCATACTGGCAGAAGTATAAGTAGTGTTCTATTGTGTCTTTTTCCTCGTTGCAAAAACTACATCTGTCAGCGTCTGTAATGCCCATCTTCATCAAAATACTATTTGTAACCAATATTCTATAGCATATTTTGATCTGAAACCACTTCAATTTGATTTCTTTTATTCCTTTTATCTTTTTTAGGGCAGCATGCCAGTCAATCGCAGTGCGGAGTTTTTTCTCCCAGTGCACAAAGGGTTTAATGTCCAGTACTTCTATTTCCTCTAACAAAATAGAATAATAAGCCTTGGAACCCCTTGGGGCACTAGTTATGAGCTGTACAGCTCTTGTTGGCGAATCACTAAGATTGTCTTCAAGGACAATGTTTCTCAGTCTTTTGTAGCACTTGACTGATTGAACACAACCAAAGTATTCCAGAAAATTAATTTTGATTCCCGTTTTGTATACAAAAGACTGGTGACTTAAGAACTCGCCTTCTTCATCTACTAAATGCTTTACTAGAAATACACCGTTGTCTGCCCATTTCCTAAAAAAGAAAGTTTTGTGGGCAATCTTGAATTTCTCATTGAAGAATAATGGTTCAGCTAACAATTCGCAGCTTTTATTTAGTTGTACTTGAGAACAAAATCTTGAGTATGCAGTAAAAACATCTCCCCAAAACTGATTAAATTTACATCTCTCAAAATACTTTGGGCCCCAGGAATGCAGCAATTCTATTTCTGGGCATACAGATTTTAAAATTTTTACCCATTTTGGAGACTGAGCACACATTTTTCTAATCCAAGTAAGTTTTAGCGCATGGATATACATTTGAATATTAGGAATACTTATACCTCCTTGTTCAATGTTATGTGATGAATACTTTCTTTTTATTTTATCCGGCTTTTTGTCCCAAATAAACTCATAGCACATTTTTTGAAGTTCTATAACTTGGTTTTGTGGTGGATTTGGTAATAATATCCATAGATATATTAGTTTAGACAGGATTAATGATTTTAGCACTGCTACCCGACCTAATGGGGTTATCGTTCTTTGCAACCAGATCTTAAATAACTTTTTAATTTCTTGAAACTTGTCAGCTATATTTATTTCGGGTATCATTGAAAGGTCACTCACAAACCAGAGTCCCAGCATTTTAAACTTAGCAGGATTCCATTCCATCTTTAAATAATTTAGGTATTTAACATTTGACGTTTTCTTGCTTCCTAGCCATACATTAAAAGTTTTATCATAGTTTACTTTTAGCCCTGAAATATGTTCAAATTGTTTTAATGTTTCAAAGACTTGTTCATATGATCGCTGATCTCCTTTCAGTGTAAAGGATGTATCATCAGCAAACTGGCTAATTTTAAATTCAGTATCTAATATTTCAATTCCCTTAATGTTGTCATTTTCTCTTATTTTGCATGCCAGCACTTCTGCACATAAAACAAACAAATAAGGAGAAATGGGGTCTCCTTGTCTACAGCCCCTCTCTATTTTGATACTCCCAGATAGTTTTCCATTCACTAAGACAAATGCTTTTATATTCTGGTAAAATGCAGATATCCATTTACACACTGTTTTCTCCAAAACCCACAGTTCTTAGCACTCTGTGCATGTAAGACCAGCCCAGCGAATCAAATGCTTTCTCAAAATCTATTGATACAAGCAGACCAGGACTATTTTTATCTTCTAAGTACTTCATTATATCGTAAATAATTCTTATGTTATCTCCTATGTATCTACCTTGTATAAACCCCGTTTGGTCTTCATTTATTAGTTTGGGTAGTACTGATTTAATTCTGTTTGCCACACATGCTGATCCTATTTTATAGACTGTATTCAAAAGCGTTATTGGTCTCCAGTTCTTGAGATACTCTCTTGGTTTACCTTGCTTTGGCAAGCAAATTACAACACCTTCTTTCTGAGTTATTGACATTTCACCTTTAAGAAGGCCTTCATTTAAGGAACGAGTGACAAAGGGGCCTATCTGTCTCCAAAAGAATTTTAGAAAATTAACTGTGATTCCATCCGTGCCTGGTGCTTTATCATTTTTCATATTTTTCAAAGCTATAGATGCTTCCTCTAATGTTATTTGTCCTTCTATGTTATCTGATTCTTGCTGGGTTAATCTAGGTAGACTATGCACATAGTGTTCTAAGTTTATCTCATCTGCCTCTCTTTTTGTATACAGTGCTTGGTAGAATTTTTTCGTCTCTTGCAATATATCTTCTGTCTCGTATAATACTTTACCATCATCAGTTATCAGTTTGCTCATCTGTTTGCTAACAAAGTGTCTTTTCTCTAGGGAACAGAAATACTTATTTATTTTTTCCCCTTGTGCGACCCACCTAGCATTGGATCGAAGAATGATTCCATCCATCTTCTTCTTTCTAATTTCACACAATTTCTCTTTCTTTTCTTTCAGAAGTTTAACATCCTCGTCATTTATAGGTGTGTTGTTTTCTAGATCCTTAATGTCTTTCTCTAATCCTTCTTCTTTTTCTCTCATTTTCTTCTTTTTATCTATTCCATAAGATACAGTTTGTGCTCTGATTTCCATCAGAAGAACATCCAAGAAAAGCTGATCTGAAATTGTAAATTGTATTTCGTCATTTGGAATGCTATCAATACTCTCTCTATCGTATGGCAATGCAGAATACTGCTCTTTGATCTTCGTTATAGTCTTAAGAATTGTTTCAACATATGATTTATCTTTGAGAAGGGAGGAGTTAAATTTCCACAGACTTTTATATCTTTCAGTGGGTTTAAATTCTAAAGTTATACTTACTTGCGAATGGTCACTTCTATAGCCATAATGGATATCTGTATCTTTAACGAAAGTAAGGATTGAATCTGACACCAGAAAAAAATCTAGTCTGCTTTGCTGGAGAGGACTTGATCTTCTCCAAGTATATCTTGCTACTTCTGGATTAAATTCCCGCCAAACATCTACCAGCTCTAGTTCTGTTATCATCTCTAGAACTTTTTCCTGTGCCTTTGGATTGTTTGTATGTTTATAGTTAAGATAGTCTACAGTTGGGTTAAGAACTAGATTCCAGTCTCCTGCAATAATGATGTTTGGTGTTTTAAGGTCTTGTAGTATCTTTAGCATATCTGTGAAAAATGATGGTTCATCTCTATTAGGTCCGTAGATATTCACTAGAATTATATCTTTTCCCATTGTGTTTAATGTTAATACGATGTAATTTCCTTTAGGGTCTTTTATTACCTTGTTGATAGTAAATTCAAAATTGTTGTTAAAAAGTATAGCCACTCCTCTAGATCTTGAGTTATTAGAGGCACACACACATTCATAACCCCATTCACTCCTGATCTGTCGTTCCAATCTGTGTGTGAAATGGGTGTCTTGTAAAAAATATATACAGTTTTTTTCTGACGCAAAAATTGAAAAACGTCTCTTCTTTTCTTGTAATTACCAAGACCCTGGCAATTAAGTGATAAAATTGTTATGCTATTCATTTCTGGTGCTTTTTACGTTAAATGCATAGTAAGTGTTTCCCTGTGTTTTATCTTTACCATCAAACCAATCCACTACATTCAATAACCTGTCCGGAAAGGGGATGCAAATGCCGAATGGCCACAAGTAAAGATAATTTAGGCAGCTTCCAAACTCACACATCCTTTCGATCTATGAAACAACAACAATAAGAAGAAATAGAAAAAAATTAACACAGAAAACAACACCAAAAACGCAGACAACCTAATGATCACACACAAAATAATGGTAACAGAAGAACGCCGTACGTAGATATCTCTTTCCTCCGACTGCTGTTTGCACAAAAATTGGAGCAGTGGTGTGTTAGGTACTCCAAACCATCAAAAAACATCCTAACAGCGGCTATGAAATCCTAGCTGTGTTTCTATTTAAAATACACACAGAATTTTATCTATGAAACACTGGGGATCATTTCCCCCACCCCCTCCACCAGTCCATCAGTCCTGTTCCCCACCGAAAGAGAGAGAGAGACAGAGAGAAAAGGGGGGGGGGGAGAGGGAGAGAAAGAGAGGGAGGAGAGAGGGGGGGTGGGAGCGAGGGAAAGAGAGGGGGAGAAAGGGATAGACAGACAGACAGACAGACAGACAGAGAGAGAGAGAGAGAGAGAGAGAGAGAGAGAGAGAGAGAGAGAGAGAGAGAGAGAGAGAGAGAGAGAGAGAGAGAAGAGAGAGAGACAACAGACAGAGAGAGAGAGACAGAGAGAGAGAATATATTTTCAAAACTGGAGGCACCTTCTCAAAGACTAGGTCATCTCAGTTCACATCGAACCTGCATCAGTAACCAGTTCAAGTTTAAAGCTGTCAATCCACTTATAAACACAGCCCTATAAGCCCGTGAAAAATTTGGAAGTATTGCAACAACAACAATAAACAAACAAAAACAAAAAAGTATTTTTTTCCGGAATATGACACATGTTCACAGACCCCTCCCCCCCCTCCGCTACAGGCGTGTATCTCTCCTGTACATGAACATCCCTTCCGACGCAGGGGGGGGGGGGGGGGGGGGCAAAGAGAAGGGAGAAGAGGAACAAGCGACCACATCTTAGCAACATCTCAGCAACCTCTCACCCCTCCCCCCCCCCCCCACCAGTCCAGCGCCAGCAGTCCAAAGACACAACCCCCGCCTCCACTCCCCCCAGCCAAACATTCCAGCCGACTGCACATGTACATTACAAACATCCCCAACAACAACTCCTCCTCCCAGAGCCGCTTGTCTTGTAGCCGCCGATGCTCCACATCACTGTGACAGAATGCACTGCCAAGAATTTCACTTCAAACACTGACAATAACCATGCACAAATTCAGTGTTAGTCTACCTCAGGTGAAAAAGTTAAACTGTTGATAACTAGAGGGCGAGATCCTCTTTTAAGCACAGAAAGTAGGAAGTGAGAACGGACGGGGCCGACAGAAGTCGGGAGGGGGAGAACGGGAAGGGGTCGGAAAGATGGGGGAGAAAGGGGGGAGGGAGCGAAATTGCGCACTGACATACATCCACTCAAACATGTGCACACGGGTGTTTTTTGAGTTTTGTTTCTGCTTTTTTTCTCTTCGTTTTGTCCCCGTCCCTCCCCTCCACTGCGCGCCCCACCCCGCGCTCGCGCACACGCGTGCCTCCCTCCACACAATGCTTGCCCCCCCCCCCCCCCCCAACACACACACACAACCATTGGAGAGAGAGGAGAGAGAGAGAGAGAGAGAGAGAGAGAGAGAGAGAGAGAGAGGAGAGAGAGAAGAGAGAGAGGTGGTACCTATGGGGACAGGGACGCAGAGAAAAGAAATGGGCAGTAGCAGGGGCCGGGAGGGGAGGAGGAAACAGACAATGCACAGCAGCGTCACAAAAACATAATGCAAAGAAGAAAAAACCGGGAGAAAAAGAAAAAAGATTAGTTCAGCTCAGCACAAATGCCCAGTTTCAGGCCATGGCTCTGGTCAGCACCTCATCCACATTCATTGTCATGTCGACTTTGAGGGTCTTCCCGTTTTTTATTTTAACTAGAATTTTCCCATTCGATGACCAGGCTGCCAAGGTGGCCGAGTGCTCCGATGCTTTCTTCAGCAGCCGGTAGTTGGTTGCGGTCAGGTCCTCGCCGACTGACACCCCGGACTGCTTCAGCTTGCGGCGGTCCGTGAGCACTCTGCCCCTCAGCCTGCGGGAGAACAGGCGTGCCAGGATGGGGCGCGGACGGGCACCACCCGGCCTCCCAACACGGTGCGCCATTTCAATGTCCTCACAGGACACCCGCACCCCCACCTTGTTGGTGAAGAGTTCTGCACATTTCTTCACACAGTCCTCTGCTGTCTCCGTTCCGCCCTGCACCTCCTGCACTCCATATACTCGAAGATTAAACTGACGGCCATGCTGTTCCTGGTCATTGAGCGCACACTTCAGGTTGTTCTCCTCCTTCCTGCATTGCTCGACCTGACACCGCAGGTTTTCATTCTCCCCCCTCAGTCTCCCCACCTCTCCAAGTAAATTATCTTTCTTATTATTTAGTTCATGAACCTCCCCCTCCAGTATCTCTATTCTGTTTTCTAGTTTTCTTACAATTTTGTTCATGTCCTCCTTTAGATCTTTTATGTCCCCCCTCAGACTCGCCAGTTCAGTTAACTTTTGTCGAATATCTTCTAAACTGTCCTGCAGGCTCATCGTCTCCTCCCCCTCACACACACTATCCTCTGCCAGACTATCTTGCCTCAACCTTTTCCCCTCCCTCCCGTCCCCCGCCCTGCCTTTCACACTGACCGTTTCCGGACTGTCGTTGGTGTCACTAACGGAGGAGTTTGAGGGCTGCTTTCTTTTGGATGGAGTTTTGCTACTCCAGTATTTTGATATAGTACTTGTCATTTTGCTTTTATCACCACCATCGTACAACGTCACGGATTATCCCACATCACACAGAGGAAAAACTCACGATTTACGCCTGTTTAACACCATAATCCTTGATTTTTAGCCCATGCTCTTGCCTTGATCGAAGTCCCCACACACACCACTGACTTGTTATTTGCAGTGTTTATGACATGGCTAGGCACAAAGTTTGTGTTTTCAATTTTTTCCTCACTTGTTCCTAACTCCACGCCACCTCTCACCAACCTCCTGATGCTCGGGGAAAAAAAAAAAAAGAAAAAAAAAAAAGAAAAGAAAAAGCAAAACAAAACAAAACAAAAACAAAAACAAAAACAAAATAAAGAGCTGGGCCGAGCTTTAAATAATCTTTGCAACTATAAGAAAGTCGCCGTTAATGTTGAGCAAAAATTCGGAGAGGGAGAGACCACAAAAACACGTCCGCACTCGACGTGAACAACAGTCAGAGTCCCAACTGCGATTCTCAGTTGCCCCCCCCCTCCCCCACGCTTATCACTGTACACTTGGTTCACGTGTTAATCCTCACCAACAGTTGTCTCAAGCCAAGACACCTGGGAAATGGATCGGCTGGCATCGAAGTGGAGGCAGGTGGGATCGGGAGGCAGATGTCTGAAAGGAGAGAGAGAGAGAGAGAGAGAGAGAGAGAGAGAGAGAGAGAGAGAGAGAGAGAGAGAGAGAGAGAGAGAGAGAGAGAGCTATTTTAAACGCGCACCAGGATGCGCCAGATGCACATGCTCTAAATACTATTTTTTAGCTGAAAGTCCCGTGAACTGTCGTCTTTTATTAACGTAGCTTGAAGGAAAGGCAACAAATGAAACTGACGAGAGAAAAGAAAGAACAAACAAAAGACAAAAAGGAATTGAAAGGAGGAGAAGAGAAAGAAATGTGGAGGTTTTCGGGGAAGGGGGGGGGGAGTAGAACCCAAGAAAACCTAGTTAAAAGAAGAAAATAACAAAGGAAGAAGAAGAAGAAGCAAAGTGGAAGTGATATATATATATATATATATATATATATATATATATATATATATATATATATATACTTATATATTTATACATATATATATATATTAACAAGGAGCAAAATCATATATCCAAACAAACAAAATAAAGAAAAAGTACAGAACAAGGCAGAAGGAAGGCTACAGAGAAACATGTATAAAGCAAAGCGCAGAAAGAAAAAAAACCCTTAATAAACAACAGTAAATCAACAAACGAATAATATGATATATGCAGAACTATGAATAAAATGACAGGAAAGTGTACAGGGAAAGAAACCAGCCTACTCCCACTGAAATGTTGCCAATCCACCAGCAGTCAGAATACCTTAACCCCCTCCAACCCCAATCTAATGGAGCAAAGTGACAAGAAATCCCATCCCCTGCTGCCTCCCACCTCTCAAGCTGATTCCGCGATCAATGTCCCTGAAAAGAATCCCCCGGAAGAGTGATTTACCCCCCCCCCCCCGCCTCCACCTCACTCCCTACCCCCTGCGTTGCAGCTGACCACGTCTTGTCCATCAAACTGACCATCCCTGGACAAGTGGCACAAAGCCTTACACTGATCTGACAGACAGGGTCAGTTTGCCGCGCGGAGGAGAAACACCACGTGATACCCCCCCACCATTTGGATGGGAGGCGACTCGTTCTGTTGAAAGGGGAGGGAACGCGGCCCAGTGTTAAGCAAGATTAATGTCACCTTTCCTTGTTCGCTGTTGTATAAGTCTGGTTGCCGGGGTCATGATTAGACCCCGAAAGACTAGACAGGAGGGGCGTTCATGTTCATTCACACAGAACTGAAGGGCGGGGTAGGTTCTTTCACGCGGTGGGGGAATCGCAACTCCTGGGCAATGGTTTTAGCCTATCTCACAGGGGGATTTTAAACTTGTGTGGAAAAGGCAGGGAGTTTTACGTTCTTCAAGGGATGGCTGTGAAGAGTATGCTTGACTAAATTGAAGAGACTACAAGATGAAGAGCACTTCGGTGGAGGGTAATTCCTGGGTTGAAGACATTTTCTGGGGCTGGGTGATGATCAGGTTGAGTGTCAGCGAAGAGTAACTGGCGCTAAAAGAAAATGGGAGTTAGCGTCTGTTCTCTGTGTGTGTGTCTCTCTCTCTGTCTCTCTCCCATTGTGTCTGTCTCTCTTTCTCATTCTTTCTCTCTCCTCTTCATTCTCATTCACTCTCTCTCAGTTCTCTGCTCTCTTCTCTCTCTCTCTCTCTCTCTCTCTCTCTCCTCTCTCTCTCTCTCTCTCTCTCTCTCTCTCTCTCTCTCTCTCTCCTCTCTCTCTCTCTCTCTCTCTCTCTCCCTCTCTCTCTCTCTCTCTCTCCCTCTCTCTCTCTCTTTCTCTCTCTCACTCTCTCTCTCTCTCTCTCTCTCTCTCTCTCTCTCTCTCTCTCTCTCTCTCTCTCTCTCTCTCTCTCTCTCTCTCTCTCTCTCTCTCTCTCTCTCTCTCTCTCTCTCTCTCTAAACACAATGCAAGCATACATACATACATATATAGTAGTAGGCACCAATCAGTCTCGGAAGACTATGGAGTTGCGCTCTAGTCTTTAGAGCGCAAAACCTGGGTAAGTATGGAGGGCAAGCTATTACCCATGCAGCAGACCCCTCTCTCCACGCCACTGTAATGATCCATTGGAAAGGCAATGACTGATACGAACGGTTCCAGTACGGTCGCAGGAGCCATCAGACCGTTGCCATATACAGCCCCGAGCCGCCCTGGGACTCCAACCCCCGAGTTTTCCTCGGGGATGGTATCTAAACACGACACCTGTGTGCATGCTGGTTTTTTAGAATTTTGTCATCCGCTCCTACCGGCACACGATGGTCTCCTCTTCCAAAAGGCGGAATGGGGTTTTAACGTGTGCGCAAGATGTTCTGCGACATATGTACATACATATATATACACATACATACATACATACATACATACATACATACATACATACATACATACATACATACATACATACATACATACGTACGTACGTACGTACGTACGTACGTACGTACGTACGTACGTACGTCCGTCCGTCCGTCCGTTCGTTCGTTCGTTCGTTCGTACGTACTACATACATACATACATGCATACATACATACATACATACATACATACATACATACATACATACATACATACATACATACATTCATACATTCATACATTCATACATACATACATACATACATACATACATACATACATACATACATACACACATACACACACACAAACACACAAACATACACACACACACATACATACATACATACATACATACATACATACATACATACATACATACATACATACATACATACATACATACATACATACATACGTACATACATACATACATACATACATACATACATACATACATACATACATACATACATGCATACATGCATACATACAGTCATCGAAATCATTGGTTTAAGATATTCACATTTCTTCCACGTGGGTCTGTCTGTCTGTCTGTCTGTCTGTCTGTCTGTTCATGTCCCTGTATCTCTCTCTCTCTCTCTCTCTCTCTCTCTCTCTCTCTCTCTCTTCTCTCTCTCTCTCTCTCTCTCTCCTCTCTCTCTCTCTCTCTCTCTCTCTCTCTCTCTCCTCTCTCTCTCTCTCTTCTTTAGAGATATAGAGAAAGGGAGATTGACTATGTGACTGGTTGATTAATTGCCTTATTGGTCAATACAGACAGACAGACAGACAGACAGAGAGCATAGCGCAAACTGTTTGTGTCTGAAAATACGCTACGATGTGTAATCTAGTTAGACATAGACCTCACGACTGTTTTAATGATGCTTCTTTTTGTGCTAAAGTATGTGGGTTGTTTACTTCCCATCCCAACATTGCGCAATTCCCATGAGAAATACTCACATGGTAGCTACCCTCAATACAGACCCTAATCAAACCATCTCTTTGCTTTTGTTTTCAGAAAGCAGCAGGGAGGGGAGGAGACAGAGGCAGTCTGCAGTGTAATGTCATTGTGCCAGCGATCGAAAACTGATTTTGCACCGCCTCAGCAGTTCCAGGGAATAACCTTAGCCGCGCCATTCACACACCAGCATCACATGATGTTGTGGCAACGATAAAACGAACTTGAAGACCTTTCGGTTCTGGCATTTGAGGATTGTTTCGTGAGCCCTCTGTCTCTGGCTGTAGGGTTTAGAATACTTACACTACCGGAAAAAATAGATAGCCAGACATCTTTAGTATCAGAAAACACAATGAAGAAATAAAACAGCCAAACCTTATTATCATGAACTAAGACTGAAATTTAAACGCGGTAGTGGTGGAAGACTAGGTCTGTATCTTCAGATCGCAACACGAGCAGAACAAAAATGTAATCTTTAAAAGGAATATTCGATCCTTTACCAACGGCTGCAAAAGAAAAAAACAAAAACAAGTACGCTTCGAATTCGCTGCAAAGATGAGCTCTACCCAGACTCGGAGTACCCGAAGGTGAATAGGGAAGCGGAGAGCGCCATGGATTTGTCTTCCCTCTGCTACTTTCTTCAATATTTCGTCCTGATCACAGCTGTCTGGAATGAGGGTGAGTACCGCATGTGTGTTCTGTTGTCAATGTTACTGTGGTGTTTTTTTGTTGTCAATGTTACTGTGGTGTTTTTTTGTTGTCAATGTTACTGTGTTGTGTTTTTGTTGTCAATGTTACTGTGTTGTTTTTTTGTTGTCAATGTTACTGTGTTGTTTTTGTTGTTGTCAATGTTACTGTGTTGGTTTTTTGTTGTCAATGTTACTGTGGTGTTTTTTTGTTGTCAATGTTACTGTGTTGGTTTTTGTTGTCAATGTTACTGTGTTGGTTTTTGTTGTCAATGTTACTGTGGTGTTTTTTTTGTTGCCAATGTTATTGTGGTTTTTTTGTTGTCAATGTTACTGTGTTGTTGTTTTTTCTTGTGCGAGGAAGCACAGATAGCACAGT
>CM060328.1:52344815-52352315 GCA_030674155.1 Stramonita haemastoma
GTTCGCATGAAGCCATAATATTTTTTTGAATTACTCAGAACATGTTTTCAGAACAATATGCCCTTATTGTCAAAGACCACCTTTTCCTTTCTCCCCCCTTTCAGCAATAAAGGAGGAGGTTGAACCCGATCATACAGCCTAAAAGATCTCTCCTTTTGTTGAGAGGTTTGTTTTCTATTGAAGAGCTCTTTTCCCTTCTCAGCAAAACACTATAGCAGATTTCCATTCACTGCTTGGCTTTCTGTCTTCGCTTGTCTCTCTGATGTCTTGTCCTTATTCTCTGGAGATTATTAGCACTAGCTCTGATTTCTGTCAGAGTGGCTGTTTTTTTAAGATATTTTCTTCATCTCTTTTCTTTCAAGGATGGCGGCGACCACTTTCAGAGTTCACAGGGAATCGTTAAGGAAATGTGTGATTCCCATTTCTGAAGGGTTTCTTTTATTTTTACTTATTTGTTTTTTTGTACCTTTCCAGAACATTCTTGCAATATTATCATGTTTTGATGGTCAGATAATACATATGGTTTATGTAAGGGATGCTTTGGTGTATGCAGGAGAAAATGGATTATACTTGGTAATTTTTTATTTGTTATTTATTAATAAATAAAAAAATAAGTAAACTCACTCACTCACCACTCATTCACTCACTCACTCACACACGGACACATGCACGCACGCATGTACGTACGTACGTACACACACACACACAACACACACACACACACACACACAACACACAAACACGTGCGCGCGCGTGCGCGCTCCTGTGTGTATGTGTGCTCTCTTACTCGATCCCCGGATTGCGTGCGTTGGAGACGACAATCAGATCAACCAAAAATTGAAATAGTGTGCACTAGTTCACATGAAAAAGGAAAGTTCATTGTATATATATATATATTATATTATTATAATATATAATATATATATATATATATATATATTATATATATTTGATATCTTTTTATGAAAAAATATGACTTCGTAATGAGTTGAATCAAAGGGTTAAAATGAGAAATAATGATAAGAACAATCTTAAAGAAAGACATACATAGTACCAAGAAGATCGCATGTAGATGGTTTCAATGGCGATAAAAAAAATCAATCAATGTATAGAAGGGGAAAACGAAAAATTCAAGCAAGGAAAAAATAGAGAATAAAGAAACAAACAAGAAGACAAGCAGAGAGAGAGAGAGAGAGAGAGAGAGAGAGAGAGAGAGAGAGAGAGAGAGAGAGAGAGAGAGAGAGAGAGAGAGAGAGAGAGAGAGGAGGAGAGGAGAGAGGGAGAGGGAGGAGGAGGGGAAAAGAAAACAGGGAGGTAGAAATAGAACTGATATGAACGTTTAACTTTACAGAATATTGTTTTCTAGAAAATGCTTTGTATTCTTCTCATGTTGTCTCACATTTCCTTTATCGTCTCTCCTAAACATATTTTCACTTGTCATTTGATGAAAGCCAATCTTTTGAAGACCTGTTTCTGATCACCACTTCTCTCCCACCGGGGAGCAACACGATACAAAGCCTCTTGGGAAATCGAGCACTTTATCAATAGCAAGGGAACGCGGTAATGGAATCTGAATTGTCTGATGTACGGACGCACGTGCAGACAAAATGCAAGCATACAGACAGTACGTTTTATACTACAGCCTGCTCTCAGAGCTTGCTGAGAGTGTCTTTGAGTCTGACAGGTTGAATCCGTTCAGCGGCCTTGAATTTCTTTTGTTCACCTTCACCTATTCCGTAGTCTTGTAAACTGTTGGGCGCCACTGGAGATTTTGCAAAAAAATTGAAAAACGTTTTGTTTCTTGAAGTGGAAAATTAGGATTGTGTTTGAAAGTGTTGGTTTCCTGATCTTTAAGTGAAACCACTGCCTTTTCTGCTGTCTGATTAGGCGTGCCTTCCCCCCACTGTGCTTCTTCTTTTTATTTTGCTCTAATTAAGGATATGCAGTGATTTTGTTCGTTGTTCTTCGTGTACTTGTATTGGTATTTGGTGTTAAAAACCTGCTCAAAGATAGCGAGAGGGTGTGAATGTTTGAGATAGTTGTATGGTATTCATTTCTACAATGCATGATCATAGTCATTTTGTTGTATTTTCCCCTCGGTTTGATGCTATTTACAGTCACACAGAAAACGCACACACACCACGCACACATACACGAACACGCGCTTGCGCGCACACGGTGGTTCAAAGTGATGCGCGTCTGTGATCTGCCTGACCTGGGTTCGAATCTGTAATATGTATATATATAATATATATATATATACATATATATAATATAATATCATATATATATAATATATACATATATATATATATATACAGACACACACACACACACACCACACACAACACACACACACTACACAAAACTTACACAACACACCCCATACGACACACACACACACACACACACACACACCAAACACACCACACACACACACACACACACACACACACACACACACACACACACACACACGACAAAACCACACACACACACGACACACACATTGCATCTTTTAACAGGGAGCTGTCCGTGAATGTCAGGGTGGTATTTATTCATTGCTCTCTCTGTTCCTGCTGAGTTGGCTGCCATTACAGGAGTCAGACAGAGATGTCGATATGTCTGACTGATTGTCTTTTCTTGTCAAACGATTTGTCTTTCCTTTACTACAAAGGTCATGCGTATTAATGGGGAAGTGTAGGCCCCTATCGGTACGGTTGCTTGCTTGTTAATGCGTGTCTGTGTGTAGCTGTATACAATTAAGGATATTTTAATAATTGAATGTATGTATGTATGTTGTATGTATGTATGTATGTATGTATGTCTGTATTATGATGTATGTATTATGTATGTAATGTATGTATGTATGTATGTATGTATATGTATGTATGTATGTATGTATGTATGTATGTATGTATGTATGATGATGTATGTATGTATGTATGTATGTATGTATGTATGTTTTGTATATATATATATATATATATATATATATATATATATATATATATATATATTTAGAGAGAGAAAGAAGAATGAGATAGAGGAGAAGAGAGAGAGAGAGAGAGAAGAGAGAGAGAGAGAGAGGGAGAGAGAGAGAGGAGAGAGAGAGAGAGAGAGAGAGAGAGAGAGAGAGAGAGAGAGAGAGAGAAAGAGAGAGAGAGAGGAATCGAAATGATTGAGATGAGAAATACGATAGTACGATAGACAGCTAAGGCTAGTCACAGAAGAGAATCAGCGTTAGGACTAACACACACAGACACACCACACACACACACACACACGCACGCACGCACAGCACCACAGGCACACACACCAACAACACACACAAAACACCACACACACACACACACACGCACGCACGTGCACACACACACACACACCCACACACACAGACGCACGACACACCACACACACACACAAACACACACGCACACACACACACACACACAACACACACACACTGTTATACAGACAGTGATTCATAGGAAGACAGATTAAATGAGACGGTATGAGGGCAATCTAGATGACATAACCTTTCAATGGCTGATATTGAATTATTTGTTTTGTGCCACAAAAGAGTCGTGTTTCACTGAATCATGTCATCATTGACCCGTACCCCAAATAATCAGTATCAATTTTAGTTGTTGTCTGGTGATAATGATGTTATTTGGAATTGACAACCTTTTGCTGTCTGTATCGAAAATGTCACAGCCTTGCATCTTTGTCTGGTTCTACGATTTACTTCAGAGAGAACAATGGGAATTGTCAGAACTGAAAGGGTATTCTGGGAGCTGCCTTTGCTCTAACTGCTCTTGTTAAGGAAGATGCCGCCAAAAACACACTTGAGAAATATAATAGTGATGTGAACATTTTAAGCTCAGGATCATTTTTGCATACACAAATCCAGTGACACGTGCATGGACGCACACATAGTCATGTATGCCTGTAGGACCAGAGAACACACACACACAGACACAGACACACAGACACACAGACACACAGACACACAGACACAGACACAGACACACACACACACACACACACACACACACACACACACACACACACACACACACACACACACACACACACAACCAATGTACCACATGGAAATGAAAAAATGATTTGATTTGATTTGATTTGATTTGACAGAAACGTGTACACATGCAAGAAAGGAATCTGGTTTAGAGCATATTTTGTTGATGCACTTACATATGCCCATGTGCACACAGATTTACGCAAACAAATGCATGTACACACACGTGCACATGCGTTTATGCAGGAATACACGCTATACATGCTTGCAAAAAGACGTCATAAATATGCAGACCCAGAAGTACAGCTAAACTCGCTCCATTCTCTCTCTCTCTCTCTCTCTCTCTCTCTCTCTCTCTCTCTCTCTCTCTCTCTCTCTCTCGTCTCTGTCTCTGTCTCTGTCTCTCTGTCTCTGTCTCCCCCTCTCTCTGTCTCTCTGTCTCTCTGTCTCTGTCTCTGTCTCTGTCTCTGTCTCTGTCTCTCTCTCTCTCTCTCTCTCTCTCTCTCTCTCTCTCTCTCTTTCTCTCTCTCTCTCCATTTCTGTGTACAGTCATGCATTCTTTCAAACCTCTACATGGTTCTGAAGATGGCTTTTCCTACACCTTCCCCTTCCCCTTCACCTATCATATGATCTAGTAGACCGTTTGGGCACCACTTGCATTTCTCTGCATAGCTTAGCAGGTCTGAGCAGTTTTCTGTTCGATGCATTGCTGTAATACTTTGTTCATTTGGCATTCAAATAGGTAAAGTAATGTTTAGCAAATGTAATTTGTGAATATTTTTTTTTTTAAAACTTACATAGAAGTAAGTCTATTGCTTGGATTAAATGTTACAATGTAAGAAATGGAAAAAAAACCATGAAAAATAACAAAATACACCAAAACAAAGAACGAAGAGAAAAGAAAGTAGGAAATGTTAAAACCCCAAATGGAAAAACTCAGCATGTTAAACTGTATCGATGAAGTAGCAGACAGTTGACTAGACAGATAAATCAATTGTCTGTAACCAAATCCTGATTATGTTACATTTTGTGCAATGACATTTATGGATGTTTTGAAAACAAAAGACGTCTGTAGTTTGACAACATTGTCTGGGCTATTTTTCTTTCTGCCTGTTTCCACATGGCATTTTGGTAAAGATGATTGACGAAGATATTGATTTCTCTCCTTACTCTTTCCTCTCTAATTGAACACCTTACTAATCATCACCCCCACCTACCTCCATACACCTGTTGAACCAATGTGAACTTCACAGCGATAAATGTCGGACAGCATAGCAATGGGATTGCCTTTTGGAATTTACGTGGGTATGTGTGTTGAGACGGACTGTCGTAAACACGTCTTGCTGAGTAACTTCATTTTGCCAGGTTGTAAAGTGTGCAGCTGTCTTTTTTTTTAACATTTTAGGTGCAGTTTAATCTCTCTCTCTCTCTCTCTCTCTCTCTCTCTCTCTCTCTCTCTCTCTCTCTTTCTCTCTCTCTCTCTCCTCTCTCTCTCTCTCTCTCTCTCTCTCTCTCTCTTCTTTCTTTCTTCTTTCTTTCTCTCTTTATAAATTTCCTGCTATGTAATATTAGACATAAATATAGAAAATGCTTTCATACAGAAATAGTGTCTTTCATTTTCAAAGATGATAATTATAGCTACCCCCACCCCCTGCTCCCATCTTTCTCTCCCCTCCAAACCCCACCCCCACCCCCAACCCCGACCTTCCCTCTCCTAAACTAGGCCCTTGAGCAAGAAGGAAGGAAACCAAACAGGATCACGCAGCTTTAAGGGAATGGTGTTCGCTTTTATTCCAGAAGTTTGTTCTCTGGTTTTAAAAGACAGTCTTGCCTCTCCATTCTGGCAACAGACGGATATTCACCCTGGTCTGTTTTCTGGTGTCTTCTCTGACCTTTTCAGGTTTTCCGGTTGCAGTTCTAGACTAGAGGTTGATCTCTATCAGAGTGGCAGTGCTTGGAGTTTCGTTTTGTTCCTTTCTGTGTCTTTCAGAATAGAAGCCACTTTTCGAACTTCAAAGGGAACGGTTGAGGAAATGCGTGGCTCACGATTCTAAAGCATTCTGTTGTGTTTGTTGTATTTTGTGTTTTTCAGAAGATTCTTGCGGAGATGGGATTTTTGAGGGTTTAAAGGATTAATCATGTCGTTTTTGAGGAGGTCACTTTTGAATGTGTAAAAGCCAATTAATGTATGCTGTGGTATGGTCTTATTTGTTTATATAGATGGCACACAAATTACATGAACTTATGTGCAAATGCACATGCTTGAGCGCGCGTGTGCGCGCGTGCACACACACAAACACACAAACACACATACACACTCTCATACACACACACACTCACACACGCGCACTCACACTCACACACACAGACACACATACATACACACACACACAGAGACACACTCATACACACACACAAAGACATACACAAACATGAACATACATACGCACACGCACACCACACCACACACACACACTACACCAAATGTGCTGCCCCCCCCCCTTCTTCCCCCCCCTCCCCCGCTCACAAACACACACTTAAAGAAAAAAAATATTGTTCTTCTTTGAGTTTGTATTCGATGCCAATTTAAATTTAGTGGCAGGGACTTAAATTCTATTTGAGAAACAGCAACACTAAAGCAGTGAAAGTCAATATCATCTATAGCTTTTTCTCTCTTATAAAAATTAATTTGAAGGATCTTTGATCTTCGTATCTATGATGATCACAGTTTTGTGAGAGAACCAAATTGCAAACGATAGGAACGTGTTCAGTTTGCCGAGGGGCCCTACACAAAATGCTTTGTATTCTTCTCAAGCTTTCTCACATTCCCTTTAATTTTCCCCACACATTATGCTTGCCTGTAATCTGATGAAAGGGTGTTTATGAATCTTCTTTCTGATCACCTCTTGTCTTCCTTCCTCCGTACAGATGCGTGGGGCCAGTCAGTATAGATAGCACACCCCTCTGGAAATTCTGTGCTAGGAATTTCCCCCTTGTCTGTCCTTCTCTTTTGTTTCTCTTCTTCCTGTTACGTCTTTCTTGTCTATGTTTTGCCTTCATGGTCTATTTTCCTGCCTTTTTTTTCTAAGATGACTGAAATTATATCATTTCTCTCCCACGCCAGTTGGATGTGTTTGGCTTGACTTGTCTGGTGCTTAATAGCAGCGCAACGCATTTTTTACTCATGGCAGATACTGTTCGTTTCTGTCTGAGCGTTTGACGAAAAAGAAGAAGAAGAAAGAGAGGAAGAAAGAGGAGGTGGGAGGAGAGAGGAGGAGTAGAAGAAAGAAGAAGAAGAAGAAGAAGAAGAAGAAGAAGAAGAAGAAGAAGAAGAAGAAGAAGAAGAACAGAACAAGAAAAAAACAAGAACAAGAACAACAAGAACAAGAACAACAATAAGAACAAACAAGAAGAACAAGAACAAAAAGACGACAACGACGACGAAGAAGAAGAAGAAG
>CM060328.1:52357315-52359815 GCA_030674155.1 Stramonita haemastoma
TAACCTCTCGGCTACCGCGTCTTGTTGTCAAACTGCCATCTGATTTCACCCCATTCAAGTGCATGGCTGTAATGTGTGCTCTGCACTGGTTTGGGTTCTTAGAGGAATTTTTTTGTGTTGGGTGGTAGGGGGGGGGGGGGGGGGAGTTGTATATCTATGCGTTACATGGGAGTGTTTGTGTTTAAAACAATACTGCTGAGGAAATAATTGGTTTTGATACACATTTCTTTTGACATTGATTAGCTTTTATTGAGTCTTTTGAAGTCAGATTGATTGCTAGCTCAAAAACTTGCATTCAGTCTCTGTCTGTAGTCTTGACAGTCAGTCTGTCTTTTTATCTCTTTCCCTCTGTCTCTTTCTCTCTATCCTATTTATCTGCCTATCTGTCTATCTGTGTGTTTGTCTTTCTGTCTGTCAGTCTGTCTGTCTGTATGTCTCTCCGTCTGTTTCTATCTCTTTATTTTCCGTGTGTTTCTTTGACTCTTCTTATGTTTCTGTCTCGATTTCTGTCTCTTTTTCTTTCTGTCTATGTCTCTATTTCTTGCTCTCTTTGTCTGTCCCTCCCTTTCTCTCAGCTTCCTCCCTCTCTTTCTGTTTCCCCGTCTTCCTGTCTGTCTTTCTGTCTGTCTGTCTCTATTGTTATCTGTCTGTCCTGTCTGTGTGTCTGTCTCTATCTTTCTGTCTGTCTCTGTCTTACTGTCTCTGTCTGTCTGTCTGTCTGTCTGTCTGTTGTATCTGTCTGTCTGTCTGTCTGTCTGTCTGTCTGTCTCTGTCTGTCTGTCTGTCTGTCTGTCTGTCTGTCTGTCTGTCTGTCTGTCTGTCTGTCTGTCTGTCTTCTCTCTCTCTCCCCTCTCTCTCTCTCTCTCTCTCTCTCTTCTCTCTCTCTCTCTCTCTCTCTCTTCTCTCTCTCTCTCTCTCTCTCTCTCTCTCTCTCTCTCTCTCTCTCCTCTCTCTCTCTCTCTCTCTCCTCTCTCTTCTCTCAACCGTCTGTAGTAAGTGAGAGAACACACAAAAATATAAAAAAGGAAGAACTATGCAGCATGCAGCAATCTTGATGCAAACTGAAACCATTTCATTTCACAGACAAGATAGCCTGAAACAAAGTGCATACCTCTGAAGCCTTATCGCATTACTTCATTCTTCCTTTCCCCGCTTCTCCGCGCAATCTGATGAAGAGAATTTATGAGGATTCCCTTTCGCTCACTCTTTGTCTCTCATCAGGTATATCTTACGATATTTATGAAGCTCCTTTCAGAAGTTGGAACAAATATATCAAAGCGAGTCAGCAAAGTGATCAAATCAGCTTTCTCCGATTTAAGAGTGCATAATGTGGATGATGTCAATCAAGAAATACGTGAAGTATTCATGTGAAGATAGTTTAAAAAAACAACCCAACAACTTGTAGATAGCTACTGAAAGTATGTTCTGATTTTGGGGGCAATATGCTAAGGGTTTGTGGCAAGTTTTTAAACAGTGCACGAATTGTTGGGTTGTTCAATTTTGAATGATTTACTTTCTTCCTTAAGTTCATCCTTTGAGGTTGAGGTCTTCCTTCCTGGAAAGTGAGAAGCCTCCAGTGTAAATTGTGTTCTTTTGTGTATTTGTTGATTTTTGTGTGTTCTGCTTTTCTTGTTTGCTACTCTTCGTGTTGTTTACGATGAAAAAAGCAATCATATGAGACACTAAACTCAGACCCTGTATACCAACCCTCGCGGAACATCTTGCGCACATGTTAAAACCCGTTCTACTTCTCGGAAGAGTAGGCTATTGCGTAATGTCGGCAGTAACAGCTTTATCAGTTTTTATTTTAATAAATACTTATCGAACAAGCTGAGAGATAACAATCTGCAAAATAACCACATTTGAACTAAACGATTCTGCAGAACAGTGAAGAGGGAAGTAACATCCCTAGTCTTTGCCAGCATCCAAACGATAGTGAGCTCATACACAGCGCCTCTGTGGGCGACATGGATTTCAGGTTGCAGAACTCCCGATGACGATTCTATCAAACACTGATCACAATCAAGTTGGCTGTCTGATAGTTGGAGACAGATGCAACCGTATCAATGTGGAGGGTCTTACAGTAACACATCAAACAGCAGGTGCATCCACTTTTTTTTTCACAAACAACAAAGCACTTCCTATTAGCGTGCCCGCACACACACAAACACGCACACACAGGCACGCACGTGCGCACAGACACACACATACACACACACGCACGCACGCACACACGCGCGCGTGAGCGTAGGCACGCACGCACGCACACACACACACGCGCGCACGTACGCACACATGTAAACACACACACACAAAGATTGCTTAGACCTGCTTGGAGAGAGAGAGAGAGAGAGAGAGAGAGAGAGAGAGAGAGAGAGAGAGAGAGAGAGAGAGAGAGAGAGAGAGAGAGAGAGAGAGAAGAGAGAGAGAGAGAACATTTGTCGCTTTGTTATCAGAATCGGAATAGATAGGCCTGTCTTCTCAAAGCAAAATAATGCGT
>CM060328.1:52364815-52369815 GCA_030674155.1 Stramonita haemastoma
AACAACAACAACAACAACAACAAACAACAACAACAAGATGAAGAACAAGAACAAGGAGAAATAGGAGGAGAAGGAGGAGGGGAAAAGAGGAGGAGGAGACAAAAGAAAAAGAGAGGGAGGAGGAGGAGGAGGAGGAGAAGGAAGAAGGAGAGGGAGGACGAAAAGAATCTAGTAAACGCCCACTCGACAATACTGATAATATTCACACGTGAGGATTTTTTCAAGTTGACAAAAATGGATCTGGCTTTTTTTGTTTTCAAAAAAATTGTGTTAGGGGGGTATTGTTTCACCTCTTCGTCGTTTGACCTTTGCATGGAGTTGTAAAGTACTTGTGCGTGTTGGTTTGTGTGAAAATCGGATGGGGAAATTGATTTTAGTTTTTGTTGTTGTTGCAGTTTTTTTTTATATTCGGCTTTGTTTCATTGATATTTTCATCGTAGAAGTATTGTTATATCGTTTTGGTTTTTCTATTATACTGTCCAGAAAAATTAAAAGGATTAGGAATTAGCAAATGGGATAGCGTGTAAATGTCGGTCTGTTTACTCTTTCTTCCTCTCTGTTTATTTATCTGTTTCTCTCTTTGTGTTTCTCCGTCACTGTTTCTGTCTCTCTCACTCTCTTTCTCTCTATGTCTCTGTCTCTCTCTCTGTGTCTCTGTGTCTCTCTCTCTGTCTCTCTGTCTCTGTCTCTCTCTCTGTCTCTCTGTCTCTGTCTCTGTCTCTGTCTCTGTCTCTCTCTCTCTCTCTCTCTCTCTCTCTCTCTCTCTCTCTCTCTCTCTCTCTCTCTCTCTCCCTCTTTGATACTCGCGCGCGCGCGCGCGCGCGCGCGCGTGTATGTGTGCGTGCGTGTGTGTGCGCGTGCGTATTTGTGTGTGTGTGTGTGTGTGTGGTGTGTGTGGTGTTTGTGTGTGTGTGTGTGTGTGTGTGTGTGTGTGTGTGTGTGTGTGTGTGTGTGTGGGGGGGGAGGTACACGTGTAGTTGATTTCCTTTTCTTGAACGATTTTTTAAAAAAAATCTATATTGGAATTTCTGGTCAATGAATGTAAAAAAAAGATAAAGTAAACTCGATTTTCCGTTCACAGTCCTAAGCTCGTCTTACCCCTTCCCTGAAAGTGTCAAACGACCACATGGTGTTTTTTTTTTTCAAGATTACGCAATTGAAGAAAAAGGCGTAAACAGGTCTGACAATCGTGAACTGAAACCAATCCTTTTTACAATCTTTGATAGATATGTTTGAAAGCGACCGTTGACACATTTCTGTTTTTTACTCTTTCTTTTTTGTTGTTATGTGTCAAGGAAAGAAGAGACAGAGGAGTGGCGTTGTTTGTGTTATTGAACTGTACTCCTGTTACATGTTGCTGATACTGTACGAATGAGGGCGTCATGTGTGAACACGGTAAACAAAACAAAAAAAAATGAACAAAAAACACTTCTGCTTCAGGCTTAAAGGTCTGGGCGTATAGATCCATATGCATTGGAAGTTGAGCTGAAAATCGATTTATCTTCCTCGTGTTTTATTCTTCTTCGTCTTGCGACACTGTTGAGACAGTAATTATTGTTGTCTGTTATAAGAGGAAAATGCGCTGTACTGCCGTTAAACACCCGAGGTCGTACCAGCGCATCCGACTTTGATGTTGGAGAGAATTGGTATCTGTAAAGTCGTTCTGTACAGACAGCCGGAGAATGGACCAGAAAGGTAAAGCATGGACAAGAAGAAGGGATGCGAAGGACAGGAACAAGGCAGAGTCGAGGAGAGGGATGGAAAAGAGGAAATTTCTAGCACAACATCTCCAAAAAGTGGAGAAGCTATTCGTACTGGCAAGCTTGTCGCATGCCCAAGGGCGGTGGGGGGGATTAGAGGTGGGGTATTTTGTTAATGCTGTAAAGAAAACAGAGTTGTGGCAATGTTGTTCTTGTCACTGTTATTTCTGAGGTTTTCCTGTTTTCAGTGTTCTGTGTTCCTTTCAGAGTTTACTTGTTTCATATCATTATTATTGTCATGTTGCGGCTTGTTTGTTCTTGCTCTGCCTGTGATATAGCAGTACGACATTCAGCCCAATGAAAGGACAAGAAAAAGTCGTATATGTACGTGTAAATAGTGACCTGTCTATCTGACTGTGGCGTGTGTGTGTGTGTGTGTGCCGGTGTGTGTATATGTGTGTGTGTGTGTGTGTGTGTGTGTGTGTGTGTGTGTGTGTGTGTGTGTGTGTGTGTTGTGTATGTGTGTGTGTGTATGTGTGTGTGTGTGGTGTGTGTGTGTGTGTGTGTGTGCGGTGTGTGTGTATATGTGTGTGTGTGTATGTGTGATGTGTGTGTGTGTGTGTGTGTGTCTGTGCGTGCGTGCGTGCGTGCGTGCTTGCGTGTGTTTCGTGTTCTTTGTTTGATTCATATTTCTAGCTAAAGATTTGTTGGAAAATATAATTATAAAGAGGATTCCCGCACAACCGTTTAAAATTTTGTCTTACCCGATTTTGTATTAAATCTGGAAAACCTTTCTTATGGAGGGAAGGAGAGGGAGCTGCATGTTGGACTTCGAAATTGAAAGGAGGCTTAAACAGGTCTAACAGTCCTGAAATCAAACAACCCTACCATACATTTTGATCTCATTTGTTTTATCTGAATTCTTACTAAAAATATGTATGAAAAGCCGTATGAGGAAACCATTTTTTTAGCGTGACATGATTTTTTTTTAAATTCACCTGACCCATTTTTAACACAATGTGTCAAACAACCAGCGTGTCTTACTTAAATTACACAATTTTATCATTTTTTGCTGACAGGAAATATGAACAGGCCAAAGGATGGTAAACCGTACCGGAATCCTTGTCGTGTACTTTGGTATTTAAATGTTAAGATAGCACTTAGCGTCTACTTCTGTTCCTACTTGGCCCTCTTTATTCTGTTTGTTTACAAGAGAAAGTTGTAAACGTGAGAGGCGTTGTGTGTTTTACGGCGCTGTCTTTGTCTTCCTGACGCTTATAGACAGCGGGAAGCAGGTGTTGGGAAAATAACAAAATGCTATTAAAAGGGGAGGGGGGTATGCATCTGCATCAGATGTAAAGATTTTTGTATGTACGTGTACTGAAAGATGTAATAAAATAAACAGAAACAGCACACACACACGCGCGCGCACTCACGCATGCACGCACGCAGACACGCACGCACGCACGCACGCACGGACACGCACACACATGCATACATACATACACACACACACACACACACACACACACACACACACACACACACACACACACACACACACACACACACACACACACACACACACATTCACACACACACGGATGAATGGCTGTTATTATTGACGTAAAGGGATACAATCTGTGCATTCTTTTAGGCTTTTGCTTTTTCGAGGGATTTATTGTAACTGAAATTTCCTGCTCTTTTATCATTCTTCCTGTTGTTGTATTTTTTTTCATTGTAGTTTTCTTCTTATCATTGATGATACCATTCCTATGTCTTTAAATTGCTCCGAAATAAGTGGGATGCATTAAGAACCAGAAAAAAAAACTTCGCAGTTATCACATGAGATAATGTACAGTGAAATCGTAGAAATAGTCTTTTTTGTGTTTCAACCAAGGAAATTAAAAGAAAAAAAAAACAAGGAAAGGACACATATTCTCCATTTAATAGTTTTTAACATTCACGTGACCCTAATACAGAACGAAATACCAAACCATTAACGGTCCCTGAGGTTACCTCATTCAAATGAGGCATACATAGGTTTAAGAGCTGAAACAGCTCTGGCCTGGGTCTGGGTGAAAAAGGGGATTTATCAAAAACAAGGAAAAACAATACCATTACCACACAAAGTAAGACTCAGTGAACTTGCAGATATAGTTGTTTTTAGCTGTTCTAGCAAAACGATAAAAAAGAAAGGAAAAAAAAACAAAGAAGCAGAGATACTTTCCACTTAATGGTCTCAAAATTCATCTAGACCCCCTTTCCCATCGAAATATCAAACCATTACGGTTCCTGTGGTTACACAATCCAAAGGAGGCACACATAGGCTTTAAAAAGCGTGGTCTGGAATCCTTTTTTGCGTAGTTTGGTATTTAAATGTTAAGGTAGCACGTGCTTGCTATCTTGCTTTGCTTCTTTTTTTTGTCTGCTTCCTTTTTTCTTTAGTTCCCGGTAAAGTTACTAGGAGATAGAGGTGTCGTTTGTTTTATTCAACTGTCCTGATTCTGTTCATACTTTGGTCTATAACGGTAAATATGATGGGGGAACACACACACACACACACACACACACACACACACACACACACACACACACACACACACACACACACACACACACACACACACACAAACGGTTACATCTCTGTGCAGCAGGTGTTATGGGATTATAGATTGAGAGATGAGTTGATAATCAATGTGTGTCTGTTAGTGTGTGTCTATTGCCTACAAGGAAGATGCTACCAGCATTTAATGTCCTGTTGTGTTTGCTTCTGCGGGCCTTTCATCTTTGTTTTTTTTGTGTTTTGCTGTTGTTGTTGTTTTGTTTTGTTTGTTTGTTTGTGCTTTTTTTTAGTTGTTTTTTTTAGGGGGGGGTCTTTTTTGTTTTGAGCTGTTGGCGTTTTTTGTTTCTTTGTTTGTGGGGGGATGTTGTTTTTTGCTTTGAGCAGTTATAATTTGTTTCCCCTGCTTTTCTTGTTAATATTCTTGGGGTGTTTTTGTGTGTTTTGATTTTGTTTCCTTACTTTTATTTTCTCGATGCTATTGTTGTCGATTTTTGTTCTGTTGTTTTTACTGTTCTTGTTGTGTTGTTGTTGTTGTTGCTGCTCCTGTTCTTCTTGTAATTATTGGTTTCTTCCTCGTCGTCTTCCGCCATTTTCTTTGGTTTCGTCTTGTGTTTTATCTTCTTCATTCTTTCTTCTTTTTCTTCTTCTTTTTCTTCTTCTTCTTCTTCTTCTTCTTCTTCTTCTTCTTCTTCTTCTTCTTCTTCTTCTTCTTCTCTTCTTCTTCTTCTTCTTCT
>CM060328.1:52389815-52399815 GCA_030674155.1 Stramonita haemastoma
AGACAGACAGACAGACAGACAGACAGACAGACAGACAGACAGACAGACAGACAGAGACACAGCGAGAGAGAGAGAGAGAGAGAGAGAGAGAGTGGGGGGAGGCAGACAGACAGACAGGGACACAGGAAGAGGGACAAAGACAGATGCACAGACAAACAGGCAGAGCGATCCGGGTCAACTTCGGAGCAATAGTCACTGTCAGTTGAACATACACACAGAGCCTGATGAAAGCAACAATAGTGGTTTGTTCCAGCAGCCGTGGGGAGACTCATTTCATAGGGCCAACAAATATGGTGATGGTATCGCCCTTTGACTGATTAGGTAGCGTTTAATCAAAGCATAGGTAGTTACTGGTGCAGAGATGGGAGGAGGGAGGGAGGGAGGCAGGGAGGGAGATGGAGATGGGGGATGTAGGCATGGAGGGAAGACTGTAGATAGAGGGGGGGGGAGAAGAATAATGAGGAGTGGGTGTAGGTTTATATTAATTATGAACATTATGTAAATTGTTTCGGAGCTATATGTAAGATCTATGTCTTTATGAGTAACTGTTTAAGTACAGGGTTACACACACACTCGCGGGTGCGCGCTAGATAAACATAATCAAAGAATATGTAAACTGAGAATAACAGTAATGATAACTATATAATATATAAATGCAGATATAGATAGATAGATAGATAGATAGATAGATAGATAGATAGATAGATAGATAGATAGATAGATAGATAGATGGATAGATAGATGGATAGAGAGATAGATAGATAGAGAGAGAGATAGATAGAGATTATATATATATATTATATATATTATATATATATATAGAGAGAGAGAGAGAGAGAGAGAAGATGAGAGAGAGAGAGAGAGAGAGAGGAGAGGACACAGAGAGAGACAGACGGAGAGAGAGAGAGACAGAGACAGAGACAGAGACAGACAGACAGACAGACAGACACACACACACACACACACACACACACACACACACACACACACACACACACACACACACACACACACACACAGAAACATAGAAACACACAGAGAGAAAGACATGGATAGACGCGTATTTTTACTACAACCCTTCCCCTCCCTACAAGCACGGCCTTTGTTGTCTGAAGTGAACTGGTGAAATATGGCCCAGCCAATTGTAAAAAGATTGTTTTCTGTGTCGGGTTACATTTATTTTGATTACAGTCGTAAAAGAGGTTATTTTCACCCTTTGTCTGGCAATGAAGAAGGGATTTTAATGGCCCTGATCAGGTGGGGTGTGGGTGTGGGAGAGGGGGGTGTAATTTTGTGTGTGTGTATGTGTGTGTGTATGTGTGTGTGTGAGAGAGAGAGAGAGAGAGAGGGGGGGGGGGGTGTAATCGTGTGTGTGCGTGTGTGTGTATGTGTGCGTGCGTGCGTGCGTGCGTGCGTGCGTGTGTGTGTGTGTGTGTGCGCGCGCGCGCGCGCGCGCGCGCGTGTGTGTGTGAGTGAGTATGTGTCTGTGTGAGTATGTATCTGTGTGTGCCTTTGTCTGTGTCTGTGTGTCTGTATCTGTGTGCGCGCGCTCGCGTGTGTCTGCGTATGTGTGTGTTTGCGTGTGCGTGCAAATGTTTTTTTTAAAATATACACGCATGTGTGTATATGTGCGCAATACATACTTGTTCGTCTATACCGATATCTTGACACGAGTATATTTCTCAAATCGTCATTAAAAAAAATGATTCTAGAGTTTTTGTTATTGTCAATCTCCGAAGTCCGAATGTGGCTGCCTTCATGATGATGATGATGGGTTCGAGTCCGGTCGAGGAAATTTTTCTCCTGGAGTTAACATCAGTGCTGACTCCACTCTCCCCAAAAGTCCTTCGGATGAGACTTTAAACCGAGGCCCCGTGTGCGAACGCACGGAGAACATCTTGCGCACACGTTAAATCCTGTTCCGCTTTTCGTAAGTGTAGGCCATCGTGTGCGGTGGGAACAGATGACAATATTTACAAAATTGCATACACACGGGGACCGGATGAAAAAAAGCACATGATTGCTTATTCTGTTATCCTCGATATAGAAGAATAAATAAATAAATAAAATAAATAAAATAAATATAATGAACCAGAAACGGTTGCAAATGCAAACATTCACCATTGGTGAACCTCTAGCATAGGAACAACACAGGAAGATCCCATGTTACTGTCAGTGATAAGCCACGACAAAAGAGCGGATTGAATGACGTAAACCAGGGGAAGAAGACTTGAGACACCCATATCAACTGAAACCAGTGCAGTTTGTAGACTAGCTAATTAACCCTGGATTAGGGATGACATCTGCTTAATTTAAAGAAAGATATACCTGTTTGGCAGGTCAGACTAGCGTAGTGCTCACACACACTTCTCCATCCTGTGTTGCACCTTGAATACAAGATACTAGCTACGCAAAATACAAAATTACAAGCAGGAAGCAAATGTAGAATATCAAGTAATGTATTTAACCCCGTGGGGATGTCATGATCCTGTCATTATTAACAGCACGTTCGGGAGATCCTGTGTTTTTAATTCCCTCTTTTCTATCACTCTCTTTGTTTCTGCATTATTCCTTTCTTTCTGTCACTTCCTTCTTGTCTGTCTTCTTCATCCATCATCCTGTCACTTCCTATTCCTCTAAAGATTTCAAAGATATTAGTCCTCTCCCACGCCGACGTCAGATGCGCTGGACCTGTCTTGCCGGGCGCATAACGGCATCACAAGGCATTTTCGTTCATTGATAGACGAGAATAGATGCCGTATTAGCGTTCGACGACGATGAAGAAGAAAAGAGTATTTCGTTCGCCAGTTTCGGCAAGCTTCAACTTTTGAAGCTGGTCTACTGTATTTGAGAAGGTTTTTTTATGATGTTTTTATTCTGTTTGGGTAAACACTGTGCTAGTTGCGCCAACTACCTATAAACAGAGTGCACGCACGCACGCAGGCAAACACATATGCACAGCCGCACACACAATATTTGTATCTGTGTGTGCGCACAACATCTCGCGCACACGTTAAATCCTCTTCCGCTTTTCGAAAGTGTAGACCATTGTGTGCCGGTGAGAACAGATGACAAGATTTATAAAACTGCATACACACGGGGACTGGATGTAAAACCACATGAGTGCATATTCTATATCCTCGATATAAAAGAATAAAGAAAGAAGAAAGAGCGCGTGTGTGTATTTGTGTGGGGGCGGGGGGGGATGTATGCTCGCGTGTACATGTGCGTTATTATAATTATGTACACATCTGTTTGTCCCACACGTACACACGAGTCTTACAATTTACATAAACATGCTCATCACAGCCTTGCTGGTTTTTTTGTCCTGTCTAAAGTTACTGCCATTGTCAAGCCACCCTAAAAGAACTGATCATGTGAAGTAGATTACAGGAGGAAACAGACACCCTTGTCAGCTGTAATCAATGCGGTTTTCAAGCTAATTAATCAGCCCTAGATTGAAGACGTCATTTGCTGAAGGCAAAGATACAACTGCGTATCCTCTCAGACTAGCTTCTTTAATCACTGACTGTCATGTTGTCATGCCTGTTATGATTTATATGCAGCTTTTGTGTTCGAGTACACGTATAGGGTTTATAGTTTATGGCGAAGTAGCATTTTGCTCTATCTAAGCATCGTGAATATACAAGAAATCTGGTCATGTATGCATAAAGCACAGAGAGAGGAGAGGAGAGAGAGAGAGAGAGAGAGAAGAGAGAGAGAGAGAGAGAGGAGGAGAGAGGAGAGAGAGAGAGAGAGAGAGAGAGAGAGAGAGAGAGGGGGGGGGGGGAGCAGGCAGGCAGGCAGGCAGGCAGGCAGACAGACGGACAGAAGACAGACAGACAGAGTATATACAGACAACACGCGGCAAAGTGTAAACAGCTTATGTCGTCCTCTCAGGGGCAGAACAGAGATATGGCAGAGAGCATTAATAAAACATTTGGATTCCCCCAGACAGCAGCGCAGTTGACAGGTTTGAACTTTGAACGCTGGCAGACTGTCGCTGTGGGATGGTTTGTGCTGCTGCTGCTGCAGCTAGTAACTCTATTTGGGAATTGCGCTGTGTGCTTTTTACACCAACCCTCCAAACCACAGTTTGTGGGAGGAAGAGGAGGGAGAGAGAGAGAGAGAGAGAGAGAGAGAGAGAGAGAGAGAGAGAGAGAGAGAGAGAGAGAGAGAGAGAGAGAGAGAGAGAGAGAGAGACAGAGACAGAGACAGAGACAGAGAGACAGAGAGACAGAGAGACAGAGACAGAGACAGACAGAGACAGAGACAGAGAGACAGAGAGAGATAGAGACAGAGGAGAGGGACAGAGAGAGGGACAGAGAGAGACAGAGATAGATAGAGAGACAGAGAGAGAGAGACAGAGAGAGTCATAATTATCGAACTCGTATGACATTCGCAAAAAAGCCATTGGAGGGAAAAGAGACAGAGACAGAGACAAGAAAAGAGACAGAATCAAACAGACGAACAGAAGTGGGAAAGGTACAGACAAACATACACATACAGAAACAAAGTGGGAAGAAAAAGAAAACAAAACTAGTAATTATCTTTTTTTTTCCTTTGATAAGGAAGCCAAACATCCACAGTATGGTATTGTTAATTACAACACAATACTTTGATCTAACCTCCCGTTTGCTACCCCCCCCCCCCCCCTATCCTTCCCGCTGCCCCTGCGATCTGCTCTCTTAAGTGGATTGATGAGATATGGCCATGGCACTTCTGGAAATAGTGTTTTTTGTGTTATTTTATGTTTTGTAATATTCTCTCTATTTTATTAACTTATAAAAATGGGTCACTTTCGTTGTTTGTTATTCTTTTAAGATCCAACTGTTATTGGTCCGATAATAAGTGTGTGTTGTGTGTGTGTGTGTGGTGTGTGTGTGTGTGTGTGTGTGTGTGTTGTGTGTGTGTGTGTGTGGTGTGTTGTGTGTGTACGTGCGTGTACGTGTGTGTGTGTGCGTGTGTGTGTACGTGAGTATGTCCGTGCGAGCATACATGCATAATCCTTTCTGAAACTTTGCACACGCATATTCATCACATCATGATCATCATTTTCTCCTGAAGTTACCGTCTTTGTCAAGCTACCACAAAAGACCTGATCTGCTAAGTAGATTAAAGGAGAATATGGACACCGTTCCTAACTGTAACCAATGCAGTTTTCAGGCTAATTAATCCCCCTGGATTAAAGACATTATTTCTTGAACGCAAAAATAGCATGGTTTCCCTCTTACAGTCGCTTTCGTAATTGATTTTCTGGTGACAGTTTTCCATTCCGTATTGCAGTGGGCATGCAGGATCACTTATAAGCAAACACAATATTGTGAGCTCAAAAAAATCTGGATTGTCAAGTTATTTAACATTATGGTGTCTTTTATGAAGAGCTAAAACAAAAAAATGGTTATTTGTTATTGTTTTGAAACGGTCCTGTTTGACAAAGTCTCAGTTCAAAATGTTAGGGAGAGAGAGAGAGAGAGAGAGAGAGAGAGAGGAGAGAGAGGGGAGGAGAGAGAGGGGAGAGGAGAGAGAGAGAGAGAGAGGGGAGGAGAGAGAGAGAGAGAGAGAGAGGTGGGAGAGTGGGGAGGAGAAAGAAAGACAGAGAGAGAGAGAGAGGGGTGGGGGGTGGGGGTGGGGAGGGGGGAGAGCAGACAGACACACACTGAGAATGGAATCAAGAAGTCCATGATTTATTGGTAATAGAGTGAAAAACAATAACCTGGCATATTTTTTTTCAAACACAAAGTCCTGTACACACTTCTGACTGACGTTAACTGATAAAATATGACTCCAGTGGCAAATTCTTAAAGACGGTGTCTCTCTCCTGTTACAGTGTAATCCCTACACAGTTTGCACACTGGGAAGGGTTACTAATCTGAAATCAGAATCATTTACACACTCCATTCTTCAAAGCCAAACTGTTAACTTTTTGGTGTTGAGCAAAAGATTTTTGAAAGGCACGTACTAGTCTCTCTTCTCTCTGTGTCTCTGTCTCTCTTGTCTCTGTCTCTGTTTCTTCTCTCTCTGTCTCTTCTCTTTCTTCTCTCTCCTCTCTCTTTTCTCTCTCTCTCTCTCTCTCTCTCTCTCTCTCTCTCTCTCTCTCTCTCTCTCTCTTTTTTGATTAAACCAAGGAACAGGAGACGTACAGAGGTACTTACAAGTCTTTAGGTAGACCCGTAGATTGTTTTGCTCAGAATTGATCTGACAACACTATACATCGTAACAAAATGACAGTTATAGAAACTTTAAGAATAAAAGGCAAAGGTGTCCCCTAACCTACGTGGTCGAATGGCTTCGACGCATCAGGGACCTTGACGTCTCTAGGGGCAAGCATATTGAGGGTGGCACCCATCTTCTCAGACAGATAGACAGACAGGCAGACAGACAAACAGACAGACAGACAGACAGACAGTGACGAAGACAGAGGAGAGAGAGGAGAAGAAGAGGAGAGAGAGAGAGAGAGAGAGAGAGAGAGAGAGAGAGAGAGAGAGAGAGAGAGAGAGAGAGAGGAGAGAGAGAGACAGACAGACAGACAGACAGACAGAGAGAGAGACAGAGACAGACAGACGACAGAGACAGAGAGACAGAGAGAGACAGACAGACAGACAGACAGAGACAGACAGACAGAGAGACAGAGACAGAAAGAGCGCCAGAAAACAAGAGAGAGAGAGAAGAGAGAGAGAGAGAGAGAGAGGAGAGGAGAGAGAGAGAGAGAGAGAGAGAGAGAGAGAGAGAGAGAGAGAGAGAGAGAGAGGGTGGGACTGCTTGGAGTAAAAAAAAAAAAAAAAAGAAGATAACAACCCACAATAACCTAGTATTTTTATGGCATACAAAGCCTTTTCCAACCTCTCTCCCCCTCCCCTCCCTTTCCCATTCTTTGCAATATATTTCCTGAAACAAAGCCCTGTGAAATATGACCCTGGTAATATTGGCAAGATTGTTGCCTATCTTGGGTTACGATCCATTGCCCTATTGATTTCCGCCACCATGCAGGGGGCGTGTTGTTTTGTTGGCCTTTGAAAAAAAGGGGTTTATACACTACAATATGCTAGTTTGTTGAGGTAGGCTGGAGAAGGAATCGAGTACATAAATCTGGTGTGTGTTATGTGGTGTGTGTTTTGTGGTGCGTGGTGCGTGCGTGGGTGTGTGTGTGTGTGTATGTGTGTCTGTGTGTGTGGTTCGTGTACATGTATGCATTTTTGTATGACTACACACATTCAAGTCGTTATGCATAGAAGTTTGCGTGTGTGGTTGCAAATGCATATGTTTTGCCATTCCGACACACTATTTCTATGTCAGTTTTCTTCAGCTGACTGTTGTAGTCTAACCACTACGATACCTTTGTCTGGTACAGTAGATAACGAAAACAGAGACCTTTGCGCTTTACAACATGATAAGTCATCCTGGTAGCGATATCAGGTGAGTTAAGCTGCAAGATATGATGAATGGGACTTCCGATAAGCTTTTTGAGTTTCCTGATGCCATTATGCAATCGTATGTTGCCTCGTTACTGGCGTATGCTGCAATGTTACTTGCTTAGGTGCGTTGAATGAATCAAGAAATTTAGAATGATTTATCTCTGTTCGTTACTAAGGAAACCTGGTTAAAAGAGATTTTGATATAAATGCTTTAAAGGTTTACTATCCCACAAGCATCTGAGTTTTTTGATGAAGGTTGAAGGTAAAATAAGTGTACTTTGGAGACAGGAAACCCTAATGACATACCATAAAATGCAAAAAGAATATTATTAACCTTTCAGATTGAAAGCAAAGGAACCCCAAACCAAACATTTCTTTAAAGTTACCACGCACAAAAAAAAAATCCTAACGCATACCTCAGACCATGAAAATAAGAAAAAAAAACAACACGTGAACTCAAGACAGGCATGTGCACAAACATGCCACCCCTACCATGACCCTGAATAGCGTGAAAGAAGTGCACACCTCTTCCCTAGAAACCTCACCAGAATCCACACATCAGCGTTTTCGGAAAGCCTAGCAGACGAACGCTAGGTGGTCAGACACATACGTGTCAACACAGCCAGGTCGGGGGCTGGAGGGGTCGGCTGCCTTCAGATGTCAGATTGGATGCTCGGCCGCAAAGGGACTTAAAAGGTTAAGATTTAATGACTTGCTCTCGCTTTCCTTTGCTGCCCTCCGCATGGGAAAGGTTAAGGCTTAATTACCTGCCCCTTCTTCCTCTGCTGATGTCTTTGGTCTGTGACATCTTCCCCCAGCTCTGAGACACTCAGCTGTTTGCAGTTCTACTGACATCCGTTTGTACTGCTTTCCGACCCGTACTCCAGTCTGCCTCAATCAAAGCGGGAAAGGGATGTTTTTTTGTTGGTTTGTTTGTTTGTCTTTAGCCAAAGAAAAGATGACACTTTTTGATTTGGAGTTGTTCAAAACCAGCCGTAAGTCAAAGCTATATATGAGGACTTTAACTGCGTTAAACCAAAACCAGCCAACCAGAGGAAATAGTTTGTAGTCTATCCGATATCAGAACAAGTTTATTGGGAAAAAAATCTACGCACACGTCTGTGTATAATACTTTTAAAACTAATGTCTGTACCAGATACTATCCCTCCTCCCTGTAGTATATACGTATTTATGTAGATGTATCATATATATTTTATATATTTATATGCATATACATAATTATATTTATAGTTACATAATGATATGGTATGTGAAATCTTATGATTTTATAATATATATATATATATTTTATATATATATATATATATATATATTATATATATATTATATATATATTATATATACAGAGAGAGAGAGAGATGTTTCATACGCTAATATAGTTTATTTTGGTAAAGAATACTGTTTACAGGACTTCATTAAGGTCATTACAATACTTATGCAAGTAAGACTCAGGAAGACTAGCACAACACAAATATTGCCAAGATGACATACAGGAAACAAAAAGGCAGAAGAAGCACTGTGCCAGTACTCATGTTTACAGTATTTCTACATCTTCGTCAGTATAAAAACAGGGAGCACGTCACAGATTGCAGAAAAGCAGCCCAGCTTCTGCAGAAGACAAGCAAGGTTATAAAGATAACAGGAGATAGGCATGAGAAGGATGATACATCACGGTAAACAATTAGATATTTTTGGTTAATACTGAAAGACTGGCGGGAACTGTCTAGCACAGAACTGATGAGGCGACGATTTACCAAGCATTTAGTGAGTTGCGCAAAAACGGCAGCCCTCAGCATACCACAAAGGCTTTAGCTGCGCTTGCTGTGCTGTGGGTGATGGTGATGGGCGTTCCCTAGTATAACATCCAGAGAGTGGTCCAGAATATACCTCTGCTTAGCTCATCACACGTTAAAATTACTGTGGGACCACAAGTACAGATGTGATGATAATTTTGTCTATACATATGGTTGCTTTTGAAAAAAAAATATCATACCAAACAAATCATTAATTTGACAATGTGACTATTAAAGCATCAGTTTAGAAGAAAGTATTCATCAATTCTCATGTGTTCTCTAAGTAATGACGCCTCCTCTGGATGAAATAAAAGTAAAAAAGCATCAACTGCCTATCAACATGGACCAGTGCTTCTGTGTAGTTTTACGGAAATCTCCAAGGAAAACATACGCGATTTTCCCACTGATTTCTTTCCAAATGTGGGCATGTGGACAGAAACGTAAATATCGATGAACGACTTGGCAAAACGCCATGAAAATACGTGATGAAGCAGTCAGCATCTTCTATGATGATGAAGAGAGGAGCGAAGGGGAGCCAAGGAGGAACAGGGTAGATGCCCCCTAACATGACGTATGCTCCAGCAAACACCAATAGGAGTATGTCCTGCCAGGCCATGAAGTTATGGGTCTGCTATGTAGATGTAGGAAGATAGCTGTTGGCATGGCTACCCAGTGTGTTGTATGGCATTGATAGTCACTGCAGATTTAGATGCGAAAATCTCAGATTGCTCTGTCTAGGGAAGTGTGTTTGCTATGGTGATATTGCTATCT
>CM060328.1:52404815-52407315 GCA_030674155.1 Stramonita haemastoma
AACGTGTGCTAAAGATGTTCTGCGCGCGTTTGCACACGGGGCCTCGGTTTATAGTCTCATCCGAAAGACTTTTGGGGAGAGTGGAGTCAGCACTGATATTAACTCCAGGGGAAAATCCCATCGACCGGGAATCGAAGCCCGGTCGTCAAATTACGAGCGCAATGTTCTGACCATACCACTAATGTTCACTAGTATATGTGTGTGTTTGTGTGTGCATGTGTGTGTGTGTATGTGTGTGTGCATGTGTGCGTTTGTGTGTGTGCGTGTTTTCCTATTCTACTAAACGCTAATTTGATTTATGACATTTTTAACGTGCATCTTTAGTCTGCATGGAAGTGAACACATAGAAAATTAAGGCTTGGAAATATGCGCTTTAAAGTTGTCCCCGTAGATTGTAAAATAATATCTGACCCTGTAGATTGTAGATATCTTTATTTTTATTTCACCAAATGCCACTACTAAGATTTGAACTCGTGGATTTATGTCCTTGGTTCTGTGCATTTATTGCCTTGCAAGCTTTTCAACTTTCAAAATAATACTTTATATACTCTCTCTCTCACACACACACACACACCACACACACACACACACACACACAAACACACACACACGCACGCACGCACGCACACACACACACGCCATTTTCCTCGATATAAAAGAATAAAAATAAATAAAACACACACACACACACACACACACACACACACACACACACACACACAAAGAACAAAAATTACTACAAATCTCACACAGTGACAGTATATCAGCGTAGGCCCGATATTTCCCTTGCTGGGTGTTGTGTTGTGGGGGAGTGGAGGTGTGAGGTGTGATAAGGTGTCTGGGAAACGTGGGGGTGCACACTTCACAGCTCTCAGGTCCTCACCTGTTTAGCCACAACCTGATCACCAAGTTCGCTGTTACAACCTTGCATTGGTTTGGCCTGATTGCTTTCTGCATTTACGTTTCTTTGCTTTGATGTTTTGTCTCTCTGTATTTGTTGCTGGTCTGACATTGTGCCTTATCTGTGTGTATCTGTCTGTTTCTATGTCTGCATCTGTCCTTGTTTCTGTCTCTGTGTCTCTCTCTCTAATATCCCCCCCCTATATATATATATATATATATATATATATATATATATATATATATATATATATTATATATATATATATATACATATATGTGCCTATTTTTTGTTTTTTATGGAACAAGAAAATAAATACCGACATCAGGTGACGCACAGAGAGGAAAAAGTTTAAAAGTAAAAAAGAAAGAAAAAAAGTTGTAACAGTGAATCACACCCCCATAAAGCCAGTTGCCACAACATCAAAGAAAATCAACACCTTTAAAGTACTGATAACCTCCACTCCTACTCACCCTCCCGATCTCTAACCCCACCTATCCCACTCCCCCTAATCTTCCCACGTTCTTGGTCACTGTGAAATCTGGCATAGACGCAGTAGGTCTGATTGATTTTTTGCCACTGACTTGTCTGTTTAAAGCTATGAATTGCAGCTGTATTGATTTCAGTGTCACTGATAATAGGTGTTCTGGTGACATGAATCGTCTGACGTTTAAAGCTGAAGCTGGCGTCAGTATACTGCACTCCATATGTAGGTTAGTTTACAGTGCTGTCAATAGTGTGATGAATCATTTTTTTGGGGGGTTGTCTTAACTTCATAAATGTTTGTCAAAGTGTGTTCCTATATGGAGTGTGTATTGATGTGCCTGTATAAACTGGTAAAATTCATGAGTATGAATGCTTGTTGTGGTGTGTGTGTGTGTGTGTGTGTGTGTGTGTGTGTGTGGTGTGTGTGTGTGTGTTGGTGTGTGTGTGAGCGTGTGTGTGTTTGTATGTGTGTGTATGTGTGTGTTTCTGTGTTTGCTTGTGTGCGCGTGCGTGCGTGTACGTTTCTGTGTTTGTGTGCTTCAGTGAGTAAAGGACGTAAAAGTGAGAGCTCAGAATCCTGACAACTGTAAAAGCTGAACTATTTACTGAAAAAATGATACAGTTTTATGTGCGAAAGCAAAATAACTATCACGTTGACACCCATCCGATTTTCTACTTTATTCATTTTCATAAATATAGATATCCGTGAGTTTATTGACAGTATTTTCAGACACAAAATCAGCATTTACACGTTCGCCAGAATACAGAATAAACTCCCGAAACAACCAAGTAATCAAATACAAAGGAAAAGCAACCAAACACACTACAACCAACAACACATGTTTGTAGAAAGAAATTAAGCAACGTCAAAAAAAAGTGTCTATACATGACATCTTCATTCTTGAAGAAACTTACAAGAGCAGTGCACTTGAACATTATTTTGTTCCCTCAATACAATGGAACTATCTTTCCGGTATGGCTTGCAAACAGGACAAAAATCTGAACAAACAAATAAATAAACAAACAAACATGTAACAAAAGAAAATCAAAACAACCCAGCAATAAACAGCCCAACAAAAACAAACTCACTTCCCCCCAAAAAACCATTGATGA
>CM060328.1:52412315-52422086 GCA_030674155.1 Stramonita haemastoma
AATACAACAAACATACACACACGCGCACACACACAAGCACGCACACACACACAAACACACACACACACCGCACACATACTCACACATACACACCATACATACACACACACACGCACGCACGCACGAACGCACTTTTCATTTCCTTATCACAAACCTTACCACCCACATGGTATCTGACAGGCCATTCTAACATTTGAAAAAAAAAAACTGGAACAGGTACGAAGCGCTCAGAAAAAATCAATCCCAAAACAAGACGAAGGGAGAAAATGAGCAACTCACGTGCGTATACCTAACGCCCCTAAAAACTCCCAAAATTCTTTCCAGTTCTCAGTTTCACCCATTCTGCCAGAACAACCCACCTCCTCCCTTCCCCCTGCCTTTTTCTTTCAGTCTCTGATCTTACCCTCTGTTCTGTGTTTTTTTTTCTTTCTCTAAAGAACACACAGATTCGGAAAGGAAGGAAACATTTGTCGCTTACGCAGCGTCCATACTTCCTGTGTATATGTTTTATTTTTTTGTTGTTGTGTTTATTGTGATGTTATCATCTGTATTCAAAGGTGCCCCCTGCTCTTTTTACCCTTCCCCCCACCTTTTGTGTATTTGATGTATAATACATTGTAAATAAAGGTGTGTCAGATTTGTATGCATAACGAAGTGATAAACATAGGTATGTGCTCAGTTACTGAAATTTTTCGTAGTACTATGTTTTAACAAGAAATATTTTTCAAGTTGTATCTAAAAAAAATCAACAAAAAAACTTGCAAATACACGCTATTTTTCGAAAGTAGGCAGAAGCATAATGAGGCCTTTCAATAGGCACAAATGTGCACTTTTGTATGTTACAGAGAGAGAGGGGGAGATAGAGAGAGAGATAGAGGGGAGAGACAAGAAGAGAGACAGAGAGAAAAGAGGATGAATGAATGAATGAAATGAATGAACTAATCAATAAGTGTATAAATGATTAATTAAATGAATGAAGGGATGAATGAATAAAATGAATGATTGAATGAATGAATAAATTAATTCATTAATCAATGAATGAATGAAAAATATCAAGTAGAGGCCCTATGCTGCTTTAGTGGAGACTGATATGCAATAGTGATATCTTTAGTTTATCTACACAAATGACTATTGAGAAAAGCATTATTTTACTGAAGTAACTGAGTTATCATTTTGTTTCTAAGAAAATCAGTGGATTGGGGTCTATGACAGCTTTATAAAATACACGTTTTCTTGAATTTGTTTGTATCATTTGTTGTTGCTAGATTGTACTCCAGACATTAACTTTCACGTCTGCTGGACTGTTTGCACGTTTGTTTGTCTTTTGACCTATCAGGCTGACACTCGCACTCCAAGCTTTTGTGCATTTCTTTTATTCTGAGGTGGGGAGGGGTTCAGTTTTGTATAGCCGTTTTGCGACATGTTTTTTTCTTCCCATTTTCCTTTTTGTCAGGGTGTTGGTTTAGGTATTTCTCTCTCTCTCTCTCTCCTCATCACTTCTTCCTCTCTCTCTCTTCTATCTCTCACTCTCTCTCTCTCTCTCTCTCATCTCTCTCTCTTCCTCTCTCTCTCACTCTCTCTCTCCCCCTCTCTCTCTTACTTCTCTCTCTCTTCATTACTTTGTTACAAACCCTTTCCACCCCAAAGGTATCTGAAAAAGTTCATTCTAACATTAAAAAAAACTGGAACAGGTACGAACCGCTCAGAAATAAATCAATCCCAAAACAAGACGAAGGAGAAAATGAGCAACTCACGTGCGTATACCTAACGACCCAAAAAACCCCAAACATTTTTTTTCCAGTTCTCAGTTTCACCCATTCCACCAGCCACAACCCCTAACCACCCATCCCCCTACCCTCCCCTTCCTTTCCCTTTTCGTTTCTGATCTTATCTGCGTTCCAGTTGTTTTTTTTTACCCCCAAACGACACAGATCCGTAAGGGAGGAAGCCACTTGTCGCTTTCCTCTCTCCTGCTTCTCCGGTATCTGTTTCATTTCTTTTGTTGTTGCTTTATATCAGTGGTTGTATCATTTCTCTTTTATTATGTAATGCCCTCTACTTCTCCCTCCATCCCTCCCCTCCCAGCCTTGGTAGATATTTGATTTACATTACACTTTCCAAAATATGTGTGACATGTGTATACATTGCATAGTGGTACAATGCTGATATGTTGTGTAGTGATTCCTTATATGGTTTTTTCTATACTTCTTATTGGGGGATCTTTGTCAAGATTAAATAACATCCCTGTGAATTTCACACTATTTTTTTGAGAGTAGGCATAAAAATGATGGAGGTTAATGAGAGAGAGAAGAGAAAAGAGAGGTGAGAGAGAGAGAGAGAGAGAGAGAGAAGAGAGAGAAGAGATTGAGAGAGAGAGAGAGAGAGAGAGAGGGAGGCAGGGCAGACAGACAGACAGACAGACAGACAGACAGACAGACAGAAAAGAGACAGACAGAACAGATAGTCAGACACAAGATACGTTTAAGCTTTACCTACTCCAACTATATTGATTACATCTGAAAAAGGCTTTTAACAAAGCAACACGCAACGCAAACTACTTAACTGATGATTGACAAAAGCAGTATACTGATTTCAAACTGCAAAGATGAACCTTGCACATCAATGAATAGATTTAGATAAAAAAACAAAGGAAAATCAAAACTGCGCAGTTAATCCCCAAAAACCCACCTTTTCTCTCTCTCTCTCTCCTCTTCTCCCTCTCTTCTCTTCTTTGTATTCTTCTCTCTCTCTCTCTCCTCACTCTCCTGTCTCTCTCTCTCTCTCTCCTCTTTTCTCTCTATTCTCTCTCTCTCTGCACCCCCACGTAAGCCCTGCCTGTACGCTGCTCTCTTAATATTGGCTAAATCTTCCCTTTCCTTTTCTTTCTCCCTCTGCAATGCCCTCTGCAGAGAGGAGAGTTCTTCAATCAGTGCTTCTCTGTTTCCCATATCAACCTCACAACATCTCGATACATCAAGAATCGCAGTGCAAAACGTGCCGTAAAAGTCACAAGCTGCTGTATGCACTACACATTATGTTGGTTATGAAATAATATGGCATATACAAAAACAACACATTATTAGAAGTCCGGACGAAACAATAAAGCATAATGCATTCATCTTCATAGTACACGGAGCAGTGCATGATTCATTCTGCAACACACACACACACGCGCGGGCGCACGCGCGCGCGAACACACACACACACCACACACAAAACACACATACATGCACGCAGGGCAACCACGCCACGCACTCACGCACACGAAACCTACACACAACATACACACTAGCACACACACACACACAACACACACACACACACACACACACACACACACACACACACACAACCACACACACCACACAAATCTTATACGCACTCAGAACCTCCAGCGCATACGCTAAACCCTGTTCCGCTTTTTCTAAGAGTAGGCCATCGTGTTGCTGGTGGGAACAGATGACAATTTAAACAAAACTGCGTACACCCCAGGGACTGGATGTTAAAAAAACAGCATGAGTGTGTATTCCATTATCCTCGATATAAAAGAATAGATAAATAAAAGAAAACAATATATATACAGAAATAAATAACAAAAAAATAATATTTATTGGTTGTTTTTTTTTCGCCCCTCAGGTTGGGCTCCTCAATCCACCAAATGTAGGATGCTGTGTATGCTATATAGCTTTTGCCCCACCATGAAGGTAACCATATTCCGACTTCATGGATTGATATATACTGGCTATACTCCTGCTACCGTTCAACCCATGAAACGCGTACTTGAATATCGGAATATTCATCATCCCACTCTTCATCTTCTCCCGTGCGTATACAAAATAAAAAAAATTAAGACTCTTGGCAGGTCTGCACTTAAAGTTGACAGGGAAAATATGGAAAAAATCCCCAACCTTTAATTCATCACACAAATCGCCAGAGGTCCAAACCCAGCACTTCATGAACCCATAGGATTGCAGTTGGGAAAGCTCTTTACCACTCGGCTTTAGCATCCTTCATATAAAAACGCTTACAACATCAAAATGTAAGCAGAGTGCCAACAGTCAAAAACCATCATTATTTTCTGCTTCTCTCCTCCTCTCTCTCTCTCTTCTCTCTCTCTCTCTCTGCTACCACCCCATCTGGATTTTTTATTGCCATTAGCATTATGGAAGCCCGCAGGCCACTCCCATGATGGGAAAGAGGAGGTGGGGGGAGCAAGGGGGATCGGGTGGAGGAGGGAGGGGGAAACACACTGATTAAAGAAGTATTGGCACAGGGCGAGGCGCGCGTCAAAGAAAAGAAAACTGAAAGTGGAGATTTAGCCGAGATTAGGTAGGAAGGAAGGAAGGAAGGAAGGAAGCGGGTACAGGCTTACTTACGTCTATGCAGACATAGAGAGAGAAGAAGGGAGGATGGGACACAGAGAGAGAGAGAGAGAGAGAGGAGAGGAGAGAGAGAGGACAGAGACAGAGACAGAGACAGACAGAGACAGACCAGACAGACAGACAGACAGAGGGAAAGACAGAGACAGACAAATAGACAGACAGAAAGAGACAGAGATGTGTGTGAGTGTGCAATATGTGAAGTGTGTATATCTGTTGCATGTGTATCTGTGTGTGGTGTGTGTGTTGTGTGTGTGTGTGTGTGTGTGTGTGTGTGTGTGTTTGTTGTGTGTGTGTGTGTATCTGTGTGTGACTGAGTGTGTGTGTGTGTGTGGTGGTGGGCGCGCGACGGCGCGCTTGGCGTGTGTGTATGTAAGTGTGTGTGCACCGCGTGCGTGCACGTTTGTATTTGTATGTGCGTCGATGCAATGCCTTATCATAATCGGCAGCAGGCGCCTGGAGCCTGAAGTGTTTTTCTCTTCCTCTCTCCTCCATCTGGGAGCATTGTGCTCGGTGAGAATCTTATTTTGTTAAGCAATCACCGCTTGAAGGGCCTGTTGTGCTGCACACACGCTGCGCGCGCGTGCACGCGCACACACACACATACACAGGCATACAACAACATACCATACACGCGCGCGCACGCGTGCACACACACTTCCACTTACACACACACACGCAATGCACGCGGGCAGGCGCGCACACACACACACACCACACAAACATGCATGCACGAATACCACACATACACGTACACACACAAACATGCTGACACTATGCGCACTACATGCACCACATCATAAACACACACCCTCAACTCAAGACACACAACGGACATACACACACAGAGTCTAAAATCACAACCTGGTGGATAGATTTTAAAACCAACACACACGCGCACGCACGTACATACACACACACACTCACACACACACACACACACTCACACACTACACACACCACACACAACACACACACACACACCACACACACAACACACACACACGCGCGCGCGCGCGCGCGCGCCACACACACACACACAATCACTACACACACAAATGAGCGCACGCGCGCGCACACGCGTGCGCACGCACACATACATACACTCACACACAAACACAAACAACATGTACACAGACGCGATGGACACAGATGGGAGTTTTACAAGTTAATAAAGCATATGATGAAACTATTGATGTGTAGCCTATACTGTAGTTTTGATTTTGTAAATAATATTACATGTGTTGTTGTTGTGTCTAAAAATGAGTCAGCATAAATTTGGAAAACAGTTTGACATCACAAGCGACAGACAATTACAAAAACGTGGCTTATTTTATTGAAAGCAGAGGTCGTTTTCACTGTAAAAGTAACAACTTACGTGAACACTTCAAGTTGTAACTATTCTCCGTGATAGAAAATACTCGGGTTTGTATCTTTTGCAGGAACTTTAAAGGAAAGACACATAAAATTATTTTTAATGATGATTATGCCACATGAAAGAGAGAAAGCATTTTAATACCCCTTCCCCCTCGGTCTCCCTTTCTCAAACATGTTTCAAAAACTTTTGAGAAAAACCTTTAGAAAGTGGATGCAAATTGTGATTCACATAAGGAAAGGGAAGCTCTTTGGACAGTTGTGTATTCTTTGAAGAAAATGTACAGCAGAACACAGTCCTAAACTTGAAATAATGAAGTGCAGGTTATTCAAGAACTAAAAGTAATGTTATGTAATTGCAGTATATCATTTTCTTACGCAAAAGACACAAACTATGAAATCATTCATTTTCAAAACTTTTCTTTTCAAAACGTTTAGGTTTATAATGCAACATCAATCTTAATAGAAATCAGTGACATTTTTGTGAGAAGATACGAACAAAATGGGCACATACAAACACACACACATACACACACACATACACACAGGGACATGAACACATACATACATAACTTACTATACATACTTACATAAATACATACATACATACATACATACATACATACATACATCATACATACATACATTCATACATACAAATGTACACAAACACTCACACACACACACAACAACACACGCGCGCGCGCACGCGCACGCACACAGTCACACACAAACACATACACACACCAAGCCATCTCAATCACACCACACAAAACTCACGAATATGTACACAAAAACATGCCCATGCCCGCTAACTTGCACACTTGCACACATGACATGCACACGCACACAACACATCTGCGCACGCACGCACGCGCGCGCACGCACACACACATAAAGTTTACAAGGCATTAATAGCAATACACATATATGAATATGTGAATCCAGACAGAACCACACACACACACACACACACACACAACACGCGCGCGCGCGCGCGCGCGCGCGACGCACACACACACACGACAACACACACACACACACACCACACATACACATACACATACACCCCCCTACACATACATACACACACACACACGTTCAACTAAATCTTTCGCATCATTAGTCCCTAACCACACATTTAAAAGTTCTTTTTGCCAAATTGAAGGTTTGCATTTCTGCCCACATTCATAACGCCGCTTTGGACATTTCCACTTCAGCTGGTGCTGCTGAAAAAAGAATATGATCCCATTCACCAACCTGACTAGGGCTGGGGATGAGCTACATGGCGATGTTGGCATCAGCACAGGGATGCAATGTCTGCAATGGATGCTATCCTGTCTGCTGGAAAGCTCTGTGTGTGTCAGAATGCACGGTGTTGATTGCCGCGGGTATGGCATTATTTCCACACCATGCATACTGATCTCTTCTGGATGTTTTGGCCGCAACACTTGCCTGATGTGCAAAATCGGTCATCATCGATGCGAGACTGTCTTGTCTTTTTTGGGGTGTGTGTGTGGGTATTCATGATATGACTGAGTGTGGTTATAACAGCGTTTTGCTGTTTTAATACCCTCGTAAACACACTCACACACGCGCACACACGCGCGTGCGCGCGCGCACACACACGGCGCTGTGCGTGCGCGCGCACACACACACTAACCACATACACACATACACACACACTGGCCCCCACACTCCCATCACAATACACACACAAACACACAAACACACACACAAACACACACACAAACACACAAATAAAAACACACACACTGCCCCATCCCCCCCACACACACTTTTCACTAAACCCGGGAAAAGGGGGTTGCTGGATTCCTGGTGTTAACAGTTATTAGGCCCCTCTCCTATCCTAAACCCCCCCCCCCCCAAGTCTTGTTGGGGTGGGTTTTAAATTAACTTTTTTGCGCTCGCTCCTTTTTGGGGGGAAAAAAGCCGGGGAAAAAATTTGCCTTCAGGGGCCCCCATTTCCCCCCCACCCTCAAGGACCCCCCCCCTGTGTAAAACCCCTCCGGGGAAGATGTGGGGGTTATGTCACGTTCCCCTCACTTCCCCAAAATTGGGGTTTGGGGGGGGCCCCCCGGGAATTTTTTCTGAAAAAAAAGACAGTGTTATCGCGCAAAAAGCCCCGTGTGTTCCCAAATTAATTTTAAGTTTTTTTTTCCAACCAACGCTCAGCCAGCAACTGGTGGTTTTTCCCCCAATAATTTTGTGAAAAATGCATGCAATATTACCCCCTTTTAAGTGTTTTTTGTTTTTCTTGGTCAAATACTTTTTTTCCCCTTAGTCAAATTTTTTTTTAAAATTATACTCAATGATAGTTACAGAAAAAGCAAATGGCCTTTTTTTTAAACATCCTTTTGTTATTTTTCTTTACCTTTAATTTTTTGTTGTTTAAGTCTATGCTTATTTTTTTTGTTGTTTTTTGCTTGCTTATTTGTTTTTTGGGTTGATGGGGGTTTTTTCCCCCCCCCGGTCTTAAGTCTGTAGGATGGGGCACAAATGAAGTAACCACCCCCAAACCACACCCCGAGGGAAATTTAAAACTGTGAACCTTAAGTATACGGGGGATGAAAAATGTTTTTGGTTTTGGGGGTGGGTGTGGTGTGTGTGTAGCATAGAGAGAGAGAGAGGGGAGAGGGGGGGGGGAGAGAGAGAAGAGGGGGGGGAGATTTTTAGAAATAAGAGAAGGGAGAAAGAGGAGAGAGAGAGGAGAGAGGAGGAGATCTACCCCAATAAAAAAACGCCGCACGCACACACCACAGACAAGCACCACACACACATACATTTTCTTTTGACACACACACCAAAACAACCCCCCAAACACACACACAACACACACACACCACAACACACACACAACAAAAACCCCCACACACAACAAACAGGAAAACCCCTCTTCCACAAAATTTTAAAGACTTGTTTAAAATTTTCAGAAGATGGCCCCTTTGGGGATGGGGGGGGGAAAAAGGGGGATGATAAAAATTTAAAAAACGGCAAAAAAAAAGGGGAGGACGGATAAAAAAAACAAAAAGAGTGCTTATTTCTGTTATAAATTTTCAGAAAAAACAAAAGCATGTCGTAAAAAACCCCAAAAATCAAGGGTTTATTTCCCCTTAATATTGTTTTAAAGTACTGGCTTTTTTTTTTCCTTTTTCCCCTTCCCCGGGGGGGGGGGGGGGGGGGGGGGGGGGGGGGGGGGGTTTTTGTTTTTTTACACACTGTTCCCAAAATTGAAGTCTGGAACCGTCTTCAAAAGGCAAAAAAGAGATTACTTTGTGTACGTACGTCAGTGTTTTGGGGAAAATTGGGGGGTGTGTGTGTAAAAAGTCAGTAGTTTGTAGAAAAAAAGTAGAAAATAGGTAGTATTTGTAGTATAGTAGTAGTAAAGTATTTTTTTTGAAAAAAGTCGCCCTTTTTTTTAATTTTTGTCCCTTACCCTTCCCAAGGGGAAAAAAACGGGGAGGGAAGGGGGGGGAAAGAATTTTAAAAAAAAAAGAAAAAAAGTTTTAAAAAAAACATCCCCCAAAATACATTTTTAGGGAAAAAAAAAAACCCCCTTATGATAAAAAATATAATAAAAAAATTTTTCGTTGAAAAATTTTTTTGAAAAGAAGGAAAAGAAGAAAGGGGCCCCGAAACGGAAAAGTGGGGTGGGGTTTTATTTGGCTTGTCTGTTTGTGTGTGTATGTTTGACAGTGTGGTGTGTGTGTGTTTTTGTGTGTGTGTGTGTGGGTGGGGTGTTTTGTTTGTGTCCCGTGTGTGTCTGTGGGGTGTCTGGGGAGGGGTCCGGGGTTTCCTGTGGGTGGGGTCTGTGGGGTGTTATCTGCCCCTTTTCCTTTTGGTTTTTTTTAAGACTTTAAAAAAATTGACGTGGGGGGGCCCCTTTTTCCCCTTTAGGGAAAAAGGGACCCCCGCCCCCCCCTATGGGGCCCCCTTAAAAAAGGGAGTCTGGGGACGCCCCCCCCCGTGCCCCCCCCGGGTTTTGTTTGTGTATGTG
>CM060328.1:52437186-52439686 GCA_030674155.1 Stramonita haemastoma
CTCTAATCTCTTTCCATCATAAAACCATTTTTCATGTCTTCCCAGAAACCCTCCTTTTCTAAATACCATTATTTTTGTCTTATCCTTATTTACATATAATTGCATTTTTTTACAACACATGTGCAAGATATTTAGTTGGATCTGGAGACCTCTGGGAGTGGTTGACAGCAGAGCTACATCATCTGCAAACAACATAATCAGCAAATCTGCAATACCAGGCAGCATTTGGACACCATGTTTACCTCTTTCCTCGATGTCATCAGCTAACTGATTAATAAATATTGAAAATAACGTCGGGCTCAAAACACAACCCTGTCTTACTCCAGTTGGGCATTTAAACAGTTCAGTCAACTGAGATTTTGAACGTACACATGACAAAACCGAGTTGTACATTGCAGACAGAGAAGCAAGAAATTTTCCTTTAACACCCTGTTTAATCAAGCACTCTAGAAGTTTATTATGGCACACAGAGTCAAAAGCCTTTCTAAAGTCTACAAAGGCTACATACAGCTTCCTACCTTTTTTACTCAAACATTTCTGGACTGAGGCATATAAAGTAAAAATGTGATCAACTGTAGAATGCCTTTTCCGAAATCCAGCTTGCTTATCTGAAATCAAGTTATTATTTTCTAACCAGGTATATAGTCTAGTATTAGTATAGAAGTATAACACTTAGAAATTATACTTAGTAAAGATACACCTCTGTAGTTATCAACATTATCTGGGTCCCCCTTTTTGTATATTGGAATTATTATAGCTTTAGACCACTGAACAGGATAGATTCCTTGGTCAAAGATATTATTGAATAATTTTGTTAGAAATTTATAAACAATATTTCCACCAGCTTTCAGCATTTCAGCAGAGATACTGTCTATACCACATGCTTTTTCCTGTCTTAAGTTTAGAAATGGCTCGGATAACTTCACCTTCACAAATATTTTGGTTTAAATCATGATCTAGGTCTTCTGAGAGGTCATTTTCAAAACTGATGTCCTCTTCTTGGGTTAGATTACTGTTTTGATATAAAGATTTAAAGTGGTTAAACCACTCGTCCAGGCTAATTTTATTATCAACTTTTTGTTTGCCCCCACATCCCATGTTTCTCAAAAGTTTCCAAAATTGTGGTGACTCATTCATTTCTTTTACTAAGTTATCTGTTTGCAATTTCCTGAACAATCGTTTTTTTCATCTTCAACTGATATCTATAACCTTTTCCTTGCTTCGACATATACTATTCTATCCTCTTCTTTACGAGATTTTCTAAAAATGTTAAGTTTTTTCCGACTTTCTTTCTTTAAGTTATAACATTCCTCATCAAACCATACTGATTTTCTCTTTTTCTTAGCTGAGAGTACCTTAAACATGCATTGGCTAGAGACTTTCAAGCACTCCACAAAAACATCCAAAGCACTATCTACATTAGTATCTAAAGTTATACTTGCTTCAATCAGTCTATTTTGGATTATGCTGCTTTGCAACATCTGAGAAAATTCACTTTCTTTTTCTTCTTTCCAAATAAATTTCTCCTGTGTCATATCTATATTTAAATTTGGTATCCCTGAATCATTTACATTATGTTTATTTTCTATTTGTAAGACAACTGGTAGGTGATCAGACTCTGTTAAACTTTCAACAACAAGTGATGCACAATTTACAGATAACAACAAATTACAAGAAACTATAAAGTAATCTACTGTACTTGCACCAGACGATGCGATAAAAGTACAGCTGTCATCGAATCTTTGCTCATTTAGACCATTTAAAATGGTACATTCAAATATATTGCACAAGTCAATCAATTGTGCACCAAAATTATTCATTTGACTATCTTGAGACTTTCTTGAAAAGTGGTCATTTTTTACAGCTATTTCATCAAAATCAGTAACATCCCCAGAGAAACACATGTTTTCAGAAGCAGTTCTTGCATTCATATCACCATTCAACAAAATATAAAAATCATCATACATTTCATTCAGATCCATTAAACATTGTTCTATCCTTTCAATGCCATAAGCACCCTCCACTGATTTCCAGTAAGGAGAGTCGCTGGGGGGCACATAAGAACTAATAAACATAATATCTTTGTCTGTACATAATAAATCTTTGTTTATTTTCAAAACTACAGTATTTTCAATAGCCAGTGGAATTACCTGTACAAAATCAGCATATGATTTTCTAACCATTACAATGACCCCTCCAGAAAATCTTCCCTGTCTAGAGAGTTTCTTTGCTTTTGATGTGAATATGATGTAGTCAGTAAACAAAGGTGAATCAAAATTGTCTCTAACAAAAGTTTCCGTCAAACAAAGAAAATCATGCAAAAGTAAGTATTCAACAAAATGGGCATTTTCTAATTTCTGTAACAACCCATTAACATTATAATTAAGAAATTTTATTTGTGACCTATTTACACTATGTACACCCTGTTTTGCATGATTTAATGACATGGATGTCAGTGACTGACCATTAGTGCATGTTACGTTATTCTCCTTATATGTTC
>CM060328.1:52459686-52469686 GCA_030674155.1 Stramonita haemastoma
TAAGCATTCTCATCCCTCACATACAAACTAGCACATACACACACACAAACACACACACACACACACACACACACACACAAAACACACAAAACACACACACACACACACGCACACACACACGCGGACACGCACACACACACACACACAAACACACACACTCACTCACATGCGCACAAACACACACACATACCACACACACACACTCCCACACACACACAAATAACAGGCCACATCACCACTCTCAAACATTCTTGCCCCGCCCCTCCCCCCTCAGTGTGAATTCACACCCTAACACTATGCACGTCCATCCTGCTGCTGACACAACTGTTGTCAGTGTGTTGACACCTTCCCTCTGCTGGTCCCTGTTGGAGGGGGGGAGGGGGAAAGGGAGGGAGGAGGGAGGAGGGAGCTGGCAATGGAAGACCAGGTGTGCACAGCGTTCAGCCATCATCACATCAGGTGTGACGGGAATGGGCATCCTCATATCATAGCCTGCATGTGGAGGTCAGGGTGGTTTAATTTTGAGGATGAATATTATGACACATATTTTTGGGTTTGTGTGTGTGTGTGTGTGTGTGTGTGTGTGTGTGGTGTGTGGGATGAGAGAGAGAGAGAGAGAGAGAGAGAGAGAGAGAGACAGAGACAGAGAGCAGAGAGAGACAGAGAGAGAGAGACAGAGACGAAGAACAGAGAGAGACAGACAGAGACAGACAGACAGACAGACAGAGACAGAGGGGGGAGGGGGACAGAGAGACAGATAGACAGACAGACAGACAGACAGGGACATAGACATAGATATACAGCCAGGGAGAGAGGGGGACATATAGGGGGACAAAGAAAGAGAGTGAGACAGACAGACAGACAGACAGACGACAGACAGACAGACAGACAGACAGACAGAGATGATAGATAGATAGATAGATAGATAGATAGATAGAAAGACGGGCAGATAAACAGACAGACGGACAGACAAAGACACAGGCAATACAGTCAAAACATGTTTATTTTACTGTAGTCTGTCTGGTATAAATAGGCCCTTCCTTGTTCGAAACTCTTCATGGCTAAAGTGGCAAGCAGTTCTGATTGTGTTCCAATTTAGTGCTTTTTCCCCTGGTCCCACCTACAGATGAACTTATTTCAGGAATACTCTGCTATACAGTTAAATGAAAAATACAAAATTGTTTGGGGCTTTTGTGTTGTTTTTGTTGTGGGGTGTGTTGTGTTGTGTGTTTGTGTGTGTTGTGTGTGGTGTGTGTGTGTGTGTGTGTGTGTGATGTGTGTGTGTGTGTGTGTGTGTGTTGTGTGTGTGTGTGTGTGTGTGTGTGTGTGTTGTGTGTGTGTGTGTGTGTGTGTGTGGAGTGAGTGAATGAGTGAGTCAAAGACTGAGTCAATGAGTGAGTGAGTCATTGCGTGCGTGCGTGTGTGTGCGTGTACGCGCGCATGTGTGCGTGCGTGCATGCGCGTGCGCGTGTGTGTGTGTGCGTGCGTGTGTTCGTTCTTTATGCCAGTCTGGCAATTAACGGCATTCACTAGGCAAAACATATCAGATGTACAAGTTGTCTGTCATTTTTGTTAAATATTGCTTTTTTTGTTTTTGTTTGTGCTATTGTTCCATTTCTTTGCTTTTTGGGCTCCTATGTGCCACTTTTGGTTTGTTTGTTTTTGGTTTTGATCAGTGTTTTTGTTGCTTTTTGTGTTTGTGTTTTGGTAGGAGAAGGTTAAAGAAGTTTTCTTTTTTCTTTCTATTTTTTGTTATTCCAGTGTAATCTCTCCCTGTGTATGTGTGTGTGTGCGCGCGCGTGCGCGCACGCACGCGTTCGCGCGCGGTTTGTGTGTGTGCGTTTGTCTATCTGTCTTTCTGTATCTGTGTATTGGTGTCTGTATATATGTGTATGTGTGCTTATGTAATCATGTGTGTGTGTTTGTGTGTTTGCGCGCGCGTGCGCCCGTGTGCAGCCATCCATAAGTGTATGCACATGCATACATGCATGTTCACGTATGTGTGCGTGTGTGTCCCAATGCATGGATGTGAACATATGTGACGCTCCACCACATAATGAGACGGAGTGCACCTGAGGTCAATTTTAAGTTATTGACATGTTATTAATGTGCAATAAAGTGGCTATCAAATACAAAAAACAGATTGAAAATCGGACAATTCTATGCAACATTATTACAAATTGGAATGTTAGACTGCAGGATGGGACAAAATGAGAAACGGGCAAGTTTATGTTAGTAACAGGTTGTCAGAATGAGTGCTTTGGTATTTTCAAAACACATTTAAAAGCAAAAGGAATAAAAATTATGCTTTGATATTTCATTATAAGGTAAATAAACAGATCTAGTTTAATAATCAATCAAAATCTCAAATTGACAACTTGACCCCCACCTGCCTTTAAAGGCTCCTAGCGCAATTGGTAATGTGCATAATGCGACTATTGTCGGTGTGAGAGGTACATATATACATGCAAGTGTTTGAGCCAATGACAAAACAATCATTTGGATATTATAATGTTTATGAACGCTATCAGACATCATCAAAAACTATGACCTGGTTCCAATGTTGTCATCTTGAAGCAACCCCTTCCTTATGAGGCCTAGGTAAAAGTGGAGCACAAAAATATCGTTAGCTGCAACAAGAGTGTCAGTGAACGCTGCGTTGCACCGATGCATCAAAGTGGCCTGTCTCCCAATCGATGGAAATCTTTTACGCTCTCGTGAACCGCTTCCTGAGTATTCAAGGATCGTGCGTGTAAAGAACACTCAGGCATAAAAGCCTGGCCACAGTCACTGTGTTGCTGCTGTTACCGATCACTTTTTTATGCTAAGGTGTAGGCTATCATCGTAGTTCGAACCATTTAAAGTTTTGCTGTGCCTCTTTTCAGTGCATTATTGTTATTAATATTGTTATTGTTATTATTATCATTATCATTATTCAGTAGTAGTAGTAGTAGTAGTAGTAGTAGTAGTAGTAGTAGTAGTAGTAGTAGGAGGAGGAGGAGGAGGAGGAGGAGGAGGAGGAGCAGCAGCAGCAGCAGCAGCAGCAGCAGCAGCAGCAGCAGCAGCAGCAGCAGTGGTAGCAGTGATAGTAGTTGTAGCAGCAGCAGTGGTAGCAGTGATAGTTGTAGTAGTAGTAGTGTAGTAGTAGTAGTAGTAGTAGTAGTAGTAGTAGTAGTAGTAGTAGTATAGTATATATAATAATAATAATAATAATAATAATAATATAATAATAATAATAATAGTAGTAGTAGTAGTAGTAGTAGTAGTGTAGTAGTAGTAGTAGTAGTAGTAGTAGTAGTAGTAGTATAACTTATCTATCACGGTCATTCTTTTTTTTTTATTGACTGTCCTTTGTTGGATCTGTGTTTTGGTCAATTATAGATATTTGGGATGATTTTGCTGAAACATGTTTGGAACCCTGGGAATGGGTTCAGTTGTATTCCGCCCTGAAAAAGTGCCATTGCGTGCAGAGCAGTCCATCTTTTCCTCACCAGATATGCCAAACAGTGAAGCTGACATGTTTGACAAAGAGATGAATGAAGTGAATGTTAGATAGAAGCTACCTTAAAATAAATGTCTACAGCCAATATTCCTACTTTACACTACAAGAGCTTGATAACAACTGAGACTGTGTGTGTGTGTGTGTGTGTGTGTGGTGCGTGCGTGCGTGCGTTGCGTGCGTGCGTGCTGCGTGTGTGTGTAAAAGTTCAACCCAACTTTTTGATAAAAAGGGCTTCTATTTTCATCCAACTTCATTACAAGTTTGTTTTTCAGTTTTCAAAGGAGGTGTCACTTGGAGTCAAACATTCCATAAATACGACACGCTTCAACACTCCTGCCAAGAGCACCTCTGAGGAACTCGTCCACATACCCTCTAATCCAGTGCACCCGCTACTCTCTGGCTGCATGCTAGGCAGTGAGTGCAATGCGAAATAGCTGACGTGAGCTATGGTATCTTTTAAGTGCATCCTTGATAGATTCATTCACAGGGTGGTGGCTTTCCTCCCACCCCCAAAAAAAAAATAGTTGAGGAGAAAAGGTCATCATGATATGACCCAGCCAGACAGTAAAGGTCAGTGACCTACGTGGTGCATTGTTCTGTAACTCTGTAACTTAGTTGTTGGTCCGCTTTGCTGGGATGTAGAGAATTTGTTTAACGATGGGTAGTGTTTCTAATCCTGCAGGGGGAATTCATACTGTAGTTATTTTGTTTTAAATAAACTTCGTCTCAGTGGAAGCTGAGGTTCTGTTATAATTCCTAGCTAATCTAAAAGTTATTCAATGTGAGGTATCCCTGTAGACAAAAACATGTCTGTATTTGAAAATGAAAACACAATTATGGTAACCACTCTGATAAGGGTTCATCCAGGAGCCGAAACTCGAATCAGGTCAGGCCAAAGGCATGGTTCTTACTCAAAAATGCCTACAATGCTGTCACTGAAAGACATTATTCCTTAGAATTTATTTCCATATCAATTTACTTTTTTATATTGAATCTTTAATAGTCATGTTCAACATGATTGAGAGGTTGGTACCTACACTTGTTTTTCCTCCACTACTTTTCCCTCAATTAGTAAACACAAGAAAACATAACATGTTGATAGTTCGCTTCAGGCATGATGCGCAGTTCTAGTAGCTGTTGATAGTACAACACTGATGTATGTATAAAAATTGAAAAACAAAATGAAATAACGTTCAATGTTTTAGGTTATGTAATGATGAGTATCATCAAATCGCGAGCTCTACACACATACTTTTCAATCTGCCATATTTGCAGAACACTGAAAATCAAGACAGTCAAATGATAAGCGTTGATCTGTGTGTTTGTGTGTGTGTTTGTGTGTGTTTGTGTTGTGTTGTGTGTGTGTGTGTGTTTGTGTGTCTGTGTGTGTGTGTTTCTGTCTGTCTGTGTCTGTATGTGTCTGTGTGTATGTCTGCGTGTGTGTCTGTGTGTGTCTGTGTGTGTCTGTGTTTGTGTGTGCGTGTGTGTATGTGTTGATGTGTTTGCGCTGGTAGTGTGTTGTGTGTGTTTGTATGCTGTGTTATGTATGTATGTATGTATGTATTATGTATGTATGTATGTATGTTGTATGTATTATGTATGTATGTATGATTATGTATGTATGTATGTGTTTTATGTATTGTGTGATTCATCAAGAGAGAGAGAGAGAGGGGGGGGGGGATAGATACGATGGCAAAAAAATTGAAACCTAAGTTAAATCAGGTTTTCTATTCTGGGTATCACCACACACACACACACACACACACACACACACACACACACACACACACACACACACACACACACACACACACACACACAACACACACACACGTATGTATGCTGCAGGCAAATTGCTCCCAAACATTCTTTCAGAATGCACGGGAGAAACATTTCGCATTATGTATAAGATTATTTGGAATTCTTCTTGCATGAAATGCCAATTTCAAAAGAAAAGTTATCACTAGCCAGGTCAGTGCATAGGGGAAAATGTATGCCACTCTGACAGAAACATTGGATTCAGATGCAAGGCAAGTCACAAAAGACGATTTGCTTTGGTCGATATGTAGGGCAGAAACCGTTCTTTGCATGTCCTAATGACAGCAAATCATATTGGACACTTCAAAGCTAGGGTTACAATGCATGACAGCACTCGCTTTTGGACATATTACAGTTATAACAGCAAGCTAATAGTTAGCTACCTATTATGGATTAGTACAATTTTTCTATTACTGTCTCAACCATACGAAGGATTTCAAAGAAAAATTATTTTAGAAGTTAAATCAAAATAGTTTGCAAGAAGGAAGGGCAGCTTTCTAGGACACATACATGACGCTTTGAAGAATACTTGGATGAAGAGTTTCTTTGACACACGCAGACATGTGTGCATAACTTCAAAGAGATGAGAATGATGAAACAACATGTCTGCAGAAACCTTTCTTGCTGACTTTGCTCTCAGATACTGGACTTAAATGCAGTTCTAATACCCTTTTGAAGCAACGATTTACTTGCGAAATTTGATGATTTTTCTCGTGCAAAAATGTTAAAACTGTTTTGTAAAGTTTTCAGTTGTATATCTACATGTAACATTTTCTAGGGCAAATTTGTATGCTTAAAATGTGTATTGTCGTCATTAAGACAGAACTACTCAAACATGAAAGAACGGACATATCAAAATAAAACCTAGAAGCATGCCATTTACAATGTAAAAGCCGACTGTATGCATGCAAGCGCACCAGTGCACCAGTATGCGCGCGAGCACACACGCACACACGCACACACATACACACACGTAAACACACACACACGCACACACATACACAAACACACACACACACACATATATACACACACACACACACACACACACACACACACACACACACACACACACACACATCATGCAGTCAGACCAGCCAGGTTGGCAACATAGGGTCTCCTTTCCTAGAACTATGGTGGAGACATCAATATTGTTTGGACAGTATCGAAAATGTACGCTCTGCATCTTGTGTTCCAAGCTTTGGAGAACATTGACTCAACACTCAGCTGCTAACTGGACTGACATCTTTCTAAAAGCATCCTTAGGAGGTGTGCTGAAACTGAACACAAATGGTCCTCTGTCAGAATCATCTACTAGCATGCTTAGGTATGTCTTGTTCCTAATTCAGCTTAGTTGTATGCTGTCAATGCATTACCAGGGAATCACTGAAGCTTACCAGTTGCTTTACGTCGAGAAAAAAAAGGTGTATTATTGTTTACTTTGTTATACTTTGTCATCTGTTCACTCTGGTACACAATGCTCTACTCATCCGAACAGTGGAACATGTTATACTTTGTGCGCAAGACGTCCTAGTGTATTAAGCTGTGAAACAAAGCAGCAGTACCAACAATAACATTAACAACAACAACAACAACAACAACAACAACAACAACAACAACAACAACAACAACAACATAAGAAACAGGTACCTGAGCAAACATACAAAGACAAAGATGTTATCAGAAGAGAGCTGCAACAACAGTTTAAGTTTGTCTTTTTTGAGCCAACAGGCTATTTTTGTTCTGCCGGAGTGTGCTTTGCCTGGCACCCTTGTTTAGACAACATTAACAATGAATGGGTTGAGACCTCTTCTGGAGCACTGCCGGATCAGCGTGTGAGACAGCCACAAGCGCGCTTGCTTGTGTGTGTGTGTGTGTGTGGGGTGTATGTGTGTGTGTGTGTGTGTGTGTGTGTGTGTGTGTGTGTGTGTGTGTGTGCGCACGTGCGTGCGTGCGTGTGTATAATTATGTATGTATGTATGTATGTATGTATGTATGTATGTATGTATGTATGTATGTATGTATGTATGTATGTATACATACATACATACATATATATATATATATATATTTACATATATACATACATAATACATATGTATATATATATAAACATCTCTCTCCTCTCTCTCTCTCTCTCTCTCTCTCTCTCTCTCTCTCTCTTATATATATATATATATATATATATATATATATATATATATATTTTACAAAGACGAAATGCATACAATGCTGTTCAAAGCAAACATCTTTAACATAGAAGTCATCACGCTCAGTATTAAAAACAGCCTCGCCCTACCTACCCTACCCTAGCCATCACTACACTATCACTTTCACAATAATTATCAACAAAAAAAACCCCGTCTGCTTACCCACTCCCAAGCCCAAGACCCACTCCCATACAATCTCGTTTAACCATTGACTTTCCTTATGCTCCATCCCCCTGGAGGTATGGCGATGTTGGGAATGAGGAAGTGTCTGACTTGATGTCTGGAACAACGTCATCAGCTGACAGCTCAGTGGGGAGAAGGCATGCTCCATCAACTGGACAGTCTGCCCCGTATGCCTTTTTAAGCGAAAGTTATTTCTGGAGGGATTTGGGAAGGAAGGAGGGAGGGAGGGAGGGAGGGTGGGGAGAGAGAGAGAGAGAGAGAGAGAGAGAGAGAGAGAGAGAGGAGAGAGAGAGAAGAGAGAGAGAGAGAGAGGAGAGAAGAGGAGAGAGAAAGAGAGAGAGAGAGAGAGAGGGTGGGAGAGGAGAGAGGGAGGGAGGGAGAGAGAGAGAGAGAGAGAGAGAGAGAGAGAGAGAGAGAAGAGAGAGAGAGGAGAGGAGAGAGAGAGAGAGAGAGAGAGAGAGAGAGAGAGAGAGAGAAGGGGGGAAAGAGAGGGGGTGGGAGAGAGAGGAGAGAGTGGAGGATGGAAGGGATCGGAGGAGATAGAGACGTACTTTGGTCTTGGTGATTTGATTATGACCCACCTCCGGCCTTGAGAGAGAGAGAGAGAGACAGACAGACAGACAGACAGACAGACAGACAGACAGACAGACAGCAGAATAAGAGAGGGTGGGGAGAGCAGTGAACATTAGGGCACAAATTACATCTAAATTTCAACAGATTTTCCTCAGACTAATCTCACCCGAGCAATAGTCTTTCTTTCGGTAGTGTGCTGCCCTGCTCCAAAGGTGTGCAAATTGTGAATACACATACTATAATTATGTTGCTGTGTTTGGGCTTCTTATGTTGACATTAATTTCTTTCTTAACACACAATAATAATAATAAAAATAACAATGATAATAATAATAATGATAATAATGATAATAATAGTACTTATAATTTATATAGCGCTGTATCTTGTAAAACAAATCAAAGCGCTTCCCAGCATAGCAAATTGTACTTTACATCTAAGTTGAAAAAAACTATCTACAGTCTAGAGTCTAGCTACGGTAGCTATGGTACAGTGAGGTGTTTGAAAACATGCACACAAACTCCTTGGCCAGTTTGATTTTATGGTTGCACTTTATTTCCTAGATGTATTAGCTGGTCTAGAAAGAACACTCTGGGTAATCCTCAGTGTGTTAAACAGGTGAGATAGAAAGGTTATTTTGTATAATCCATGGAGGTTTTTAGCGGGGGAAAAGGATCAGCAGCAAAGACTAGCTAACACACTTAGACCAGCAGAGCCGTAATGACAGCACAAACATTACACGCTGTGGGAACTAACTCCGCTTGAAGCCCAGGGGCAGCCATGACTTGTCAGTCAGCTGTCTGCAGGGGAGGCTATTTGAACAGAAGCGTTTATTGACACGTTAATTTACCCTCGTTACACCGTGAGGGAGGCATCTTTTGAGCGGAGGGATTGGCTAAGGCTTAGTGAAGTGTGCTGAGGGCCATCTGTGTGGCCTCCTCAGGATGGCAGTTGTCTGAAATACCTGGAAATGATCTCACCTGTCTCACCTGTCTGCATCACTGCACCGAGTTCGGTGTTAACCGCTGCACCCAGTGATAACGACATTTCGCACACCTCTTTGCTAGCCCTGCTGACTTCATGGATTCTCATGCCACATGATTCCATGATGTTACCAATGAGAGAAGCTGGTAGTCTGCCATTTTTGTGTTTTTCTCACCTAAACATAGAAAAAAAAACACCGAAACAAACACGAAAAATTCCAACCAACACAAACAACAGAAAAACAAGCACACAAACAGACTTACGCTGTGGATAACTGTACGATGGAAACTGGCTTTGCATGTGGATAAAGAAAGAAAGAAACAAACACATAAACAAACAGGCAAAGAAAGCAACACTGGACTCTCCTTCCCTAGAACGTGCCAGGACGTCAGCAATTGTCTGTTCTCCCAGCAGGTCTGTTTGGGCAGTATTAGCTCTTCAGGCTTCGCTACCTCTCTCCTCCGCCCTTTCACTAGCAGCATAACAGTTCCCTGCTGACATACCTGATGGGCATTTTCCTTCTTTATTTCTTGTCTTCTTTGTTTGGATGCTGGAATGCAGGTTGGACGCTGAGCTAAGATTAAATGTGGCGTAAAAAGGAGCTCGATCTTTTTGAGTTTGTTTCATCTCTCAGGAGATGAGAGAGAGAGAGAGAGAGAGAGAGAGAGAGAGAGAGAGAGAGAGAGAGAGAGAGAGAGAGAGAGAGAGAGAGAGAGAGAGAGAGAGAGAGACA
>CM060328.1:52474686-52504686 GCA_030674155.1 Stramonita haemastoma
ATATTATTTTCTTTCTCAGCTAGAGCTTCGTATAATTAAGTGGCCTCTGTATCCACCATTAAGTTAACTGCATTCTAACCTCAGAGAACACTATATTTAAAATGTACATTCAATTGTTAGAATCTTCAGTATGCTTCAGTAATATGTCCAAAACATTAACAAATACTTTCCTTGAAACTTACCTAGAAATGAACACTTATAACGCTACACGCTCAAAAATTACTCATTTTATTCACTCTCTGCATTGTTTTTTGTTGTTTTTTTAAATCTTTTATTCAGTTGTGGTATTTTCGTGCTACACACACCAGAATAAGACAAAAAGCAATTATGGAACTGACTTTGTTTCAGCTGGGTGTTTTTTTTCCATGTAATTCAGAAAATAGTGACATACTAAATGGGAGCTAAACTTTGTACAAGCAAGGGTAGCATTTCTGACGAGGAAAAAAAATGTGCGTAGTTCGTGTGCTCCTTTCACCTTGTTGAAGACTTTGCCACTATCTCTCCATTCTCTGGAGAATGTATGGCACTAAGCTATTCTCTGCTAATCCTGAAATCTGGGGTGCATTGGAACTCAACTAAAAACACTGAATACTCTGAGAAGATCTGATGTGATTTGTAGCAATGGTTGAGAAACACGTGCTATTTTTGTCATGTTCTTTTTTCCCCAGCTCTTACTTGCCAACCTGCCACTCAAGATGTAATTTAGTTTTGCTGGTGGTGACTTTGATAGTAGTGACAATGGTGATGATGCAGGTGGTAGTGGTGCATTACAGTGTGTCTCAACATTGAACCCAAAATTAAGAGGAAAAATCCATTATTCTAAAATTTATTCAGAAGTACATACATTAAGCCTCGCAGTCTCTATCACTATCTATCGCTTCTGTTCTGTCTGCCTTTCATTCCAAAGCTCATAATTCCACACTGAATTAGTTGCAGTTCCTGTTTTCCCTCTCCTTTACTCAGAAGTAATAGAAAGGAACTGTACATTGATTAGCTACAGTAGGTGTTTTCTTACAGGGTAACTCAGAAACTCATCACAGACTAAAGGAGAACCATACTCTGGGCAAATGAGGGCAACAGTGCTGACGAAAGTGCTCTGTGTGTAGTTCATGTGCTCTTTTTCACCTTGTGAAGGCTTGGCCAGCATCTCTCTCCTCCCTGCGGAATGCGTGGCACTAAGCTATTCTCTGCTGAGCTTAAAGTGTAGCTGCATATTTGGGGCTCAGCTAAAAACACTGAACACTTGTAAACAATTAAACAGCCAAACAGATTACATCAATGGTTGAGGAACATCTGCTATTTTTGTCATGTGTATTTTTTTTCCTCTTAAGACCTTGTTTTCCAACAAGGCATGTAATCTGCCACAAAAGCGTAATTTGATTTTGCTAGTGGTGGTAGTGGTAATGGTAGTGGTGCTGGTGGTGGTGCTGGTGCACTATACTATGTCTTTACATTAAACCCAAAGATCTGAGAATAAAAAGGAACACAACAAACCTTTTCTAGATTCTACTCAGAAGTACTTACTTCTAATCTTGAAGTATCAGTCAGCTTTTTATCATTTCGTTTCTCTTTGCTTTTCATTGAGAAAGTTCTAAATACACACTGAATTAGTTGCAGTTCTTCTTTTATCTCTCCTTTACTCAGAAGTAATTGAAAGGAACTGTGCATTGATTAGCTACAGTAGGTGTTTTCTTACAGGGTAACTCCGAAGCTCATCACATACTAAAGGAGAACCATACTCTGGGCAAATGAGGGCAACAGTGCTGACGAAAGTGCTCTGTGTGTAGTTCATGTGCTCTTTTTCACCTTGTTGAAGGCTTGGCCAGCATCTCTCTCCTCCCTGCGGAATGCGTGGCACTAAGCTATTCTCTGCTGAGCTTAAAGTGTAGCTGCATATTTGGGGCTCAGCTAAAAACACTGAACACTTTTAAACAATTAAACAGCCAAACTCTAGTACAGATTACATCAATGGTTGAGGAACATCTGCCATTTTTGTCATGTGTTTTTCCTCTAAAGACCTTGTTTGCCAACTAGGCATTTAATCTGCCGCAAAAGTGTAGTTTGATTTTGCTAGTGGTGGTAATTGTAATGGTGGTGATGGTGGTGTTGGTTTTGTCCTGCACTACAGTTTGTCTCAACATTAAACCCAAAGATCTGAGAATAAAAAGGAACACAACAAACCTTTTTTTTAGATTCTACTCAGAAGTACATACTTCTAATCTTGAAGTATCAGTCAGGTTTTTATCATTTTGTTTCTCTTTGCTTTTCATTGAGAAAGTTGGAAATACACTGAATTAGTTGCAGTTCCTGTTTTCCCTCTCCTTTACTCAGACGTAATTGAAAGGAACTGTACATTGATTAGCTACAGTAGATATTTTCTTACATCGTAACTCAGAAACTCATCACAGACTAAAGGAGAACCATACTCTGTGCAAATGAGGGCAACAGTGCTGACGGAAGAGCACTGTGTGTAGTTCATGTGCTCTTTTTCACCTTGTTGAAGGCTTGGCCACCATCCCTCTCTTCTCTGGGGATACATGGTACTAAGCTATTCTCTGCTGAGCTTTAAGTGTAGCTGCATTGTGGGGCTCAGCTAAAAACACTGAAAACTTTAGGTAACGAGGCAGCCAAAGATCGGTGGTAGATTGTTGGGATGGCTAAGGCACGTCTGCTGTTATGAGAATTACTCTCTCTGTTTCTCTGTTTCTCTGTCTGTCTGTATGTTTCTCTGTCTGTCTGTCTGTCTGTCTGTCTGTCTGTCTGTCTGTCTGTCTGTCTCTCTCTCTCTCTCTCTCTCTCTCTCTCCTCTCTCCTCTCTCTCTCTCTCTCTCTCTCTCTCTCTCTCTCTCTCTCTCTCTCTCTCCTCTTCTCTCTCTCTCTCTCTCTCTCTGGGAGACTTTGTTTGGCAACTTGGTATTTTGTTTGCCACACAAGCGTAATGTGGTAGGGTGGTGGGTAAGGTGGGTGGGTGGGGATGTGGGTATGCGTGTGCACACATGTGTGTGTGTGTATGTGTGTGTGTTGAGTGTATATGTTTGTGTGTGTGTGTGTGTGTTGTGTGTGCGTGTGCGTGTGTGTGTGTGTGTGTGTGTGTGTGTGTGTGTGTGTGTGTGTGTGTGTGTGACCACAGTCTCAAAAACATAAAAAAACGTAAAAAAAATAATAAACCACTGTTTATCTTTTCCCCTCTATTTGCCTTTCATTCAGCAGGTCTTAATTACACACAGACTGATTAGTTGCTTTTCTCTCTACGTTACTAAGGAGTGACTGTGGGGAACTTTTCATTTGAATAGTTACAGAACGTGTTTTGAGGGAGTGGGTACAGCACATTGATTGACTTCAGAATTGTTCTCTTGCCGCGAAATTCGTAAACCCGTTACAGAGTAAAAGAGAAAGAAATACACTTCGTGCTAAGTAGGGTAGCACTGCTAATAGAAGAACACGTGTGCAGTTCATTGGTTGTTTTATACGTTCTGTAAAGCTTTTTTCACAATCACTCTCTTCTCTTGGGTGTACATGGCAGGTACTACACTTTTCTTCATTTACATGTGAAGTGGTTAGCACATGAAGTTAAACTAAAAACTCTGAAAACGTTTAGATCATTAGACAGCTAGAGATCTGTAGTAGGTTTTTGCGAGGGCTAAGTAATATCCGCTAATTTCAGTTTTTTTTCTTTTTCCTCTGAGACCTTGTTTGCAATTTTGGTATTTTATTTGACTTGTTTGCTTTTCTTCTAAACTTTATTCTTCAAAACTCAATAACGTCTTCTGAAATCAGAGCATTACAGCCAATGTGGCCAAGAACGCAAACTTCTCATCTGTTATGTATAGTTGTTGTTTTTTTTATCACACAGTGATTCCAGGGTTTTGATGCAAAGACACAGTACATACTCTAGATGATTTCAATAATGCTCTGCTGTGACACGTGCAACAACAACATCAACAATAGTAGCGACAGCAACAACACCAACAATACCAACAACAGCAATAACAGTAGCTAAAACAACAGCAACAACAATAAGTAGCGACAATAACAGCAACAACAACAACAACAGCAATAACAGCAGCTAAAACAACAACAGCAACAAAAAGTAGCGACAACAACAGCAACAACAACAACAGCAGCAATAACAGCAGCTAAAACAACAGCAACAACAATAAGTAGCGACAAAAACATCAACATCAACAACAACAACAACAATAACAGTAGCTTAAACAACAACAACAATAAGTAGCGACAAAAACATCAACATCAACAACAACAACAACAATAACAGTAGCTTAAACAACAACAACAATAAGTAGCGACAACAACAGAAGCAACAAAAACAGAATAGTCCATGATAAGAAGAAAAAAACAAACCCACCCAGCCCAAGACAAGGAAATAAGCCGTGTGAAACCTCTGCCATAACTAACACGTGCTTGTACGATGCATGCTACTTTTCTCTTTCCCCCTGGCATCTTTCGGCAATCCCTTTCGCAGGTTCCGTTCAAATCTGTGTGATGTTTTTGTCTTTTCTAGCTTATGGTTATCGTTTCTGTGTCCTTGGTATTTCCCTGATGGCTTTGTAATGTGCGCTAATAGACTCAGTATGATTCTAGCGATGCTGAGTCAGTATGTGTGTAGCTGGTACGCTAGGGAAAGCTTTGCTCAGCTATATTGTATGTATAAGAAGAAAAACCTATCTATGTCGGCATTGTGTGGCTTTGTTTTTTTTATGATTTTAATGGTGAATTAGATGTTGTCTAAGGAACGTTTTGTGCTTTGTTACCCTGGCATTAATGTGAATTAATATATTTTCAATGTTTTTGCTTTTGCTTCAATATAGTCAGCAGAGAAAAAAAGATCTCCCCTCCCTCTCCTTCTCTGATTTCTCTCTCTCTGTGATTTCTCTCTCTCTCTCTCTCTCCTCTCTCTCTCTCCTCTCTCTCTCTCTCTCTCCTCTCTCTCTCTTCCTTCTCTCTCTCTCTCTCTCTCTCTCTCTCTCTCTCTCTCTCTCATAATGATAATAATAATAATGATGATAATAGTAGTAATGAAAATAAAAAAATAATTAAGAAAAAATAGTAGTAGTAATAATAATAATAATAATGATAATGAGTCATTATGTTCCGAGGATGCAACAGCACAAAACATACGCCTCTTCCCTGTTCCATGAACTCAATAGTGACAATAAATTGTGCCTATCTTACTCATCTGAATCGTCATGACAGTGTGAACGGGAATAGCAACAAAGCTTTGTCATTTCTCTCATCTGGCTGTCGAGATCGTTATCTGGAACAGAGTCCTACAACAGTAGCTCAATTCACAACATGTATGTAGCTTTCCTATGTAGCAAAAGAGGAATGAACGGGAGACAGAAGAGTAAGAGGAAGGTTTAGAGCAGACTACAGACCACCACTCTATGGTTTCCATTCTGCCTACTCTCAGTTCGTTGAACTGTTGGTGACTTGTTTTCTTTCTGTTCTCCTCTCTTTGTACACATGCTGCTAAGTCAGGCGTGTCTTGAAGTCATCAGCATTCCCAGAATCAGCTGTGATGAACCAAGGCGCGAAAGATTCTGAGATGATGAGATGGGGATAGACCCCTTGCGGAGACTTGTCAGGATGCAGCTTGTTTTTGATGCCAGTTACTGTACTGCAGAGAGATTTGTTCTGTTGTTTCTTTACTCTTTTGCCCTTTTCAGACTTGTTTTCATAAGGTTCAGCGAGTCTTACTGCTATTAATGTGTGTAATGTGTGTGTGTTTGTGTGTGTGCGCGCACACGCACACACACACACAAACATATGTATGTATGTATGTATGTATGTATGTATGTATGTATGTATGTATGTATGTATGTATGTATGTATGTATGTATGTATGTATTTTCTCTCTCTCTCTCTCTCTCTCTCTCTCTCTCTCTTCTCTCTCTCTCTCTCTCTCTCTCTCTCTCTCTCTCTCTCTCTCTCTCTCTCTCTCTCTCTCTCTCTGTCTCTCTCTGTCTCTCTCTGTCTCTCTCTGTCTCTCTCTTCTCTCTCCTCTCTCTCTCTCTCTCTCTCTCTCTCTCTCTCTCTCTCTCTCTCTCTCTCTCTATATATATATATATATATATATACATATACATATAATAGTTACACACATAATGTCTCCCTTAACATATATGTGTACATAATTATATACCCTACAATTCTGTTTGTAATAACCATTTTTGCTAATACCCAGATGGAATCAGTGAGAGATACAGTGCACATTCTGGGTGACCCCCCGGGGAGTTATGCTCTAGAACACACAAAAACAACGAAACAGTATGATGTGATAATTACAACAATAACAAGAAAAACTCTATGGTGGGACTTTGTCAGAACTGAGGTAGGTACGCTTTGTGCGTTCCCGCTTCATGTTTTGCCCACATCTATCATCATCTTGATTTGCTGGTTTCATTGACACGTGGAGGATGTTTTGTTGTGTTCTTTTCGTTTCTAGCTCGGATTTCTTAATTCTTCTTTAGTGTTTTCCTTATGACTGTGTTATGTGTGGTAATAGACACAACATGTTTCTCGTAATGCTGGGATGAGTGTGTAGGATAACCAGAACGGAACGTCACGGAAAGTCGTTATGTAAGAGATCCAACTGTAATGTTCTTTGCATTTTCTGGCTATGTTCCTGTGCTTTGCTTTCTTTCTTTATTTTGGACTATGAGAAATTTCAAATTCCCTATACGTTTTTGTCTTATTAGGGAGATAGGCGTGAGCGCTTGTTGTATTTGTATATAGATTTTTTGCACATAGAGAAAACATAACTCCCTCACTGTGTCTCTGTCTCTCTGCATAATGTATACGCTATCGCTACACTGGATATTTTTGTGTTTGTTTCTTTGTCTGTCTGTCTGTCTGTCTATCTGTCTGTCTGTGTCTCTCTTTCTCTCTCTCTCTCCCACTCTACCCCCCCCCCCCTCTCTCTCAAATAGAAGACAATATTTTTTGGTAAAGTTATAATAAGCTACACAAATCCGTATTATCTTTGTAAAGCAATCAAAGAAAATTTTCCTCTTGCTCAACTGATCTTCCATTACTGTAGGGAAGTATATTAAATATTAAATTAAAGAACTGAACGATTTTTAACATTACCTCACTTTGTGTAACAAAAATGCACTGCACTAAAGGTCAAACCAGTCCACATGGAACCATGGCAAGAAATAGCGGTATACAGATGGGTGAAGAGGGAAAGGAGGTGAGACCAGATGAGAGAAGTTCGCATAATAAGTCACATTATGGTTCATATACTCCTTGGTGTTTTCTTCAAGCTCCTTCAACTATCGCGACTATTTCTATTCTTTTTCTCTCTCTCTCTCTCTCTCTCTCTCTCTCTCTCTCTCTCTCTCTCTCTCTCTCTCTCTCTCTCTCTCTCTCTCTCTCTCTCTCTCTCTCTTCTCTCTGTCTCTCTGTCTCTCTCTCTGTCTCTCTCTCTGTCTCTCTGTCTCTCTGTCTCTGTCTCTCTCCTCTCTCTCTCTCTCTCTCTCTCTCTCTCTCTCTCTCTCTCTCTCTCTCTCTCTCTCTCTCTCTTCTCTGCTCTTCTGGCAACACGTGCCAGTCAGTCACTCTGGTCTTGAAGTCATCAGCATTGCCAGAATCAGCTCTGAATAAGCCAAGGGGAAAAGACTCCAAGGTAATTAGACAGAGATAGACCCCTGCTACATACTTGCCAGGATGTAGGCACGTCTGCTATGTGTGTTAGCTCTGCTTTTTTGTTTTGTTTCGTTTAGAGGGGTGTTTTGTTTTCTTTTTGTTTTTGCTATTTCTCTTTTTCGTCTTTTACAGACCCCACTTTTTTTCGCTTAGCAATCCTCACACACACACACAAACACACACAAACACACACACACACACACCACACACGCACGCACGCACGCACGCACACACGCACGCACGCAAGCACGCATACACACAAACACACACAAACACACAAACACACCTGGTTGACTTGTATATTCTTTATTTCCTTGTGTTTGTATTGTCTCTTGGCTTCCCCAGGTTTTACAGTGTATGTTAACACATTTACTATACTTACCTATAATGCAGAGTACAAAGCTAAAACGTTATTTTCGTATATGTCTTTTTTCTTTTCAGTTGTTGCTTTTAGTGGTTTAAAATGGATGTAAACAAATATGCTAGACTTTGCCTCCGTGTAACAATGTGTTTAACTGTTCTGTAATGCGTGGTCAAAAGTTACAACTTTGTTATGAGCGTGTGAGATATAAACATATCAAATTTTTGAATGGCATTGTGCTTGTATCTATTCAATGACCACCTACATCGATATCTGTGGTATTACGATTATCACTCTTGTCACATTAATGTTAATTCTCACAGTTGAAATGTGCCTGCTTATGTTGCAAAGTGCCTAAAGGCATGCAAGAACATGCACGTTTTTATATGTAGTGTATGGTTGCAGTCTTATTGTGACATGCATGTGTGCTAAGAAAGACAGAGTGTGTGTTGTCGGTGAATGTCAGGGTGTTGGAATGCACAAGAACTACTTGCTGAACAGAAGAAAAAGAAAAAAAACAATTAGTCAACAGAAACAAATGATGCAAATAATCATCATCATTTCTAACATATGCATGCAATGTGAAATACTGCTTCTTGCTTCACCAGTCTTCATCCTTTTTTTCTTTTTCATTGAATGCGCAGACAACAGGTTTGTTTGCTATATGAGTAGTTTCATCCAATTTTGTGAATTCCATTGGCACAAGGGGAATGCTTTTCTCCTTTCTGGCTTATGTTTCCCAATTCTTTTGTTCAGTATTTTACCATGCTTGAGTGATGTGTGCTAATGTGTTGGATAGCAGGAGCAGACTGTTACACTGTTGTAATGCCAGTGGAAAAGTCTATGTTCCTTTCATTGTCTAGATACACTGGTATGCACACGTGTATGTCTGTGTCTCTCGTCTTCTATCTATGAAACAACAGGCTATGTTTTGCTACACTGTTAAACAGATTCGAGCCCAGGGTTGGAGACAATTCTGTTTTGTGGAATGCACCAGGAGACGGAGTGAACTCTGTGTGTGTCTGTGTTCCTCTCTGTGTGCCTGTCTCTGTGTCTGCCTGTGTGTCTGTAACTGTCTCTCTCTGTATCTGTACATCTCTCTCATTTTGTAGCAAAAATTGAGTCATTTGAAAGAACACTAAATCAAGAACACATTGATATTCATGTTTGCTGTTTATCAGTAATAATAATGATATTGTTTGTCTTGTTAGTATCATCTGTTGCTAGTTGGTAAAAATAAAGTACTACAAGAAAAACTCATATTTGCTTTTGTCTATTTGAAAAAACTGATACAAATAACATTCATCCACTACACATAGCATCTGAGCAAAGATAACGAAAACTGAGTAGGATATATGCACATGGAGAGGGTTGCAGAGTTCAAAAGAGACAGAGAGATTGACATAATAGGGTCCATATGCTGCCTATATTCAGCTTGTTGAACCAATGTATTGTGGTCCAAGGCCAATGTACATTAAATCATTTCAGTGTTCAGTGTTCAGTATTCATGTTCTCTCTCTCTCTCTCTCTCTCTCTCTCTCTCTCTCTCTCTCTCTCTCTCTCTCTCTCTCTCTCTCTCTCTCTCTCTCTCTCTCTCTCTCTCTCTCTCTCTCTCTCTCTCTCTCTCTCTCTCTCTCTCTCTCTCTCTCTCTCTCTGGCAACACGTGCCAGTCAGTCACTCTGGTCTTGAAGTCATCAGCATTGCCAGAATCAGCTCTGAATAAGCCAAGGGAAAAGACTCCAAGGTAATTAGACAGAGATAGACCCCTGCTACATACTTGCCAGGATGTAGGCACGTCTGCTATCTGTGTTAGCTCTGTTTTTGTTCTTCTTTATTTTATATTTTGTGTGTGCTCTTTTACAGACCTCCCTCTATCCCTGCTCAGCATGTCTTGTTGCCACACACACACTCACATTCCTGTCTGGGTCTTTATATATATATATATATATATATATATATATATATTATATATATATTATATATATATATTTATATTATATTATATATATAGATATATATAGATATATATGATATGTATATATAGATTTTTTTTTTTTTTTTTGTCCCTGCCTTTTCTTTTTCTTCTTGAGGTCTTTACAGAGTATGGAATTATGTGCACTTTTGGTACGTGTAGCACAGAGCAGTATACCAGATTTTTTTATATAGTAAACGTGTTTACAGATAATTGGGACTAGACATAAACATCGCTTTTTATATCAATGTGTGCTTCTGTTGTGCCATTTTCCTTTCCATATTTTTTCAAACATGATGCAGAATAAGCATACATTAGTGATAAACCAAAATATAGGGGTGACATATTCCAAGTGGCCATCAAAAGAGGTACATTGTGATATTCTTGTGAGACCAGCAGTGTGCAATAAATGCATAAACACTCTGAAGCAAGCTTTTAGTATCACCGCCTTTGTACTTTGATGTTAAGAAAGACATACGAACTTCAGTTTTGTGGCTGTATTTCATTTTTGATTGTATGGATTGTTGTTGATGTTCACTTTCCAGTTCAGCACTCTTAGGTTCAATTAGAATTGCTCCCTATCTCACTCATCACACTAAAAAAAATGTGATCAGTGTTGTACACTTAAATAGGAAGGAGACATCTGTGACTGGTTTCATTATGTAGTCATAATCATTGTCAGCCATACTCAGACTTCATATAATTTCTGTTGACCTCTCAAGACGCTGCAGTGTTTGCCACATAATTTGAGCAACAGTTCCCACTGGATTAATTGCTAACAACACACAAAGTTCGAACAAGCCAAAGCCTGTAAAACAAAAAATAGCCATTCTAAAGGGATTTATTAAGCCCTGCAGCATTTCCTCTAGGACTCAATGCATTTAACCGCGGGCTATGACTACTGGTGTGTTTTCTATTTTTACCGGCTGTCCTTTTCTGTCCACCTATATGTCTGATATCTGATTTTATCTCCACCATTTTGTCTCCTTTAAGGTTTCTTTCCCTCTTCCCCTACTCTTTATTTCCTGCACTAAGAATTTCAGACTAGGAAAGGCATCCAGAAGGTCATTACAGTGAACCAACTTTGAGTCAGACTACAAGGTTGCTAATTGTGAACATTAATGTTGGTGAAATGAGTTTCAGTGATGACCAACCAAGTCATTAAACCACGTGTGCTGACTTCAACGAGGCATCTTGTCAAACTGTTCATCGTAAACTGTGAAAAGGTCTGCAAAGACGAAAAGTTGTCTGTGTTTATCTAGACACCAAGCTTAATTGTGGAATATAGCTCGCTTTTATTGGAGTGACTTACGTTTGTGGACATCCTCGCTCTCCTGTCCTCTTCTTGGTCATTACCGTGCTTTCCTTATTTTTTCCTCTATCATTCCCTTCGTCCAGAACATCTGTCTTCTCCATTCTCTCCCTTATCCTCCCATATGTCTGTCTATCGGTCTGTGTGTCTGTCTGTGTGTCTGTCTGTCTCTGTCTCTCTCTCTCTTTATCTCTCTATCTCTCGGTTTCTGTTTCTGTGTCTGTGTCTGTGTGTCTGTCTCTGTCTCTGTCTGTCTGTCTGTCTGTCTGCCCCCCCCCCCCCCCCCCCCCCCCCCCCCTCTCTCTCTCTCTCTCTCTCTCTCTCTCTCTCTCTCTCTCTCTCTCTCTCTCTCTCTCTCTCTCTCTCTCTCTCTATCTCTCTCTCAGCAAGGTCTCATCTCTCTGATCCTCCTCCTCCTCGTCTGTTGTTTTTTTTAAGTCTTTGACCCCACAAGCATCCTAGGTTCTGGTCATACCGGAGACCCGACAGCAGATATTTCAAGCCAGACAGATGGTTTCTAAATCCAGCGAGTCCGCACTGAAATTAAAATGATGGGAAGGGTAAAGCCACCGACCGTCTCCTTGCGCCTAGAACCATACCAAAAGAGCTCTGAAGTTTGTCGTGTTGACTTGGAACTTGTCGTGTGTCCTTCCACCATTAGTGAGGTTATTTGTTAAGCAAATATCTCGTGTTTTTTGGTTTTTGTTTTTCTTCATATTTTTAAGAAAGATACAGTTTGTTAATGGGGTGGGGTTGTTTGTGTTTTAGTTATTTTCGTTCTGTGTTTTTTTTATCAAGACCATTTTTGTTGTTGTGTGGTTTGAAAATGGGTTTTAGAAGGAGGTAGGGGGTTTTAGTTGTGGCTAGAGTTTTCACATAGTTATGGAAAACATTGTTCACATGAAGGTTTTTGTTTTGATTATAAGTAGGATTTGTGGTGATAGAAAGCACTATCCGTTTCTGCCCCTCGTTCTGTCTGTTGTTGTTTGTTTGTTGTGTGTGTGTGTGTGTGTTGTTGGTGTGTGTGTGTGTGTGTGTGTGTGTGTGTGTGTGTGTGATTGTGCGTGCGTGCGTGCTTGCTTGCTTGCTTGTTTGCGTGCGTGCGCGTGTGTGTGTAGTGTGTGTGTGTGCGTGCGAGCGTGTGTGTTTGTGTGTGCGTGCGTGTGTGTGTACATGCGTGCGTGTTTGCCTGCGTGCACGCGCGCGTGTGTGTGTGCGTGTGTCGCTCTCTGTCTCTGTCTGTCACTGCCTCTGTCTCTCTCTACCACTCTGTCTCTCTCTGCCCTCTCTCTCTCTCCTCTCTCTCTCTCTCTCTCTCTCTCTCCTCTCTCTCTCTCTCTCTCTCTCTCTCTCTCTCTCTCCTCTCTCTCTCTCTCCCCTCCTTCTCTCTGTTTTCTCCTCTCTCTCATTCTTCTCACTGTGTCTGTCTCTTTCTCAGTCCTTCTCACTGTGTCCTATCTTATTCTGCCCGAGGGAGTCTCTTGGCTGGCAGCAGACTCCCTGCTCAGTGACAACAGCAACTGCTAGACGTGTTCTCTTGCTTTCTTCTGTCCTCCCTTCACTCTCTTTCCCCCTAGAGGCTTTAGAAGTCAAGTGGTTAAAACATTTGATTCTCTCTTGAAGTGCTTTGGCATCAACGGTTTCAGACTACGTGGTGCCGAAAGGAGAAGCAGTGACCTTTTCTGTACAATTGTGATTCGTCTTGCTTTTTGTTTTCATAGCATTTATGTAAGCAGGGGTACAAATGGCAACAGAAATCAAGAGTTTTTACGCCGCATTAAGTCATGGCAGATTTCTCTGCGTGAAATTCGGGTTGTTCTGTGCGGAGAGAGTGTGTCGTCACAAGAGCAGCGCCACCGTTTATTCTATTTTTTTCTTTCCTGTCTGCAACTGTATTTGTTTCCCTATCAGAGTGGTGTTTTGTACAAAATTTTACCAGGGACAACTCTCTTATTGCCATGGGTTCTTTTACGTGCGCTACATAATTATGTATAACATACGGGACGTCGGTTTATCGTCTCATCCGATAGACTAGCACCCAGACCACCACTCATCGTCTAATGGATAGGGGGAAAGTTTCAGGTTCAAACGGGATTCGAACCACCGCACACTTCGACCCGGACTTTTCGCTTTCTAGACAGGAGCGTTTCCTGTAAACCACTGATGCAGTTCTTGGACATCATATCAGATTTTATAGATTAAGAACACACAACATATTTTGTTGAGGTCAGATGATTTAGAGAAATAAGCAAATTTGCATTGCCAAGATCATATTCTTTAACAAATGGACGTGGATAATCAGACAGACAGAGAGATAGACAGATAGACAGATAGACAGCCATACAGACAGACAGACTGACACACCGTCAGACGGACATGTATGCAGGCCAGGAAACACTGGACCTCTCATGGCCCTCCTGCATGCTCATGCAATCGAATCACGCAAAAGGCAGATCCACTTTCAAAAACCAAACATAATTTGCAGTTTAATGCTTGTAAATTTTTAGCATGTGCTTTTGTAATCATGTTATTATTCGTTTTGTCTCAACATCATATGCTTATCATATGCATTAGGTGGACTGATTACTCAGAATCCCGTTCAATTCAAGGATCCGCAAAAGAGCCCTTAGATTGATTCTGTCTGTCTGTCTGTCTGTCTGTCTGTCTGTCTGCCTGTCTGTCTGTCTGTCTGTCTGTCTGTCTGTCTGTCTGTTCTGTCTGTCTGTCTGTCTGTCTGTCTGTCTGTCCTGTCTTCTCTCTCTCTCTCTCCCCTCTCTCTCTCTCTCTCTCTCTCTCTCTCTCTCTCTCTCTCTCTCTCTCTCTCTCTCTCTCTCTCTCTCTCTCTCTCTCTCTCTCTCTCTATCTCTCTCTCTCTCTCATGTATGTACACAAACACACACACACACACGCACACGCGCGTGCGTGCGCACACGCAGATGCACACATACACAAGTCACACACTATTTTTTGTATTTATCTTTCTTCGTGGTATTGAAAACTTTAGCATATTTAATAGAAGAAGTGAAATATTGGCAGCCAAACTCATCACGAATGTTTTCATTTCCTTTTCATACCAAAACAAACCATTTTAAGTGAAGTATGTCTAGATTCAACATCAGTTTCACAAGTCTCAACACCAAAGTGTACCACACACACACACACACACACACACACACACACACACACACACACACACACACACACACACACACACACACACACACACACACACACACACACACATACATACACACACAAGCTATATATAGGAAAGCAGCAAGCGTTGGTATGGTATTTACAACATCCTACATCAATCTCGCGCTTCGATCAGTCTCTGTCGCTAACTTTACTTACTTGTGCACCCCGGACTGAATGAGACAAGTTCTGCAAATTTGCCCAGCTTTACAGCAGCAATAGGAAAAGGTAGTTAGGGATTTGCCGCCACCCTGATAGGCAGACAGAGCTGGCTCCTTTAGTCTGGGCCAGTATTTGACAAGAGAGTAAAAGTTGGTGTTGGGAGTTCTCTTAATGGCTTTTTTACTGTAGCAACTACATTGCCTAGACATGAAAAAGGTTAGGGGTCCTCCCCTTGAGTTTTGAAAGCAGTATTTTTGTCTCGCAGACGTAGGGCGTTTGCATTTTTTTCGTGTTTTTTTTTGTTAGCGTATTGATGTAGATTTCTTTAGAAAATATGTGTTCCTTCCAAATATGGTGAATATAAGTACGTAATATGTTTCATTAGAGGTGTGGTGGGAAGGTCTGAAGATCCATTTAGGTAAAACTGTCTCTGCCTGTTTGTTTAGTAATGCCTGGGAAACTATTGTCTCCTCAACAATATATCCTACTGTCTGATTGGTGAGGAACACTTCGACTACTAGTTATCTTTGCACTCTCATATCCATGTTTCTAAAGATCTCTCGACGAACTTTTATCAGGAAAATGGTGCTTACTTTCATTCACATGTAGACTTGTTCTAGTGTGTTAAGGTCATTTCCCTAACAGCGTCTAAGTCGTTGTGTCTGCCTTTGAGTTTCCCCCTGTCTGTCTCTATCTATCTATCTGTCTATCTGTCTGTCTCTCTGTCTGTCTCTGTGTATGTATCTTTGTTTCTGTCTCTGTGTCTCTGTCTCAATCTCTCTGCCTCTCTGTCTCTGTCTGTCTCTCTCTATTTCTTTCTCTCTGTGTCTCTCTCTGTGTCTCTCTCTCCGTCTCTGTCTCTGTCGTTGTCTCTCTCTCTCTCTCTCTCTCTCTCTCTCTCTCTCTCTCTTCTCTCTCTCTCTCTCTCTCTCTCTCTCTCTCTCTCTCTCTCTCTCTCTCTCTCTCTCTCTCTCTCTCTCTCCCTTCATAATTACATTCTGTGCTCCTCATCATCCAAACCCACGTGAAGTAAAGCTAACCGGCAGGGTCCTGCCCCAAGCTACTTTATCATCCAGCACAGATGATTTGAAAACTGACGTGACGTGACTGGTCTTCTGTGTCTGTGTCTATGATTTGGGCAAAAGAGCTTTTAGTCCCTGTATCTGTTTGTCTTCTAATGAGGCATGTCACGCTAGGAGATTGGGGCACTGAACAGCTGTCTTCAGCCTTTAACCAGAAGGGCCTGTTTGTCTGAGTGGTTGATGAAGTGTTCCCCATCTTTTTGTTCTTTAGGATTGTTGTGTTCTTAGTCTTCTCTGGCAAAAAAGTTAAAAATCAGTATTGTTCTTTTGTAATTTAGTCATTTAAATACATAGGTTTTGTGAAATAATTTTGTCGAGAAAGTTTTTTCTTTGTGTTTATTGACACTATCTACGTGATGTTTGACAACAGTTGTGCAACTTATATATTTCCAGTAAAAATAGAAATTATGGTTTATGCATGCATGTTTGTATGTGTTAAAGTATTTACATGTATATTCATTCATTTGTTTATGATTTTGTGTACACACGCAGCACGCACAAACACACACACACACAGATACACACAATATACATATATATAAATATATATATGCATATATATATGTATATGTACATACATCTCTCTCTCTCTCTCTCTCTCTCTCTCTCTCTCCTCTCTCTCTCTCTCCTCTTCTCTCTCTCTCCCTCTCTCTTCTACATATATATATATATAATATATATATACATATATATATATATATATATATATATATATATATATATATATATATATATATATATATATATATATATGTACACGTAAGCACGGACGCACGCACGCACACACACAAACACACACACACACACACACACACACACACACACACACACACACACACACACACACACACACACACTTACCCCCACCCACCCCACCCCCCCACCCCTACACATTTCATGAATGCCTAGAAGTTCCCCCCCAAAAAAAAAAACAACCCTCAAATATTTATACTTAGAATTTTGTACCGAACTTTAACCAGAGACGTTTTGACATCTAAGTCCACAGAGAGCACTAAAGATAAGGTAGGGGGGAGCACCGCTTTTGATCGATGACATCCATTGGTCTGCATTACGAGGTTGACTTACTTGAAAGTCGCCATTACAGGGGACGGGTTCTGCAAATTTGCCCAGCTTTACAGCTGCAATAGGAAGTAGTTAGGGATTTGCCGCCACCCTGATAGGCAGACAGGGCTGGCTCCTTCGGTCTGGGCCAGTATTTGGCAAGAGAGTGAAAAAGAAAAAAAGTTGGTGTTGAGAGTTCTCTTACTGGCTTTTTTGAGAAGATGGGTGGTTTTATTTTTTTTTCTTTTTTATTCTGTTTGTTGTTGTTGTTGCTAATGTCAGCGTTGTTGTGAATCAAAGTTGTTTGTTTTTTTGTCTATGGACGAGATGCAATGGTTGTGTATTGAATTTTATTTCTCATATTTATATCTGTTTTTAAAAGTTAATGACATTTTTTGATATTTTTGGATTTTTGTGGTGTGTGGTGTGTGTGTGTGTGTGTGTGTGTGTGTGTGTGTGTGTGTGTGTGTGTGTGTGTGTGTGTGTGTGTGTGTGTATGTGTGTGTGCGAAGCTTTGTTATGTGCTTGTGTGTTGCCTGCTCTGTATGAAGAAACATGGGTTATCATTAAGATCAAAGTACGCTTATATACCCCTCGCCATGAATCTGGTTAAGTAAAGAGCACTAGCAGCGCTTGTGGTCTATGTTGTTGTGACATCAGTGGATTTGTGAAAGGGGGATTGCCCTGACAGAATACTGTCAAACATGCAGAAGTAGTGGCACGTCTGCTGCTATCTAGAAACACGTTGATCCCTTAATCCTACGCACTTTAAGTAAAGCACTTGGCATCATGATTATTTAAGTGTATACCTAAATGCCTATGTCTGTCCGTGTGTCAGTAATTGATTAAAGTGTATACCAAATCCCTATGCCTGCCCGTGTGTCAGTAACTGTTTGCACAAATGTTTGTCCATCTGTCTCATCTTTGTCTCAGTATTTGTGTCAATCTTTTTCCTTGATTGTGTTTGTCCCTTTCTTTTCTGCTTGACTGTACCTCTGTCTGTTACTTTCTGTTATGTCTGTCTGACTGTCTTTTTTTCTTTCTACATGATCACCCTGCCAACAAAAAGGAAGTCCTCTTATGCAGGCAGCAACAAGACAAAGAGAGAGAGAAAGACACAGAGAGACAGAGACAGAGAAAAAGAGAGAGACAGAGTAAGAGAGAGAGATATACAGAGAAAATGAGATTGATAAAGAATGAAAGACAAAGAGAAGAGAGAGAGACAGATTGATTAAAAAAAAATAAAGAAAATCAGAGAGAGAAGGAATAGCAAAAAGAAAAATAAGAGGACGAGGTTAATAGAAAGACTCAAAAAGATGAAGAAGAAAAAGAAGAGGAAGGAGAGGAGGAGGAAGAAGAAGAAGAGAAGAAGAAGAAGAAGAAGAAGAAGAAGAAGAAGAAGAAGAAGAAGAAGAAGAAGAAGAAGAACAACAACACAACAACAACAACAACAACAAAAACAACAACAACAACAAAGAACAGAAGGAGGAGGAGGAGGAGGAAGAAGAACAAGAAGAAGATGAAATAAAAAGGACTATGTATACACTCAAGGTCCCAAACCATTCTCAGAGGAAACCCTGCTCACAGAGCTTGTAAACATACAGTGTACACAGGGGATGACTTCTCTAATAGAATTCCGTTTACATTACAAGTTGTTGTGAATGCCCTATGTCTTCAGCAAACACAGTCTATTTGTACATCTCTTGAGGCTTAATGATGTGTGTGTGCGTGTGCGTTCGTATGTGTGTGCGTGCGTGCGAGTGTTGTTGTGTGTGTGTGTGTGTGTGTAGTGTGTTGTTGTGTATGTGTGTGTGTGTGTGGTGTGTGTGTGTGTGTGTTGTGTGTAGTGTGTGTGTGTGTGTGTAGTGTGTGGGGTGTGTGTGGTTGTGTTGTGTGTGTTTGTGTGTGGTGAGTGTGTGGTGATTTCAGTCGTATTTATTATTTTAGTGTCTATTTCCCAACATTTGTCTGTTTTAGCTGATTTTTCTGATTTACACCTCAGTAGCGTGTTTTTTCTGTATAATTATTTGTGATTTGAGGGTTTTATTTCAGATAACTTCGTACTCTCTCTCCTCTGTTTCATGTTTTCTCTCTCTCTCTTCTCTCTCTCTCTCTCTCTCTCTCTCTCTCTCTCTCTTCTCTCTCTCCTCTCTCTTCTCTCTTCTGCTTCTCTCACTGCTCTCTCTCTCTCTCTGTCTCTCTGTCTCTCTCTCTCTCTCTCTCTCTCTCTCTGTCTCTGTCTGTCTCTCTCTCTCTCTCTCTCTCTTCTCTCTCCTCTCTCTCTCTCTCTCTGTCTCTTCTTCTTGCCTCTGCCTCCCCCCTCTCTCTCTCTCTCTCCTCTCTCTCTCTCTCTCTCTCTCTCTCTCTCTCTCTCTCTCTCTCTCTCTCTCTCTCCTCTCTCTCTCTCTCTCTCTCTCTCTCTCTCTGTCTCTCTCTTTCTCTGTCTCTGTCTTTGTCTCTCTCTCTCTCTCTGTTTCTTTTCTGTCTTTGTCTCTGTCTAGTCTCTCCCCCCCCCCTCCTTTGTATAGCCTGACGTTTGTTTTGTCTCCTGACTTTGATCCTGCCTCAGACAGTGTTTGCCCTCCCAGTAATCTTCAAATTTGGGGCAATTTACGGTTGAGCAGAAGGAACTATCCCCTCTGTGGCTGTGTAAAAAGCTTTGATTTTTCCTCTCACGAAACTGTTGGTCTGGAAAAAGGGGAGGAGGATGTGAAGGCTGCCCTGAGGTGTGCTAGCTTGGACGTGAGGAGCTGAGAGGCTGACAAACATTGTCTGGTCTGGCACTGTCACTGAGAAAGATGGGATGGTTTTTGTTTTTTTTATAATGTTTTTGTTATTTCGTGTTTCAAGTGTATTGAAATTACTTTACTCTTCATACTGGTTTTGAAAGGTATTCTTTGAAAGCGCAGCTCAGTTCTTTGACTGCTTGTCTTTCGGAATAGTTTTGTTTGTTTTTTACTTTGGGAAGTTATCTTTAGTTTGTTGAGCTTTAGTTTGTCTTTAGTTTTCATGTATGTTTGAATTGTTTCCATTAGTTCCTGTGGACATTACTTCAGTATCTTTTTAGGAAGATCTTTGGGGAGTATCATGTGACTTAGAATAAGATATAAACTAGGAGTAACCAAATGAGTATAAGAACAAAAGTTGATCAAAGTGTCCTGGATAACTATTCGATCTGAGAACTCAGTTTCTTCTTTCTTAAACCCCACTATTAACTATTGTTTTTATTCTGTCATATAAGCGAAAATGCGTTGAAGGTGAAAGCGTTAATGCGTATGGAACTTCGGCTCAGTGCGTACGACTTCAGTGCGTAATAATTCAATTCTTCACATGCCCTGAAAACAAAGCAAAAAATGAGGAAGCTATTGTTGCTACTCTTATTGGGTACTCTCCAGATGTAACACTTTAACTCTCAATTAGAAAATGTGCTTTGTACTCGAGAAGAATCATGTACGCAAGATATTCATTAAGTATATATCTAAGGTTTCACAGTGATTTCTCAGGGTGATAGTTGAATCGGAGTTAATAAGTTCTAGGTGACCTCAGGTTTTCTTCTTCTTCTTCTTCTTCTTCTCTTCTTCTTCTTCTTCTTCTTCCTTCTTCTTCTTCTTCTTCTTCTTCTTCTCCGGCAATTATTTTTTCTACTCTCTACCGCCCTCAAGATTGAATTTTCTAAAGACTTCGGGGTTGTAGTGGTGGGTATGGTTGTGTTTCGGTAACCCACTAAACGCTGACATGAGTTACGGAATCTTTCACATGCATATTTGAACTTCTGCGTGTGCATATACACAAAGGGAATTAAGACACTGGCAGGTATGCATTTGAAGTTGACCTGGAGATCGTAAAAAAAAACCCACCCCTAACTCACTAGACGCCATCGAGATTTGAACTCGAATGTTACGCTGGGAACCAGAATAACACCAATAATAGAATCATTTGCACAGACACTCATCACACTACAACATTTTTTGAGATGTTGATCAACAATATAAAAAAGTAATAATAAAATAAAATAAAAACATAATAAAAATGCAGAAACCCCTCCAAAAAGTACATGTATTTTTTTCTTGATCGATTATTTTCATCAATCAGCGCAGTTCTTAATTTACTGACCTCAGTGCTGTTATACCAAAAGAGGACACTACAGCAATTTCATGGCTCTACAGGTGGGTAGGGAAGTAGATGAGGCGTTGCTTCTGAAATAATGAGGAGACAGATTAGTGTAATTCAGTTAGTACTGCTAACATCTTCAGAGAAAATGACAGTGTACAAAGATGAAGATGAGTGTGCCTGCAGTGGTTTTCTAAGGAGATGTGTGGGCTGTACAGGGGAGGGAACTGCCGTCAGGCTTTACCCCTTAGTTTCGACCCTGCCTGCCTGTCTGTCTGTCTGTCCTGTCTATCTGTGTCTCTGTCTTGTCTCTCAAACATTTTGCTGTTATTGTTTGCTTATAACATTAAAAATTAATCATAATCTCTTTCATTGAAAGAAAAATACTGGTCAAGTGATTACGTTTAATCCCGATCAAAGTTTGGTAGTTTGGGTCACCTGTTCCTACGCCTCGAATGGTCTACTCTTTCAATAGATACACAGAGACCCAGTTCACTGATCTAGTTAGGCTTGAATATCGTAAGGTCGAATTCAGTTGTTTTTCTCTCAGCATATAGCTTTTACTGTGAGTTGGTCGATCTTTTAGCAGAAGGAAAGCTTTGAATAAGCTAAAAAATATTTAGCGCTTCGAATAAACTCGAATATTAAGTGTAATGTTTGTTCACTCTGAGGATACTAGAACCCAAAATATGGTCTGACAAACATAGGGCATAGTGTTCTTACATTTGCGCTCATGAGATAAACTTTAGATATTTCTTTTTTTTTTAAAAATGCAGTTCATTTAGATACTTTTTCTGTCTAGTTTGAGGACGTGTTTGATGCCTGTGGTCAGTTCAGAAGGTTATCCGGGTTTTCCCAAACTCAAAAGTTGGTTTGTTCTTGATATAAAGAAAGTGTCAACGTTTGGGGAAACAGGTTTGCCACGCTTTGAAATGTTATGACATTCAATCCATCACAAGTTATCAGCAAAACCAACAGTTATTCCAGGATTAAGGAAACCTTCTTTGAACTTGGAGTGTGTTTGCCTATATGGCGAGAAATTCAGAAACAGCCACAGCCTGCAAACTCTCACCCAGTGTTTACTTGTAAGCTTAAAGCGACTCCCAGATGTGATGAATGAGAAAGAGTGCCTGCCTGTTCGTACGACCCCCAGGATGTTCAATGGAAAACATTGAGCAACAACAAAAACATAACGACAGCCACAATAATATCAATAAGAATATGTATGTGTCTTATGACTTATGACCTCTCAAGCGTAATCGTATTAAAAAAAAAACAGCAGAAAGACAGTTTACCATCAGTATGACAGTGGTTCTTGACCATCTGATCGTCAGTCTGCATGATGGGGGCAAATGTGACATACAATAAGCAGATGCGTGAAGGACATTCCATTGCGTGTGACATGAGTTGTTTTGGTTTGAGACTTTTGTGTATTAACATTTTCTCTTAACATCAGAACAGTAATTTCTGGCATGTGAAAGGAGCTTCTGCCTTATGTTTTGTCTTCATTTTTTCCATTTTGACCAAAAATTAGTCACTTTATTCTCTCTCTCTTTTGTACACAATGCAGATTCTCTCATTGCTTTCTTCCTGTATTGCAATCTTTTTTTTAATCGGAAATTCTTGCTGTCTAATCGATAGGGTTCTGCTGCAAAAAATGATGAGACAGAAGATTTCGGTAATGTCACTGATTCTGTGCAACATTTTTGGAGAAAATGAAAAGCTTATTACCATGCGGCGGAAGAGCCCTCAATGGTTCTCTAAGGAGATGTGTTAGCCTCAGTGAAGAAGACAAAGTAGGCAGATTTTCCCAGACTGTTCGGAAGTGGTAATTTGGCCAGTAAAAGTTTGGAATTTTTTAAAGTTTTGCGTTTACTTACTGTCTGGGACACTTTGTCATTACAGTGCCTGCTTTGCGGATGGTTTAGTGGACAGGCTTTAAAGATGATTATAGAGTTAGGTGCCTCTGCACTTCTCTGCCTTGCCTTTATCTCTCAGTGCTTTGCTAAAGAGATGGGTTGGCTGCAAAGGAGATTCGAAAGAGGACCAACTGTACCTTCTTTCTTTCTTCGTCTTCTTTATCTTCGAATACTCAGACAGCAAAAAGCAATGATTTGTGTAGTAGGTCCCTGGATGCTCTCAGTTTTGCTTGTGCCTGTCTCGAGTAGTTTGCTATTTTGCTGTGAGATATTTTTAGAGGTTTTCATAGACAGAGCCTCTGTCAATGTTGCGAGTAGTGTCTGTTTGCTTGGACATTCTATTCCTGTCTATGCTTTAACTCTCAGTCTGTCTGTCTGTCTGTCCGTTGGTCTATCCGTTGTACGTCTATATGTCTGCTCCGTTGTCTGTTGTTTGCTCTGTCTGTCTGTCTGTCTGTCTGTCTCTGTCTTCTGTCTGTCTGTCTTCTTCTTCTTCTCTCTCTCTCTCTCTCTCTCTCTCTCTCTCTCTCTCTCTCTCTCTCTCTCTCTCTCTCTCTCTCTCTCTCCTCTCTCTCTCTGTGCCTCTGCAATATACGTCTTTCTCGTTTGCTGCTATCATCTCAATTTCGTCTACCTTAAAAAAAGATAATGTTTGTGTTCATACCCTTCGCTTTAGGGATCATTTACAAAGCATCAAAAGTTGCCCTTTATAGATCAAAACTTTGGATATTTTCAATACTTAAACTCTGATGGTTGAGAGGAGGACAGTTTGGTGGTTTTTCAAACTTCAAATGAAGTGGTGATAGACTGACACAGGCCTGTCTGGTCAGGTACTGCCACTGACACAGACTCAGACTGACGTTTCTCGCTTAGTCATGGGATTGCTTAGCTATGGAGGAACCATTGGACTGCTCTCCAGGGAAGAAGAAAATCGTTGACGTTCAGTGTTATTTCTTCCTAGACTGGGAGACTTTTGTGTTTTGTTTTGTGATTTAGGTGGTCGTATGTTTCACTTTAAAAGTCAGTCTGGTGTCTCCCCATGCTCATCTAGCAGAAGATGAGTTTCTGTCTGGTCTGTGTGGTCATGGACCTTCTGAACTGTGTCCATAGCTTTCCCCGTGGGGATGTGCCAGGGGCCTGTCAGTATAAATACTATCCCTTTCTCTGGAAAGTCTCTGCTAGGAATCCCTTCTGTTTTTGTTTTTTGTTTGTTTGTTTGGTCGGGGTGTGGGGGGTTGTTTCTTTTTTGGGGATGGCCATTTCCCTTTTCTTCCTGTCACTTCTGTCTTGCTTAGTGTCTGTCTTCTTAGTCCATTCTCTTGCGGTTTTTTTTTCCAGAAAGACTTAAAGGTGACACTTTTCTCCCACGCCGAAGTCGGATGCACTGTGCCTTTTTTTTCAGGCGCTTTACAGAAGCGCAACGCATTTCTTCTCGTATGACAGGCGACAAGTAGTGATTATTTTTTAAGTGTCTGGCCACATAAGCAGCCACATGTTGACTTTAGAATATTTTATCTCCTTTAACTTTGATGGCAATACACGTTGTTTCATAGGAGCGTCTCAACAAACAAAAAACAACAGCAAAAATAATAACAGCATAAAACAAATACAAACAAGATGACTAAGGAATAACTGAGCAGCTAACCAAGCAAAGCCAAAGTAAAAATTTTATTTTTATTTCCAAATGTCACATTGAGTAAGCAATAAATTTGCTCGCAATCACGTTGATATGCCAAGAGATCAGTTCTGATACCCTGTGTTTGCTGACCGGAGGTAAGGACTGGGTATGTACATGCTTATTTAAGCCACCGCGAATTTCTCTTGGGGGGAAAAGGCTCTGGCCAAACGGGGATCGATTCCGTACTCAGAATGAACCCAACCTTTTGCTTTCTGGGCAGGCGTGTTACCTCTAGACGACCGAACCTAGGAAGGGGGGGGGGGGGGGTGGAGGATGTCAGAGGAGAGTGACAACAGGTGGTCAGAGACCAGCCATGAAGTGCTGACTGTCTGACCAGTGCCTGTCCGGTCACTGACACTGATCTACACTGCCCTGTACTGCTGTGTCATGGAAATGCTTGACAATGTACAAGGTCATTTTTACTGACATCGTGATAGGAAAGCAAATATTGTTGAGGTTTAAGTTACAAGACTTTGTAGAAAAAAAAGATGTTTTCGTTTTACTTTTTTTTGGGCTGGGTAGTTTAGGTTTAACTTTGGACGTTTGTTTGATTTCCCATGAAAATTTAATAGGTGACAGTATGGTGATTAAAATGAGCGGTAAGTATTACATAGTCCATGGTTTTACATGTAGTTCTCTCTGCACTTTCTGTCTTTATGTTTGTCTTCGTCTCTCTCTCTCTCTTCTCTCTTCTCTCTCTCTCTCTTCTTCTCTCTCTCTCTCTCTCTCTCTCTCTCTCTCTCTCTCTCTGTCTCTCTCTGTCTCTGTCTCTCTGTGTCTCTCTCTGTTTCTCTGTCTCTCTCTGTCTCTCTCTGTCTCTCTGTCTCTCTCTGTCTCTCTGTCTCTGTCTCTGTCTGTCTGTCTGTCTGTCTGTCTGTCTGTCTGTCTGTCTGTCTGTCTGTCTGTCTCTCTCTCTCTCTCTCTCTCTCTCTCTCTCTCTCTCTCTCTCTCTCTCTCTCTCTCTCTCTCTCTCTCTCTCTCTCTCTCTCTCTCATATCTTTAGTGTTAGCACCTACTTTATCTGATTTCACTGCAGATTCCTTTAAGAAGGTATATTTGTCTCCATCCGTTTCCAATGTTTGCGGGCAATCTGTGGGTTTTTTTCCCTCAGAAATCACTCTCTGTGGACTAAAGCTTTAATGTTCTTGCACAAAGAACTTCAAAAGTGTAGGTCAGTGTTAGACTAATCTGGGGGAAGGGGGGCGTGGTGGCAGCCTAGGAGATTTCAGACTGTAAGTAAAGTGCTGACAAACGCTTGTCTGATCTTCACCGCTGCTGTGATAGATCTACACAGTCCCGTTACTGTTGTCATGGAGTGTTAAGTGTGTTGAAATCCAATTCACCCTTCTCTCTGGGAATGTAGAAATTATTGAAGCTGAGTAAACATGTGTGTCACACTTCTTCCATGTTTACTTTCTTTATTGAAAACTGAAGTCTACATTACCATGCTTATGCAATGAACACTACTTGGATGTCAGGTCGGATGATTTCCATCGCTGATCTATTTGGGGTAAACGCAAAGTTTTTTGATCTTTACTCTGTTGGTTTACTTTGTCTCTGTTTCTTTGCCCTGTTCCTACCATTGATTCCTTGTGGGTATGCTGGGGTCCTGTATTACAACAGCATCCCCAATTTTTTTAAATTCTGTGCTAGGAGCTCCCTCTTTTCTATCCCTATCTTTGTTTCTGCCTTGTTCCTTTCTTTCTATCACCTCATCCTTGAATTTATTTTGCTTCTTTGCTCGATTGTCCTGCCTTTTCCGGAAAAAAAAATAAATTACTTTTATATGCTGAATTCCGATGCGCTAGGCCTAACTCAGGCGCTTAAGGACAATGTGACACATTTCGCTCATATGACAGACAACATAGTGCTGTTGAGTGTTTGAAGAAGAAAAGTTCTTCAGTATCAGCTCCTCATCTATGCGTTCACGCTAGCTCCCTTTTCAGAAAGGACATGTTTGCTTCAGTTATTTCTAATTTTTGCAGGCAATCCCTGATCTTCAGAAACCACCCTTTGGACTAGAGATTTTGATGCCACCATGCAAATGAATTCTAATAATGTAAGTTGGTTACACTTGGGCTCCGGAGAAAGGGGGTGGGGGTGGGAGTTTCAAGGCATTCGAGACAGTGAGTAAAGTGCTGACAAACGCTTGTCTGATCTTCACTGCAGCATTGATAGATCCACACAGACTCGTTTCTCACTGTTGTCATGGGTGTTATCTGCGTGGAAATCCATTTCTCTCTTGGGAGAAAACAGAACCATTGAAGCTGATTTAACTTTTTTTTGTGCTGCTTCTATGTTTATTTTGCTTTTTTAATGGTTTACTTAGCACTTAGGTCTAGACTACTGTAGAGCTTATGTAGTGAACACTGGTTTGGATATCAAGGTTGGCTGATTTTTTTCTTTGGTCTGTTTAGAAGACAGCAGTGTTTGGAAAGGCGCTGATTTATCAGTTTTCCACTAGTACTTTGTCGGGTTTTACTTGTGTGTGTGGTTTTGATTGTCTTCCTTCCTAACCATCTTTTATCAACTTCACCTTCACTATCACCTGCCCTGTAGTCCATGGACCGTGGTGGCACAACTGAAGATTTTGAAACCAGCTTTCTCCATTCCCCACGGTCCTCCGCCCTCCGTAGTAGGTCATTCCATACAAGGCCTGTACACTCTCTGATGTTGTCTTCCCATCGTTTCCTCTGTCTGCCTCTTTGTCTCCGTCCCCTTAATGTTCCCTGTGAGACTGTCTTTTATCAACCACACCCACCCAAATCCCCTATAGACGAACCAGGGTTGCTTATAGAGTGAATTCCCTGAAGGCGGCCATATTTTATTATACGTAGTTTTTTTTTCTAAGGTGTTGCCACAACCTATCCAGGGTGTGATGCATGAGTCAGAGTGTATACTCTGGGTAGCACCAGGAGTGTTTAAGTTGAAAAATGCCCTCAATGAATCATAAGTTACTAGCTTTCTGCCAGTCTCTTCATCTGTCTGTCTGTCTGTCTGTTCTCTGTCTCTGTCCTGTCTCTCTGTCTGTCTCTGTCCTGCTCTCTCTCTGTCTCTCTCTCTCTCTCTCTCTCCTTTTCGTCTCTCCTCTCTCTCTCTCTCTCTCTCTCTCCTCTCTCCCTCTCTCTCTCCCTCTCTCTCTCTCTCTCTCTCTCTCTCTCCTCTCTCTCTCTCTCTGTTATTCTAGCATTTCGTGCTTCTGTCTATTCTGATTTTCTCACATACTTGCCAGAAGGTAGAAAATCCTTACCTTTAATCGTCTTTGGAATCAGGGAAGCTGAAAATCAGCCAGACAGTTTCTATCGACCAGTGTTCCTGCCATGTGCCTGAAGGCTTTCCAAACAGAAGTGACCTACTAGCCTAGGGCAGTGCCAAGAACGGAAGACACTGATGAGTAGTGGTAAGATCTAAAGGACCGCCTGTCTCAATGCTGTACCTCTGCCGCGCCGATTAACCATACTGAAACATCTCCGTTCATGGTGTGTGTGTGTGTGTGTTCTTGGTACTACTGTGTTACTGATTTCATTGTTGATGATGGGGGGAGAGGTGTATGGGGTGTTGGGTATGTTGTATGATGATTGTGTGTGTGTGTGTGTGTGTGTTGTTGTTGTGTGTGCGTGGTGTGTGTTGTGTTGGTGTTCTTCAGTTTAACGTCCTTACTTAATAGTGATATCAGACAAGTTAATGTGTGCGTGTATGTGTGTGTTCTGTGTATTTGTGTGTTTGTGTGGGTGCGTGTTCAGCTGTGTTTCTGAGCTCAATGTATTGTTTGATCGACTAATGAATAGTACACATAGCTACGATTAAGAAATGGTCTGTTACCTACGGGATTTTCTTTTTAGCAGTAGCATTCAAAAAGTAAGTTTGCGTCAAGACCGATGATTTTATCAGTGTAAACTCCCATCAGCGCTGTCAGCATCTCTTCTTATCTTCCTTTCCCATCCATGGTCATCATCTTGCCTCCCACAGTCATTTCCCCTGACCCTGTTTACCTCCCTGTCTGACGGGAGAAGGGCGGCTAGCCTGAAGCAGTGTTAGGAATACTTCTTCACCATTAAAAATCACTTAGTACAGCTTGCCCCAACCCCATTCTTCAAGTGTTTACTGTCGCTTTTATTATTTTTTTGCCAATGATCTGAGAGGCTATTGAGAGAGTGATTCTAGATTTTGAATAAAATTCTGATAGGCAGAAAGACCGCGTCGGACTTAGCTGTGTCCTCTGCCATAGGGACTGTCATTCCCGTGTCGGACTGGCCAGCCACACCCGATGTTGTGCCAGAATAAACACCTAGAGCGCAACAGCATAGTGTTCAGAGACAGGAGGATGCCTATTTCCCTGATAGATGGACAGGCAACCGTGTAATCTGTCTATGCCTGTGGGACAAAACTCTGGTCACCCGTGTGTCATGGACACTATGCAAGTGTGTATTCTAATTTTGCCCGAAAGAAATTTGCTTGTTTAAGTGGTTTTTGTTGTATGTATAAAGTCTGGTTTGAGAAGTTTGAGGGTAAAATGATGTGTTGTGTATGTATGTATGTATGTATGTATGTATGTATGTATGTATGTATGTATGTATGTATGTATGTATGTATGTATGTATGTATGTATGTAGGTAGTGTAGTAGGTAGTAGTAGGTAGTAGTATAGGTAGTAGGTAGTAGGGGGCAGCAGATCAGCAGGCAGCAGCAGGCAGCAGCAGCAGCAGCGTGCGTGCTCGTGCGTGCGTGCGTGCGTGCTGCTCTGTCTATCGTCTGTCATGTTGTCTGTCTGTCTGTGTATGCTGTCTGTCTGTCTGTTGTATGTTGTTGTATGTATGTATGATGTATGATGTATTATGTATTATGTATGTATGTAGTATGTATGGGATGATGATGTATTGTGTATGTGTGTATGTGTGATGTGTATGTATGTTGTGTATGTTGTATGTATGTATGTATGTATGTATGTATGTATGTATGTATGTATGTATGTATGTATGTATGTATGTATGTATGTATTATGTATGTATGTACTATTATGTATGTATGTATGTATTATGTATGTATGTATGTAGTATTATGTATTATATTTAATATGTATATATATATATATTATATATATAGTATATATGTATGTATATATATACAGGCTGTTTTTTTCTACGGAATTTTGCGACTGATGGTAGGTGGGTACGTGTCCCTACATATCCTTGCAATAGCGCAATAGATACAAAATAGACTCAGACAACACAGAACCCGTAAGTTAAAAAAAAAAACTGGCAAAAAACCCATGAATAAAAGGGCTTTCAAAACATAAACTTCAATTAAAAAAAAGGAACTTTCCCAAAAATGCAAAAAGTCAAGAATTAAAACTATTCAACACCCCCCCCCCCCCATCTTTCCCCCCTCTCCCCCCTTTCCACACCCCTACTCCCCCCAAAACAAAATTCTGATGTTCAATACATGTCAACACCTACGAACACAAATATTAGCCAAGCAC
>CM060328.1:52514686-52517186 GCA_030674155.1 Stramonita haemastoma
AAAAATTCCGAGATTCAACCTATCTACCGTTGGCCGCCGCTCTTTCTCTATTTCTGGTCCATCAATCTGGAATGACCTCCCTCTCTCCCTTCGGCAAAAGCCTACATATGACACTTTTAAATCCAACCTCAAGACACACTTGTTTCAAACCTAAGATTTTTGCCTTCTGTTTTCATCTCCTATTTGTCCCTGCCTTCAACAATTGAAATTCCATTCACCCTGTTAAAATGTATAACCTCTATAAGTGTGTGTGTGTGTGTGTGTGTGTGTGTGTGTGTGTGTGTGTGTGTGTGCGTGCGTGTGTGTGTGCGTGTGTGTGGCGCGCGCGCGCGCGCGCGCGCGCGCGCGTGTGTGTGTGTTTTCGTATTTGTTAGAATTATTTATTGTCATTGGTTGTTTGTTGCGAGGGTCGAGTGCAAGCGCTTTGATTTGTTTTTACAAGATATAGCGCTATATAAATTCCATGTATTATTATTGTCATTATTACTTTATACAATTGTTGAGAATGTTATACAAAAAGAAAAAAATTACATCTGGACACATTGGTATCGTTGCAACATGTTGGTGCTCCAACGACTATGCAGATGCACTCATGGCCATTAGTGACGCTCCACCACATTAGGTGTAAAACTGCACCAGTGGTCATTTTTTAGTTATTAATATTTTTTTTATCAATCTGCAATGAAATGGCTATACAAGAGGAAAAAAAAACAGATTGAAATTCGGACAATTCTATGAACAGTTATTACAAGTTGAAATGATAAACTGCAGGAAATGAAAAAAACGAGAAATGGACGAGTTAAGCATCATAAACAATGATCAGAATGAGGGCTTGGGCATTTTTAAAGCACGCTTTAAAGCTAAAGGATACAAAATTATCATCTAATATTTCATTACAAGGTAAATTAATGGCTATAATTTAACAATCAATCAAACTCTGAAAATTGCCAACTTGACCCCACCTGCCTTTTATGGTTTGTAGCGGAAAAGTGGGTTATGTGCTAAGTGACTCATTTTGTGGAGGAGCGAAAAGTTGAGAACGATTCTGCATCGGGCAACATTGTGCACCACTCAATTCTCTCAGGGTTAGAGAGCGGAGCAGAGCATAATCATAGAACATTTCGCCACTGCAAACAATCTTGTGCATGTTGGAAAGACAGCATTATTTACCGACCTCTACATTTTATTCCCGCCTGATAGATCAATGTGGGGGAGGGGGAAGGCGTCGGGAGGTAAGGAAGGGGAGGGGGGGGGGAGGTTATTACGATCTCAGAAGTCAGTGGAGGATTGACTGTGGAGATTTTACGATCTTCTAGTAGATTAAAGGAGAATAATTTTATCATTTTCAAGATTAGTTGGGGATTAAGTTCGGGATGTTTTACGATTTTCGAGGTTAGATGGAGATTTAGGATGAAGAGTTTTAGGATCTTTTAAGGTTAGTGGAGTATTATCGTGCTTTTTCTCTGCATTACCATTGATAATGTCCAATCTTGAATCGTGTCTCCCCCGTATGGATGCAGGGGGCCTGTCAGTTGAAATAGCATCTCCACCTTCTGGAAATTTGGTACCAGAAATTTCCTCTTTTCTATCATTTTATTTCTACCCGTTTCTTTTTCTTCCTGTCGCATCATTCCTGTCTATGTTCTACCTTCTCGGTCCATAATTGTGCCTTTTATCCCAAATTCCTTAAAAGATGACAGTTTTCTCCTATACCAAAGTTTGATGCGCTGTGACTGAATGTCGGGCACTTAGCGGCAGTGCAAAGTATTTTTCGCCCATATAAGAAACAAGGCTGGCTTCTGTCGGAACTTTTGATAAAAAAAAGAAGCTGCTCCATGCTGTAATGAAGTAATGAGGGAGGGGAGGGGGGGGGGCGGGATAGCCTAGTGGTCAAAACATTGCGCTCACAATTTGACGACCCGAGTACGACTCCCGTTCGAGGGGATATTTCCCCTGGAGTTAACATCAGTGCTGATTCCACTGTCCCCAAAAAGTCTTTCATATGAGACTGTAAACCGAGGCCACGTGTGCAAAACATCTTGCGTACACGTTAAAACCTGTTCCACTTTTCGTAAGAGTAGGCCATTGTGTGCCGGTGGGAACATATGACAATATTTACAAAACTGCATACACACGGGGACTGGATGAAAAAAGCACTCATGTGCTCGTTCCATTATCCTAGATATAAATGAATAAATAAACAAATAAATAAATAAATGAATAAACAAATAAATAAATAAATAATCATTAACAAAATGTCTGATGAGCATCATGGCGGTTGTTTTTTCTATCTTAATGAATAATGTCCAGTGTTGGATCATGGCTGATTCCATAGTGTGTCCAGCATCATCAGCATCGGCAGCTGTGTCTAGCTCTGGAACCACAGTCAATGCAAAATAGATGCTCGGGTGGTAAGAGATGAATTAATCAAAGAATGAGCAGACGCACGAACAATGATACAAAGACGCAGACAGACTGAGAGATAGGCGAAGAGGCAGAT
>CM060328.1:52524686-52527186 GCA_030674155.1 Stramonita haemastoma
TGAAGACAGGGGTGCCTGCTGTGTGCTGAGAGCAATTAAGAGTGAGGGTTGACCAAAACATGGGAAAAATAGGTTTGTGTTTTCTTCATTTCTGTTATTGATTGAATGGTATCACGGAGTAGGACTAGGGCTACCTTTCTGATGAACGAAAATGATCGTATATATGCAAAATCGATTTATTGTTGAACCTTGGAGTCTGACTGAGAAAAAAAAACTACATTGGTGATATTCTGGTTTTGCACTTCTTGTCATGCATAATCTATATCCACATTTTTTAATTATTCGATTTTCCTGCTGTATATCGGATTTTTGTCATTCCTGTATCTCAGTTTGGATGTGAAATAATCATAGGATGGTTTTTTTTTCTGTGTGTATTATTTTCTAGACAGCTCATTCATACAAATGCCAAAAATAGACAATACATTTACACTTTTTACATTTTACATCACTTTACAGGCTTGCGACAACCACACATATGAAAACCTGGTTAGATGTCAAATGCACACTATGCACTATATTTTTGGCTTCAGTTTTTGTGACACCTAAGCTATGTGGATGGAAACACAATCAAATTTAACATTTACTGTGGATGAGCTTTTTGTTTTGGGAATGGGTTGCTGTGGAATTCAATGTTTCTGTTCGTATCCGTGTTGTGTGTTTAGTTTCCTCGTCTCACTTGTCTGTTTTCTCTTTGTTAGATTTTCTCTTGTTTATGAAATTTGTGAAAGTACGCTTTTTTGCTATCTCTCTCTCTCTCTCTCTCTCTCTCTCTCTCCTCTCTCTCTCTCTCTCTCTCTCTCTCTCTCTCTCTCTCTCTCTCTCTCTCTCTCTCTCTCTCTCTCCTCTCTCTCTCTCTCTCTCTCTCTCTTCTCCCTCTCTCTCTCTCTCTCTCTCTCTCTCCTCTCTACTCCTCTCTCTCTCCCTCCCTCTCTCTCTCTCTCCCCCCCCTCTCTCTCTCTCTCTCTCCTTCTCTCTCCTCCCCTCTCTCTCTACTCTCTCCTCCCTCTCTCCTCCTCTCTTCCCTCCTCTCTACCTTCCCCTCCTCTCCTCTCCTCTCTGATTCTTTTTAAAACCCTATTTTCTGTGGCTGTTTGCTCTGTATTCCTGTTTCCCCTTTCTCTTGCCTCAAAGAAGGGGATACTAGACGACAATGGAAATTCAAGCTGACAGGAGCAGGAGGGAAGGTGCCAGTAGTCATTGCATCAGCTGCATGTGGCGGGAACAAGGATTTGTCTTCTGCTCAACACGAGAATGCCAGCACTGGCAAGATCGCACAGGCTACCACCTGTGTGTGCAGTTGTGTGCCATGTGCAAGTGAAGTGGATTTGTTGTCATACTTAGGATAGCTCTTTTTACACTTTTGCATGCATAGGGGAAAATTAACTTTGCTTTCAAAACTGGCTTAACATGTGCATGTGCACGCTCACAACACAGAAACAACTACTTTAACAACAGAAGCAGCACAGAAAACAAGTTATAAGCACAAAGACACAGAGATTTACACATACACATACATAACGCACACACTAACACACACACTTATACACAGTAACACAATCATATATACACGCACACAAACACACAAACAAACACACTAACTAACACACACTGCGCGCATGCGAGTAGATTCAACTCCATGAGAGGTTTATTTTATTAGTAAGCACCCTCATGTGTAGCAGTGGTTTTCTGTTGTGACTCCCAAAATATTATAGTTACACCCATTTTACTCCACTTTATTTTAGGCCAACCAAAACAAACAACAGGAATACAATAAAAGCGACATGAGAAAAAAATATGCTCGCTTGTAAGACTGCCTTTACCATCATTTATATTTAAGACCACTAGGCCTTTCAGACATTTTGTATCGGACAAAATGTCAGTCATGTTTTGCCATGACTTCATTTAATCATGTTTTACATATGTCTTCTTATCAGCTGTCTGTCATTCTCTGTCTGTCTGTCTGTCTGTCTGTATGTCTGTCTGTCTGCCTGCCTGTGAAACTGAGTGTCTTTAGTCTGTCCGTCTGTCTGTATTCTATCTCTCATCTGTCTGTCTATCCCTTCTCTGTCAGTCTCTACTCTACTCTGCTCTACTCTACAGTACTCTACTCTACTCTACTCTACTCTACTCTACTCTACTCTACTCTACTCTACTCTACTCTACTCTACTCTACTCTACTCTACTCTACTCTACTCTACTCTACTCTCTAGTCAATCATATTTCTTATTTTCTAATCTGATTTTGTGATTTTGTTCTCTCATTTTGTAAAAGATAAAGCATAAGCGTAGAAAATGTTTCTTGTATTTGGATGATGTTATGGATTTTTTTTCTTTTTTCTTCACTCATACAATGTATATGTGCAGTTTGTTTATTATTGCTATGCCTTTCTTTTATTTTCTTCCTTTTTCACCCAGAAGGGTGGTTATAAAAAGGCACGTTTTCTTATGCCATTACCCTCTTTAAATACTCATTCATTCATTCGTTCATTTCTCTCTCTCTC
>CM060328.1:52532186-52547186 GCA_030674155.1 Stramonita haemastoma
CACACACACCACACAGAAATATAGAGATCACACTAGACTCGCCCTCATCAAACCTTCTGTCGGCAAACGTTCGTGCAAAGAAATCATTACTGTGTGTAATTACATAGGCCCTAAGTGTTTTTCTCCCTACCCTTCCACCACTTCCATTAAAACACAGTAATTATCCAGAGATTCACCGCAGGAAATAAAACAGTCATGTCTGCCTAGTCGTCAGTGTCTAGAGAACAAACTGTACCGTTGCTGTTATGGACTGGTGTTGTTGTTGTTGGGGGTTCTCCAGCTTAATTGACCAGATCGTCACCCAAAACAATACATTCTGTCACACTCAGCACACTTGGAGGTAGCTTTGAGTGTGCACATGTGATAAGTAGATGTGTGATGGGAACAGATAACATTTAGAAAACTACATGAACAGGGGGACCGGATGTTAAGAAGAAGAGGAGCGCTTATTTTTATTATCGTCAAAATCAAAGAATAAATGAAAAAGAAATACAAAATGCACTTCGATGTGTAATTGTTTTCAAATACCTTTTAGTCAGGAGTCAGAATGCGGCTACCTTACTGGGATCGAGCAGAGCGGCATACACAAAACCCCATCTGCTGTACATATCGGAGCTCTAGCCGAGGAAGGAAAACAAAACAAACCTCTGGTCACAGAGAGGTCTACATTGGGGGTCCAGAAAGCCAGAAATGGGGTTTAGATCCCTGTTCAAGCCACAACTTTCCCACCGTCCATTAAACCTTGAGTGGTGGTCTAGGTGCTAGACTTCTGGTTGAGACAATCACTCAATGTTCCGTGTGTAACATGCATTTTGCGCACGTAGGAGAACCCATGGCAAAAAGAGAGATGTACTTGGCAAGATTCTGCTGAAAAAGACCAGTCTGATAGGGAAACAAGTACACATGTAAGCAAACAGGGAAGAAAAGGATGGTGCTCTTCTTGTGGCGACGCTCTCTCCGCGATAAAAAGGCAGCCCCCCAAAAAAATCCATGCAGAAAAATAAAAAAAACTTGCCGTGACAGGAAGTGGAAAATCAAACCAAATCAAATCACACCAAATAAAAAGGACAGCCACACTTCAAACTTCAGAAGACCAACCACTGTGCATACTTCATTGCGTGTAACAACAAGACCCTTTCAAACTCACAGAGCTGTAGATAGAGGTTTCTAGCTTTTTCGCCTTCGTCTCCTCAGGTCAAATTCGGCCTTAGTTTTTTTTTTCTTTTACCTTATTTGACATGTATGTGGTTTGGAGAGAATAGGACTGTGTGACATTCTTACCCCCGGGGGATTTTAAAATCAATAGCGGAAAGCTGCGTGCTTACATCAATTAAAGATGGTCCAGAGAGACAGAGGGAGAAGTAAGGTTTGCATGAGGTTTTGTTTTTATTGTGGTTGGCTTGTTTTTGGTTTGTTTTCATTTGGGAGAGGAGCCTTTTTTATTTAAATGATTAGCTGACAGCCAAGCAATTTTCCTTGATGCTCAGTTTCAGTCTTGAGGCTGGTCTTTGCATTGATAGTGTTCATGTTGTTTTGTGGAGCATTTCTTTCTGTATCGTTTTCCAAAGCAAATACGAATATCATGTTGTGATCAAAGTTCCAATATTTGGAAGATATCTGCTTTATGTGAACGTGTCAGTCACATGGCGATACACACTTGAAACAACCCCGTTATGCACATCTGCTTTACTATTATACTAAAAACCAACGTGCTTCATAACACAGGATGCGCAATACATTTTGCAATACGTTGTTGTTGCTGTTGTTGATATTGTTGTTGTTTTATTTGAAAGAGATAGCTTCCATAGAATGTGTAAGTTACTTTCGAGTCTAAGTTTTATCCAATTTCATATTTCTGTGTCACTTGTGTGTGTGTGTGTGTGTGTGTGTGTGTGTGTGTGTGTGTGTGTGTGTGTGTGTGTGTGTGTGTGTGTGTGTGTGTGTGTGTGTGTGTGTGGTGTGCACGTAAATGTAAGTGTCTCCTCTCTTCACCTTTACTCTATATGCCTGTATTCTCTTTGTCAGTGTATGTCTTTGTATCCCTCCCTGCCACCCCCCACCCCCCAATCCACCCAGCCGTCTGTCTGTCTGTCTGCCTGTATGTTTTTCTGTCTATCTGTCTGTCTATCTATCTATCTATCTATCTATCTATCTATCTATCTATCTATCTATCTATCTATCTATCTATCTATCTATCTATCTATCTGTCTATCTATCTATCTATCTATCTATCTATCTATCTATCTATCTATCTATCTCTATCTACCTATCTACCTATCTACCTATCTATCTATCTATCTATCTATCTATCTATCTATCTATCTTCCCATCCCTCCTCCTCCTACTACTCCTCCTTGTCCTCCTCATCCTCCAGCCTCAGTACCACATACCCTCTATCTAACTGCACTGTCCATTCTGGCATCTTTTTAGTCTTCCTATCTGGTTCAGACACTATCCTCTCGACTCTTCCAATCCCCATCCTCCTGTCTACTTTGTCTCTTTGACATCAGCTGTGTTCGTCTAACCCCTCTGTTTTGGCTTTGAGTGGCCTTTGCAGAAAGGCAGCGCAAACTCAGACTGACAGAAGCAGGAGAAAAGGTGCCCGTGGTAATTGTATCAGCTTGCATGGAGTGTGACAGCTGGTTTGTCTTCTGCTGAATTTGAGATTTGCTGGCTCTGGTGATGATTGTTTGTGTGTTGTCTTTTTTTATTTACAGACTTGCCAACTGTGCGTATATGCAGGTGTTAGGGTGTGCAATCTGTTCCTTTAATGTCAAATTAGGGTGTATTTGCATATAACTATGAGAGAGTGTGCATGCATGCACGGATAAAGGAGACACACACACACACACACACACACACACACACACACACACACACACACACACACACACACACACACAACATATGCACACAGACACTCATGCGCAAGCACACACATGCGCACACATACACATGCAGGCATATAGTCGTACACCGTAAAATGATGCCCCGCGTGCGCGCGCGCGCACACACACACACACATACACACAACACACACACATACACATACACACACACACACACACACACACACACACACACACACACACACACACACACACACACACACACACACACACACACAAACACACACACACACGAGCGTTTATGTACTCAAAAACAAACACACACAAACACAGACACGCACACAAACAGATTATCATGATCGCACACACACACACATACACACACACGAACACACACACACACACACACACACACACACACACACACACACACACACACACACACACACACACACACACACACACAACACACACACACACACACACACACACTAACACACACACTAACACACACACTAACACACACACTAACACACACACTCACTCACTCACTCACAGTGGTTCTCGTGACAAGAGTCCTGGCAGGGGTGCACTTTTTTCTGAAGTGTCTCCTTGATTGATTATTACGTTGTCGGTGGGAGTAAAAGGAGGGAGGGAGGGATGGAGGGAGGGAGAGGGATAGAGTTTTCCTGAGGTCGCAAGGGGCCAAATAGAAATAAAGTCATCATGCACGCATTCTTGAAGGATGAAGGTTGACGGGCATAGGTGTGTGTGTGTGTGTGTGTGTGTGTGTGTGTGTGTGTGTGTGTGTGTGTGTGTGTGTGTGTGTGTGTGTGTGTGTTAGTGTGTGTGTTAGTGTGTGTGTGTTAGTGTGTGTGTGTGTTTGTGCGCGCGCGTGTGTATCTGTGTGTGTTTCTGTGTGTGTATGTCTGCCCGTGTGTCTGCCTGTATGTCTGCCTGTCTGTCTGTCTGTCTGTCTGTCTGTCTGTCTGTCTGTCTGTATGTCTGTCTGTTATAACTACAATACGTGTATACAAAAAAGGAACATGTGTCTGTAAAGTAAGAGGATATGTATTTTTGTTGGTTACAATAACTTGAACTCTTTCAATCATGTAAAATACAAGGAAAATCTTCGGAACAGATCAGCTGTTAATACCTAAATACGGCCAACCACACATGAAGTATTGAATGGTGAAGTTTACCTTAGCACACGCACACACACACTCACACACACGCACAAACACACAAACACACACACACACACACACACACACACACACACACACACACACACACACACACACACACACACACACACAGAGGGAGAGAATGAAAAGGACATAAAGAAGAAAATTGAGGAAGGAAAAATACACTGTTCAATATCGCTCCCCCACCTCTCCGCTGTCTGTCTGTCTGTCTGTCTGTCTGTCTGTCTGTCTGTCTGTCTGTCTGTCTGTCTGTCTGTCTCTCTCTCTCCCTCTCTCTCTCTCTTCTCTCTCTCTCTCCTCTCTCTCTCTCTCTCTCTCTCTCTCTCTCTCTCTCTCTCTCTCTCTCTCTCTCTCTCTCTCTCTCTCTCTCTCTCTCTCTCTCTCTCTCTCTCTCTCTCTGTTCTTCTGCATCAACGATATCTTTCCATCCACACTGCAGGAGGGGGTACGTTGTACACACATGTTGACAGCAGCAGAAAGGAATCTGCCAATAGTCATTGTTGTATCTGCTGCATGCGGGGTGAAACATGGTTCATCTTCTTCCTCTTCCTTTCGTATTCGCAGTTCTTCTTGTTCTTGTTCTTGTTCTTGTTCATGTTCTTCTTCTTCTTCTCCTTCTTTTTCTTTTCTTCTTCTTCTCTCTCTCTCTCTCTCTCCTCTCTCTCTCTCTCTCTCTCTCTCTCTCTCTATCTCTCTCTCTTATCATATTTAGTGTCCTTTATTCTTGTGTGGTGTTTGGTACTGCGTAAAGTCTTATTGTTTAGTATATTTTTAACTTGATGTATCCCTGAAAAGGGCGGGGACTGGATGTAAAAAAGCACATGAGTGCTTATCTATTATCCTCGAATAAAAGACTTTGCCTTGCCTTGCCTTGCCTTTGCCTTGCCTTGTCTCTCTCTCTCTCTCTCTCTCTCTCTCTCTCTCTCTCTCTCTCTCTCTCTCCTCTCTCTCTCTCTCTCTCTCTCTCTCTCTCTCTCTCTCTCTCTCTCTCTCTCTCTCTCTCATTCCTTCATTCACTTTGCAGTACACTTCTGTCTACCCGGACATGGCTTGGCTGACGTTGAGGGTCAATGCAATACTTCACTGTTCCTCTGCTGTTAACAAACCCTTCATTTGCACTCAACCCACTCAAACACCGCCCTCAAACACACCCCCTGCAGAGAAAAGAGGGGCTGGGTCTAGGGACCTATGACATGGTCCATGCTTAGGTCCACCTCACACTGCGCAGCTCTTGTAGGCCTAGTGGATTTACCCTAAAGTAGTAAGGTCGTGTGGCAAGTTTAAACAGTTTTTCTTGTTCAAAGAACATCGGAGAAAGCATAGAGAAAAAAATGGTCGGGAAAACACTTAATAATGGAGAAAGCAATCAGCATTATTGTATGATATTCCGTGTTGCTTTTTGTGCTGTGTGTTTTGTTGTGTTGTTGTTTTTTGGCATAGTTTTGCGTTGTATTGTGTACCACTTTTATTCGCAAGAAATTTATCTACATGGCATTGGGACTTTGTTGTGGGTTTTTTTCGGGGGGGGGGGGGGGGGGGTGCTTTGCCACAAGGGCACTGCCGTCTGTCTAAACAAACAAAAAAGCAATACTGATTGCATGTGCTTTTTTACTTCTATTTCTCTTCTGTTCCTCGGCTAGATTACTACGTTTCACCTATGGTCAGATTTGGTGTAAGCGGTCCTTTACCCACGTTTGCGGTAGCCGCATTCCGACTTCCAGATTGACGTCTAAGCATGACACCAATGCCGGTTTTTTTTCCTTCAATTGTGTGTTCCATTCCTGCTGGGTGGCAATGGCGTACTCTTCCGAAACACAGGATAGGTTTCGAATTTGTTTGCAATATATTCAGCGTTTGTTCGCTCAATAAAAGCAACTTTTTAAAGAGAATTATTTAAGGGACGTCTACCTTTCTCGTTTTAACCAGCTTACAATAACTACAGCTTCATGGATTGAACTGTGTGAGTGGTCCTTTAAGATGACCCACACTGGCCAGTTCATGAGGGAGACTTTTATCGTGTGTGAGAAGGGTACGCAAACAATGATAAAGCAAGGGAACTACATTATGAAGAGCGCAACTTGGTGTCTGACCCGAGTACTCCAATACCTATACGTGAAATGTTCGTCGTAAGTGCATGAGAAATACGGTGTCCTTATACCCATTTTCATACTCGAAGTCGAAAAAGGGCTACCTTCATGGAGGAAACAACCGTTCGTATACGCTAACCTTACCACTGGTGAACTTCGATGCTCGAGCCGAAGAACGAAAAGAAAATCGCCCCAAACCCCATTTCTGACAAGTTTTGCTCAGTTGAAAGGATGGTCATATGTTCATACCCACATGGCTCATGGACAGAGAGATAGTCCCTTTTATTCAGTTCATTCATCAAATAGTGCAGATGCTGTAGCCGTGTGGTTTTGACCCTTCGAATTCAATCATACGGATCCAAGAAGTCACGTCGAGGATTCCAATCTCCGCGGCGTCTAGTGAGTTAGAGATAAGGATTTTTTTTTACCATCTCCTCAGTCAAACTTCAATCACATCCCTGCACGTGCCCTCATTCCTTTATACACAAGCAGAAGATCAAATATGCACGTTAAAGATTCCGTAATTCATGTCAGCGTTCGATGGGTTACGAGAACACGAACATACCCAGCAGACATCCCCGAATTCGGAGTGCAGCTACCTTCATGGTGGGCAAAAACGGTGGCATATGAAATATTTCACCACTGGTGAACCTCGGAGAGCGGTAACTGAAAAAGGAAAAGAAGAAAAACACCCAGGAAAAGGTTAGGGGCATGAGTAGCAGATAATTATGATGCACAGGCTGTGTGTTGATTGCAATCATCAAGCTGATACAGACGGGCCTTGGTGTATCAGCACATTATTTTTTTCGATTTGAAAGATCACATATTCTCTTCCATGCTGCTCATGCTTGTGCTTGTGCTTGTGCGTGTGTGTGTGTGTGTGTGTGTGTGTGTGTGTGTGTGTGGGGGGTGTACATGTGTGTGTGTGTGTGTGTATTTGTGTCTGTATGTGTACCAATTTGAATATATCCACTGCTGTGTGCATTTTGTGTGTTAGTGTGTATGTGTGTGTGTTAGTGTGTGTGTGTGGTGTGTGTGTGTGTGTGTGTTGTGTGTTGTGTGTGTGTGTGTGTGTGTGTGTGCTGGTGTGTGTGTGCGAGCGTGCGTGCGTGCGTGCTTGCGTGTTTTCGTGCATGCGTGCATGTGATTGTGTATGTGTGTGTACGTGCGAGTATGTGTTGTGTGTGTGTATGTGTGTGCGTGTGTGTGTGTGTTACGTCTGTGTACGTGTATGAACGTGTGTGTGTGTATGTGTCTGTGTCTGTGTGTGTACGTGTGCGCGCGCGGGCATCTGTCTGTAAAATGCACTGTGCAGTGAATAGTTTCTCGACAAACACAATTATTCAGATAGGAAAAAAAGGAAGCAAAATAAAACAAAAAGCAAGCGCTATCTAGTAATTAACAGTGATCATTTGTCTTCTGGCTTTGACATAGCAATTAAGTGTAGACAATGTTTTGTACGTGAGCTAGTGAAAAATACTGTCTGGCCTGAAAGCAAAACAAAACAAAACCAAAGTAAATACAGACATGAACTAATATATATGTCAACGTAGTCATTCACGATTAACGTAAAACAGACGAGCCAGTAAATAGTTCTGTCATCAAAAAGAAAGAAAACGCATAATTATTTCATTAAGACAATGACCTACTTAAAAGGATAAACAAGTGATTCTTTGTTTTTGTATTATAATTCAAGTAGAGGATCTAAAACCCCTAAAAACGAAATAAAATCGAGCAGAAAACGTAGTGAGTGAGTAAGTGACTCTGTGTGTGTGTGTGTGTGTGTGTGTGTGTGTGTGTGTGTGTGTGTGTGTGTGTGTTTGTGTTGTGTGTGTGTGGGTGTGTGTGTGCGCGTGTGTGTGTGTGAGAGAGAGAGAGAGAGAGAGAGAGAGAGAGAAGAGAGAGAGAGAGAGAGAGAGAGAGAGAGAGAGAGAGAGAGAGAGAGAGAGAGAGAGAGAGAGAGAGAGAGGTATATGACGACATGAGTTCGAATCCAGGTGAAAAGGTATGTCTTTTTTGCGATTAATGTATATCATTTTAGTTCGAGCGCGCGCGTGGTGTGTGTGTGCGTGCGTGCGTGCGTGCGTGCGTGCGTGCGTGCGTGCGCACGCGCGGGCGGGCGGGCGGGCGTGTGCGCGCTTCTAGACGTTTGGGTATTTCGATTTTGTGTTTTAGTTTGTTATGTTTTTGTTTGTTTGATTTTCTTGACTTTGTGGATTCAGCCTTAAACTATAATGAGCTAATTTGAACTAAACCAAAATTGGTAAATTACTTCCCTCCTTCCATCCTACCGCCCCAACAAAATAAAAAGAAAACAGAAAACAAAAGAGACGTATTGCATATATAGAAAACCTGCAGCATTCTCCCGTGTGTACATCCATAGAAGCAATCTTTCTAAAAAAAAAAAAATGTGTTAAACGGCCATTTGACATCTGTCTAGCCGTCCCTAAGCAATAGAAGATATAGATAAATGGGTGCACAATTTGAGCATGCAAGGGAGCGTACTCATGTATGGGAAACAACCGAAACATGATTGACATATACATGGAAGAGCACTTTGCGCTCTTGGTGTTGACGCGCTTACAATGGACCAGAGACATCGTGTGTGTGTGTGTGTGTGTGTGTGGTGTGTGTGTGTGTGTGTGTGTGTGTGTGTGTTGTGTGTGTGAGTGTGTGTGTGTGTGTGGTGTGGTGTGTGTGTGTGTGTGTGTGTGTGTGTGTGTGTGTGTGTGTGTGTGTGTGGAACTAACTAAAACAACAAAACCAAACAACCTACCAGGTAAAAAGCCCGGACTTTCAATATCAAAGATGAGGAAATGAAGTTAACGCCTTTTTCAAGTACAGAACGTTTTCGTTTTCGTGTTTTGGGGGGCCTTTTTTTGTTTGTTCTGTGCTTTCACTCTGATTCAATCTACACGCTCTGCCTGCACTTTTGTCTGTCTCTGTCTCACAGGCTCTCTGTTTTTCTTCTTTTTTTTCTCTCTGTGACTGACTGTCTCTGTCAATGGCTGTGTCTGTCTGTCTGTCTTTTTGTCCAAAGATACAGAGACAGACAGGTACATAGACAGACAGACAGACATATGTGTCTGTTTTCTATCTGTGTCCGTTTTTGTCTCTATGTCTGTGTGGGTTTTTTTTTTGTTTGTTTCTGTTTTCCTTTGTCTTTGTCTGTCTGTCTGTCTGTCTGTCTGTCTGTCTGTCTGTCTGTCTGTCTGTCTGTCTCTCGCTCTCTCTCACTCAACACTTTCATTTTTCTTTTGACCTCTGTTCGTGCGTGCGGGGTGTGTGTGTGTGTGTGTGTGTGTGTGTTGTGTGTGTGTGTGTGTGTGTGTGTGTGTGTTGTGTGTTTGAGAGAGAGAGAGAGAGAGAGAGAGAGAGAGAGAGAGAGAGAGGAGAGAGAGAGAGAGAGAGAGAGAGAGAGAGAGGAGAGAAAGAGGAGAGAGAGGAGAGAGAGGTAATTATTAAAGATGACGACACTGAGTGAGTAGTTTTACAGGAGCAAAGTGCCTTTTTGTTCTCTTACCTTTTTAGATTAGTGTTGTGAATGAAGGTGTGATATATCGTATTTCCCTCTTTCTTTTCTCTCTTCTTTCTTCTACCCTCTTCTCATTGTCGTTTTCTTTTACTTGTTTTTTTTTTTTTTGCATTGTTTGTTTTGTTTTGTTTTTTCTTTGCTAGACTCTTTCTCTTGTCGTTCTTATTGTATATGGAGTGTTGTTTTTTTTTGCTTGCTTTTTTTCTTCCTTCTTTTGTCCTGTCCTTTGAGGGTTTTTTTTCTTGGATTTGATTTTCTCTTTTATGTTTCCTATGGTACATGCTTTGATTTGTTTCTTTTTATCTGTTTCTTTTATCAGTGTTTCTTTTTTCGTTTACTCATCCTTATGTGCGTCACGTTTCGTTATGATTTTTTTATTCGTTTCTTATTGTTCTGCCTTTCTTTCTTTTTTATATTTTTTGCTTTCTTTCGTCCTTTCATTTTTTTTCTTTTTTTGTTTCTTTCCCATTTTTTTTCTTTCCCATTTCTGTCTCTTTTTTTTCTTTCTTTTATGTTCCTTTCTTTCTATCTTTTTACTCTTTCTTTGTTTTCTTTTCTTCTTTTTTCCTTTCTTTCTTTGTTTCTTTTTTTCATTTTCCCCATTTGGTAAGTTTAGTACTTTTTTTTTTTTTTTTAAAAAACCCTGAAGTTTTTGTGATTGCCTTATGCAATTTCCATCATTATTTCATACATTCGTTCCCTATATTCCCTCTTTTCAGACTCTTTATTTCATTCTCTCTTTTGTATTTTTTCCCTCTCTCTTTGTTCACTTTTTTCTGCGTGGGCTTTTCTTAAACAACGTGGGTTCGTTCTGTTGTCTCCTTTCTTTATACTTTTTTCATGTTCTATCGTTCTCTTGAAATATGCAAGGGATGTGAGGGGAAGATAAGTCAGAAAATACGGTCATCCTTGATGGCTGGATTAATAACCCCTGAAAGATGATGATTTATACAGGAAAGAAGAAAATACTTTGCAAAGAGACGTCAAAGTGGAATAATCTTTAAAAAAAAACAACAACAGCAACACAAAAAACCTAATAATTCTTCAGATCAATTTTATTTTCAAGCGATTACACAGACACTCAAATTCAATATGTTTAATAAAATAAAAAAAGCGGTTAAGAGGGGTAAACAGTCAGTTATAATTTTTAGGGGGTAAAGGATATCAATTAATTTGTGTCCGTGCTTTAAATGTCGCATTATTAACTTTAACGTGAATGAAAACAACAGAGAGAGAGAGAGAGGGGAGAGAGAGAGGAGAGAGAGAGAGAGGAGAGAGAGAGAGAGAGAGAGAGAGAGAGAGAGAGAGAGAGAGAGAGAGAGAGGAGAGAGAGAGGCATGTGTCCAAAAACAAAACCAAAGAAAAAAACCCAAATAACAAACGAAACCAAAGCAAAACAAGCAAAGCAAGACACAACAAGACAAAAAAATTAAAACAAAATAAGACTTAACAAACAAAACAAGACACAAACAACACAAACAAAACAAAAATAAGCCAAGCAAAGCAAACCAAAAGAAAAAAAAAACTCTCCAAAGCAAAGCAAAAGAAAACATTTAAAAACCCAACAGGCCCCAAGAGACAAGCGGCACCCCACAGTCTAAAAGAGCTCTGTCACCGTGTGCTTACATGCCTCATTCTCGCCTCAGTCAGGAAACCCAACAACAGACATAACAGACAAAAATGGACTCCTCTCACCCCCACCCCCACCCCCCCAACCCCTCCCCGGCCCCCTGCCCCCTTTCCCATCCTTCCCAACACCATTTCCTTCAGGTTTTCAAAGGCTGTCTGTTTTATCTTTTCTTTTTTCATCTGCTGGCATCCGGGGACTTTACTCCTGCTGGACGACTTCAGTTACTGCCCTTTGTTAATGCCGTGTTCCGTTTTGTTTCCTGCACTGTGTGTGTGGAGGTAGCCTGTTTTATTTCAAAGCTTAGGTGCAAAATTACTGCAGTTTAGAGGTTCGTCAAATGCAGGTTTTTTTTCCTTCTTTTTTTTTTCGTTGTCATTTTCCCCACTATTTCAAGTCACGGCAGATGTCTATGCCTAAAATTCGGGCTGTTCTCCCCGGGAAGAGTGCGTCGCTACAAGAGCAGCGCCACCTATCGTTTTTTTTTCTTTTTCTTGATGCAACTCTATTTGTTTATTTTCTATCAGATTGGCTTTCATCTACGTAAATTTGCCGGGGACAACTCTCTTGTTACGAGCGCTAAATATATGTGAAATACACGTGGTCTCGGTTTTTACTCTCATGATCATCCGAAGGACTAGTACCCAGACCACCACTCATGGTCTTATGGACAGAGGAAAGTTTTGGGCCAAAACGGGGATCAAACTCTTTCGCACAATTCCGACCTGATTTTTTTTTTCTTTCAAGGCAGACACGTAAGCTCTGCACCACCAATCCATCCTTAAAATTTAATTAGAAAATTATGTCCCGAGAAACTAAGAACCTATTGACTTTTACTTATCCCGTAGTCTTGTGGACAGCTGGGACACCACTGAAGATTTTGCAACCAGATTCCTTCAGAGGAATAAAAACTACAAAGACTTTGGAGTCTTTCACACGCCGAAGTCGAATGCGCTCTGCCTGACTTGTCAGACGCTTAATGAGCGCAACGCTATTTTCGCTTATATGACATAGAACAATAATTGCTGTCCGAGCATTCGATGATTTCAAGGCAGAAAGGTGAGCTTCAGAGAGAAGGAGAGAGAGGAGAGAGAGAGAGAGAGAGAGAGGAGAGAGAGAGAGAGAGAGAGAGGAGAGAGAGAGAGAGACGAGAGAGAGAGAGAGAGAGGAGAGAGAGAATAAGTGTGGCTTTTTTTTTTTACCAGTCACTTATCACTCGAATAAAAGCATGTCAGGAAGAGGCTTAAAAAGAAGATAGATTATTGGCGTACAAAGCTGTACTTAAAAGAACTAGGGGAAAAGAGAAAAAAAATCCAAACTAGAAGAAATCCATAAACACGGCGTTTGTCATTAGGAGGAGGAGGGGGAGGGGAGGAAGAAGTAAGAAGAAGAAGAAGAAGAGAAGAAGAAGAAGAAGAAGAAGAAGAAGAAGATGATGATGAAGAACGACAAAACAAAAACAACAACAACAAAAGCAAGAACAAGAACAAGAAAAAAGGAAAAATGGAAAAGGGGAAAGAGAGAAGAAGAAGAAGAGAAGAAGAAAGAAGAAGAAGAAGAAGAGAAGAAGAAGAAGAAGAAGAAGAAGAACCGGAACAAACAATCAAACCAACATGTTAACGTGGTTTTGTGTTTGATGATTTAAGCGGTAACAACAACAGTGACAGATCCATATACTCCGATTACCGGATATGTAGGCCGAGGATCGGAAGGAGCACAATGTGTGACGGATTGCAATACACGGCGTAATAGGAGATTTGACGTCATCGTTTCCTACTCATTTTCCACATTATTCATAACGATCATGTCTATTTATAACGTGTAGGCCGTTTTGCTTGAATAGAAGCCCTGACCTCTCTCTCTGTCTCTGTCTGTCTGTCTGTCTGTCTGTCTGTCTGTCTGTCTGTCTGTCTCTCTCTCTCTCTCTCTCTCTCTCTGTCTCTCTTCTCTCTCTCTCTCTCTCTCTCTCTCTCTCTCTCTCTCTCTCTCTCTCTCTCTCTCTCTCTCTCTCTCTCTCTCTCTCTCTCTCTCTCTCTCATGAAGAGCTTGAAAAAAAAGTAACAAAACCGCGTACACGCGAGGACCTGTAAAAAAAAAAAAGAACATAAGAGTGTTTTTTTTTTTTCCATTTTCTCTGAAGCAAAAGAATGAATAAATAAATATACATCCCTCTGTCTCTGTCTCTGTCGCTGTCTGTCTGTCTCTGTCTGTCTGTCTGTCTCTGTCTGTCTGTCTGTCTGTCTGTCTGTCTGTCTGTCTGTCTGTCTGTCTCTCTCTCTCTCTCTCTCTCTCTCTCTCTCTCTCTCTCTCTCTCTCTCTCTCTCTCTCTCTCTCTCTCTCTCTCTCTCTCTCTCTCTCTCTCGCTCCTCTCTCATTCCAATGACAAAACAAGGGAGACAGAACAACAAATATACATTCGATACTACTGGCAAGAGGATACAAATCATGGACAGGAAGGAAGGACAGCCAAAAAACGAAGGAAAGCAAGCTATCACAGAGAGGGGAGGAAGAGAGAGAGACTGGGAGAGAGAGAGAGAGAGAGAGAGAGAGAGAGAGAGAGAGAGAGAGAGAGAGAGAGAGAGAGAGAGAGAGAGAGAGAGAGAGAGAGAGAGAGAGAGAGAGAGAGATGTGTGTGTATACATATATATAATTATAATTATATATAGTTTTCTTTCTTTGAAACAGTAAATCTGCCTGTAAGGATAAACACACAGAGCACATAAGCCAACCCACCCTTCACCCCTACCAATAATAATATAAAAAACATCCTAACCAACAACAATAACAACAAAAAGAAACAAACAACTGGTGTTATAGACCATCACCAGGCCTAGTAAAACCAAAAAGTATTAACAAGCAAGAACAGCAAAAACAAAACAGAAAACAAAACCAAAGTTCAAGAATCGAACAAACATATCGGCAAAAACCCCACCAGCAAACAAACAAGCAACAAGAAACAAAAACACACACAAGCAAAGAGAAGCAGAAGAAAATGAACTAGGAACATGCAACGGTAAAATAAACAAATGATAATGAAAGAACTGCAAAAACACTCACACATTCAAACACAAGTCATGGTCACACACACACACACACACACACACACACACACACACACACACACACACACACACACACACACACACACACACACATACATACATACAGGCTGGTTAAGAAATACTATTAATGTAGAAAAAGCCCATAAATATACACAGCATCGTGGAAAACGTTGCCCCCAATACAAAACAAAGCCAAAACAAAAGAAAAACCAGAACAGCTGGAAAAGAGAGAGAGAGAGAGAGAGAGAGAGAGAGAGAGAGAGAGAGAGAGAGAGAGAGGAGAGAGAGAGAGAGAGAGAGAGAGAGAGAGAGAGAGAGAGACAAGGCAAGGCAAGGCAAGGCAAATTCTTTTATTCGAGAATAATAGATAAGCACACATGTGCTTTTTTACATCCAGTCCCCGCAGCACTTGTCAGGGATGAACGAGTCAAAATAAAAGAGAGAGGAGAGAGAGAGAGAGAGAAGACGAGAGAAGAGAGAGGAGAGAGAGAGAGGAGAGAGAGAGAGCAGAGAGGAGAGGAAGAGACGACGACAGAAACAGACAGACAGACAGACAGACAGACAGACAGACAATAGAAGATCAGAGTAAGAGGTACGCAGACAGACAGCAGACAGACAGGGGGTAGTGTTAT
>CM060328.1:52552186-52554347 GCA_030674155.1 Stramonita haemastoma
TATTCCACAAATGGCCTGTCACATTATCAAGAATACCATGTGCGAACGCACGCAGAACATCTTGCGCACACGTTAAATCCTGTTCTGCTTTTCGTAAGAGAAGGCCATCGTGTGCCGGTGGGAACAGATGACAATATTTACAAAACCGCATACACACGGGGACCGGATGAAAAAAAGCACATGATTGCTTATTCTGTTATCCTCGATATAAAAAAGAATAAATAAATAAATAAAAATATACAGCAGCAGCTTTACTGACGGCTTGGTTAGAAAAAAAAATCAAGACACACTTAAACAAATAGAATAAAATATATAAAAAGTATATACAACGAAACTTCTAAAATCCAAATCCTTGAAACTTCCTAAAACCAAAATCCCTCTATATCGCAGCCATGATATTTCCTATTCCCCTTGAGGATGCTGGGAGCCTGGTTAGCATCCCTACCTTCTGGAATATCTGTGGTATGAATATGTTCTTTACTATTCTTCTCTTTGTTTCTGCCCTATTCCTTTCCCTCCTCTCTCCTCCTTCTTGATGCCTTTCTGCCTTCTTGGTCCATGCTCCTGCTTTTTATTCCAGAAAGACTTGAATTATAACAACTTTCACCCACGCCGAAGTGAGATGAGCTGGGCCTGACTTGTCAGGCGCCTAACGGCAGCGTTTATATGGCAGACACTAGATGACGTTTTTATGGCAGACAGTAGATGACGTTTGAGGTTTTGACGACGACGACAAAGGAGACGAAAATGAAGAAGAAGAAGGAGAAGGAGAGGAAGAAGAAGAAGAAGAAGAAGAAGAAGAAGAAGAAGAAGAAGAAGAAGAAGAAGAAGAAGAAAGAAGAAGAAGAAGAAGAGAAGAAGAAGAAGAAGAACAACAACAACAACAACAACAACAGCAACAACAACAAGAAGAGCAAGAACAAGAAGAACAAGAAGAGGAGGAGGAAAGAATATCCGCTATAACCCTGAAGACAACTTGCGTAAAACCAAAGAAAAACTTCATTACCTCAGGGCGGCGCGGCTACTGTACCCCAACCAACAGACGACAGGTCTCTGGATGTGAAGAGATAAACCAGAGCTGCCCCCGAAATCTCAAACGAATGAGGGGGTAGTAGTGTGTGGGATGGGTCCCACTTTGTATTGAAAAAAAAAGATTGGCAGCACTGGTGCAAACCCGATGTACTGTCTGGTTTTCAGGGGGTTGTTCCAGGAACTTTATTTCTGGGACGTGCCTGCCTGTTTGTCTGTCTGCTTTATTGTGGGCTGTTGGTTTTCCTCATCGTATGTCTCTCTTTTTGCCGTCTGTCTTGTTGCTTTGTCTGTCCGCTTTGTCTGTCGTTCTGTCTGTCTGTCTGTCTGTCTGTCTGTGTCTGTCTGCCTGTCTGTCTCTGTCTGTCTGTCTGTCTGTCTGTCTGTCTGTCTGTCTGTCTGTCTGTCTGTCTGTCTGTCTCTCTCTCTCTCTCTCTCTCTCTCCTCTCTCTCTCTCTCTCCTCTCTCTCTCTCTCTCCTCTCTCTCTCTCTCTCTCTCTCTCTCTCTCTCTCTCTCTCTCTCTCGCAGCATATCCTCTTTATCAGTGTTGTCTTTATTGTTCTTTCTCTGTTATTCACTACCCACATCGTCGTCACCATCATCATTCTTATAATCATCATCATCATCATCATCCTCACCTTATCCTCCTAATCATCAACAAACAACAACAACAACAACAATTACAACAACAACAGCAACAACAACAACGACAGCAACAATAACATCAACAGTTCATAAGAAAACCAAATTTATGCATAGAAAAAATTAGGGGAAAAAAGCTAGAAAAGAAAGCAAAATAAACAGAATGAAAGGAAGACAGAATAAAAAGAAAAAAAAAAAACATCCCAAGTACACAAAAACAAGCAAAAAAATGAAAAGAAGCGAATAACAAGATAAAAACAGACCAAAAAAAACAAACAAAAAGTCAAAGAAACTTTTAAAAAAACGACAACCAACAACAACTGAAGAACGTATGTACTCAAACAACAATCAGGCGTGTAGCTGTAAATCTTCTCCTGCAATTCAACGTTGACACTGCAGTTGATGACTGGCAGATAGCTTCAGAGGGTAGAGCATGCCTGAAGAGGCTTGTCCTCATAACATGCGCTATTCCTGTGCACAGCAAGATGG
>CM060328.1:52554447-52559447 GCA_030674155.1 Stramonita haemastoma
CTCTCTCTCTCTCCTCTCCCTCCCCCCCCCCTTCCCCCCCCTTCTCTCTCTCGCTCTCCCTCTCTCTGATTCTTTTTTAAAACCCTATTTTCTGTGGCTGTTTTGCTCTGTATTCCTGTTTCCCCTTTCTCTTGCCTCAAAGAAAGGGATACTAGACGACAATGGAAATTCAAGCTGACAGGAGCAGGAGGGAAGGTGCCAGTAGTCATTGCATCAGCTGCATGTGGCGGGAACAAGGATTTGTCTTCTGCTCAACACGGGAATGCCAGCACTGGCAAGATCTCACAGGCTACCACCTGTGTGTGCAGTTGTGTGCCATGTGCAAGGGATGTGGGTTTGTTGTCATACTTAGGATAGCTCTTGTACACTTTTGCATGCATATAGTGGGAATTTACTTTGTTTTCCAAATTGGCTTAATATGTGCATGTGCACGCACACAATACAAAAATAAGTACAACAACATAAAGAGCACAGGAAACAGGTTATATAGCACAAACACACAGAGACGTACATATACACACATACACACGCTAACACACACACTTACACACACTAACACACACATATACACGCACGCAAACACACTAACACATATACGCACCCCCCCCCCCCCCACACACACACACACACACACGCACGCACACACACACACACACACACACACACACACACACACACTGCGCGCGCACGAATAGATCCAAATCCATAATAGTTTTATTCTATTAGTAAGCACCCCCAAGTATAGCGGTGGTTTTGTTGTGACTCCCAAAATATTATAGTTACACCTGTTTTGCTTTCTTTATTTTAGGACTAACCAAAACAAACAACAGAATACAATAAAAGCAACATTAAAAAATCTGCTCGTTTGTAGGACTGCCTTTACCATCATTTATATTTAAGACCACTAGACCTTTCAGACACCGGTGAATATTTTGCAACCAGCTTCCTCCACTCCGTTCCATTTCCAGCTTTCCTTAGCAAGGGCCTGGCTGACGCCGGGATATAGACTATTATGACAGTAAGCGTAGAGTACAACCCTGTCAAGTAGTCTCAAAGCGGATGCATTTCCACGGCAGCATCATTACATCATCCTCATCATCATTGATCATCATGCAATAATAAAGGCCATTCAACTGTCTGATATTGTCATCCCATTTTTTTCTTCTAAAATTGTCATACCACTACTCTCGAAACCACTCTGTGTGTTGTGTGTGACTGCAGACCGTCTCAGAATCACAGAACTGTCTTTTCCAGCTTCCATCTCCTGTCCCCATCTCTGCAGCCCCCCACCCCCTCCCCTAGCCCCCCTTCCCCCTGCCTCCGCTTTCCTTGTCCTCCCTCTGTTCTGTGCGTGGTGGGGGGGGGGGGGAGGAAGGACAGGGTCTGTCTGGCTTCCTGTCCTCAGGGATGCTGAAGACAGGGGATGCAAGCTGTGTGTTGAGAGCAATTAAGAGAGAGGGCTGGCACAGAAAGAGAGAGAAACAGACATTTGGTTCCTTCCATTCTCTATTATTGATTAATTGGCTAGGTTCCAGCCTTGTTCTTCTGGCTTTGCAGGCGTGTTGTGTATTTACGGAATTTGTAAAATGTTGTATGATCATGCTGTATTCTTCTTATCTTTGATGAACACAAACCTGTGAATGATAATTGTGTGTGTGTGTTTGTGTGTGTGTGTGTGTGTGTGTGTTTGTGTGTGTGTGTGTGTGTGTGGTGTGTGTGTGTGTGTGTGTGTGTGTGTGTGTGTGTGTGTGTGTGTGTGTGCGTGCGTGGTGATTAACTTTACAAATCTGTCAAAATGTCCAACATAAAATCTAGCATCATTTACATCTTTTTCTTCTAGTTTGCTTTTTCTCCATTGTGCTTGTTTGCTAATCAATTGCTCTCTCTCTCTCTCTCTCTCTCTCTCTCTTCTCTCTCTCTTCTCTCTCTCTCTCTCTCTCTCTCTCTCTCTCTCTCTCTCTCTCTCTCTCTCTCTCTCTCTCTCTCTCTCTTCAGTCTCTCTCTTGCTGTATATATATATATATATATATATATATATATATTATATATATATATATATATATATATATATATGAGTGTGTGTGTGTCCATATATATCTTTTTATAAACATAATATATATGTATTATATTTTTTTCATATTCTATTACTACCAATCCTCTATAATTTTCAAATTTCTCTTTGTTGTTCTGATTCTTTAAGACTCTTCATTCCATACTTCTGTCGCTGTCATACTATATACCATTGTCTTTGTATTCCTCTTCTGGTTCCTTCCTCTATTCTGGCTTCAAGAGGGGTACACTGGAAGACACTGCGAATTGATGCTGACAGGAGCAGGAGAGAAGTGCCAGCGGTCATTGAATCAGCTGCATGTAGTGTAGCAGCTGACTTGTTTTCTCCTGAACAAGGAAATGTTGGCACTGCCATTTTCTCATAGGCTGCCACCTGCACATGCATGCATACATGATTTGGATAGAGGACTTGCTTGGAGTGAGATTTAAAAGATTGGTTTTCACTATTTGCATGCACAGTTACATTCATATGCATGCATGTGTATGGACATGCATCTGTATATGCACACATGTATATTGCATGTACACGCATACCAAGGGGGAAAGAAAACAAACGTGAAGGGAAAAAAATGAAAACAACAGCAACAGTAACACCAATAATGAAAGAAGCATTTAATGTAGGAAACATCTACCTATTGTGATTCTGACGGCAAGATCCCCTGTTGTTGTAGTTCACAGCAGATAACTTTAAAATCTACTTCTTCCTCAGCGAATGCTCAGACATTAGCGTTTGTTGTCTGTCAATTGAGCAAAACTGTGTTGTGCTGCCTGCCGTCACGTGCCTGAGAAGTCAGACCCAACATGTGCAAATTCCGCGCATGAATAGAAAAGGAAGAAGGAAGCAAGAAGGCAGAACACAGACAAAAAGTGAGGTAACAGGAAGAAGCGGAAACAAAGCAAAAACAAAAAGAAGGATAGAAATGAAGGAATGCCTTACACACAACTTCCAGACGGTGGGAATTTAGTTTATACCCCCTCTCCCTGGCATCTCCACATGGGGCAGAAAAGGAAATACAAGACAGAGAGAGAGAGAAGAAACGATATTTTGCTAGTGTTCCTGTAGAGTGATCCACTCTGTGTGTAGAATACGACAGCAGACTCCTCCAGAATCACACACCTGTCTTTTCCTGCAGCTTCCATCTCCTGTCCCCATCTCTGTAGGTCCCTCCCCCCTGCTGCCTCTGCGTTTCTTGTCCTCCCTCTGGTCTGTGTTGGGTGCATAGGTGGGGGGGGAGGAAGGACAGGGTCTGTCTGGTTTCCTGTCCTCAGGGATGGTGAAGACAGGGGGAGGGGGGAAGGGGGGGGGGGAGGCTACATGCTGTGCAATGAGGTCACTCAAGTATGTTGGCGGACAGAGGAGCGGAGAGAGAATCCGTTGGGTTATTTTTTGTACTGATTGAGTTATGCTGTTCCAGACTTAACTGTATTGTCAATGCGAGTTACGTATTTGAAAATCGGTATTTTTTAAAAATATTTGAAGTTGCTTATTGTAGTGTTAATCTGATCTATTTCTACACGCAAACATAACGTATCTATTGTTTTTTATTATTATTATTATTATTATTATTATTATTATTATTATTATTATTATTATTATTATTATTATTATTATTATTATTATTATTTATTGTTTCTTCTTCTTGTTCTTGTTCTTCTTCTTCTTCTTCTTCTTCTTCTTCTTCTCTTTCTTCTCTTCTTCTTCTTCTTCTTCTTCTTCTCTTTTTCTTCTTCTTCTTCTTCTTCTTCTTCTTCTTCTTCTTCTTCTTCTTCTTCTTCTTCTTCTTCTTCTTTAATGTAGTGTGGGTATTGGATGAGTATGCCGAAGGGATGATATTGGAAATCTGACACGTGTTAAAATGGAAATGTGGTTTACTTTACGTTGTAAATCCATCAAAGTGTCCAAAACACATTGCTTTGAAACTGTTATCTCACGTTTTGTCTGAGCTACGTTGTATGCTTATAAATATATTCAAATGATAGTATTGTGTTGATATTTGTTTTTATATTTGGAAGGAGGATGAGTTGCTTTATGTTTTTGCTTCTGTCAGTGTTGTATTATTCGCATACTTGTTTATTTTTCCTCGTCTCATTCATTGGCATCTTTCTTATTTAAGCGCACGCGGGGGGGGTGTTTGTGTATGTCTGTGTGTGGGTATGTTTGTGTGTGGGTATATGCCTGTGTTTGTGTGTGTGTGTGGTGTGTGTGTGTGTGTGTGTGTGTGTGTATGTGTGCGTGTGTGTGTGTGTCTGTGTGTGTCTGTGTCTGTGCCTTTCGGATGTGCTTGATTACTTGCTGGTTCTCTCTTTCTCTCTCTCTCTCTCTCTCTCTCTCTCTCTCCTCTCTCTCTCTCTCTCTCTCTCTCTCTCTCTCTCTCTCTCTCTCTCTCTCTCTCTCTCTCTCTCTCTCTCTCTCTCCTCTCTCTCTCCTCCCAATCTCTCTCTGCCCCCCTCTCACTCCCTTCCTGTTTTATAATCCCAGTTCTATCTTTTTTCCAGCGACTTTCTATCCCGTTAGCATCATTCTGGCTTTTTTGCTCCCATTTCTTGTATCTGGCCAACTTCAGTGTTGTGTGCATTCGTTTTGTCTGCACCCCGGGTCCTAAAAAGCTGTGCAGAAGGCATAGCAAACTCCGGTAGACAGCCGCCAGACAGTAGGTGTCAATAGGAATTGTATTTTCCTGCTGCAACTGGAATGAGAACTGTGGTAGTGGGTTTTCTTCTTTGATGAACTAATGGAGTTGTTAGCGCTGGCAGAATCTTCCACGTTGCTGCCTCGGCATCTACGCAGAAGCGTGGGTGGTGTGTGTAGTTCATTGCTTTCAACGTTAAAAAGAAAAAGAAAAGAAGAGCACGAAACATACTCCTGGACATGGTCAGACATTGGTGTTGATAGCACGCACAAACGCACACATGCACGCACACACTCACGC
>CM060328.1:52569482-52581982 GCA_030674155.1 Stramonita haemastoma
GCTTAACACTCTGGGGGTCACCAGGAATGTGTTCTCTGAATCACTCATCCCACCTGGGAACCCCTGTGAGACTGATATTGCATACACTGAATGAGAAGTTCGCGTGTATGACTATTTTCAAGTACCTCGCCATATAGGCAGCCATGCTCCGACTTCAGAGGAAGCACATAGTTTCCAGTAGGTGTAGATGCGGTTTATGTTGATAGGCCCCCAGCATCCCCACATGGGATGTGCACTATACTGAATAGTTCTGTAGCTTACTTGAACTTGTCAGGTAACATGTCTGAATAATGTTTTGTGCTAGAATAGATAGAATCGTCTGACAGACCGAAAAACGCGCACATACACATAAGAAGTATAATATGTATCCTGTAACATAAAGAATAACTTCTTCCAACGTACTGAAAAGTGCCCTAAAACATTCTGAATAAAGCTCTCCAACCTACTGAAAAGTGCCCTGAAACATTCTGAATAATGTCTTCCAGCCTACTAAAAAGTGCGCTAAAACATTCTGAATAAAGCTCTCCAACCTACTGAAAAGTGCCCTAAAACATACTGAATAATGTCTTCCAGCCTACTAAAAAGTGCGCAAAAAACATTCTGAATAAAGCTCTCCAACCTACTGAAAAGTGCCCTAAAACATACTGAATAATGTCTTCCAGCCTACTAAAAAGCGCGCTAAAACATTCTGAATAAAGCTCTCCAACCTACTGAAAAGTGCTCTAAAACATTCTGAATAATGTCTTCCAGCCTACTGAAAAGTGCGCTAAAACATTCTGAATAAAGCTCTCCAACGTACTGAAAAGTGCTCTAAAACATTCTGAATAATGCTGCATCATACAAAAGAAGTCCAACATAATAAAAAGCGCGCTATAACATACTGAATAAAGCTATAGGCCTATAACATGCTGAAAAGTATATCATAGCGAATAACGATCTTCAAAATACCATAGAATCATGCGCGTTTGATGAACCAAAACAGGAAACAAGAAAGACAATCCGAGAATAGATAGAAGACTGAAAGAAAAAGAAAAAGAGAAACGATGATAGCAAACAGCAGTAGCAACAACAATGCTGAATAAACTATACCCCCCAAAAAACAACAACAACAAACCCCCCAAAGAAAACAGAATGAGAAGCAATAATTAGTAACAGCAATAGCACCAGCAGCTTGGAATAAAACTATACCATTTCCCCCCTTTGTCCATGAAAAGTTAGGAAGTTTCGTAATATCGAAAACAACTGAAGTATTACAAGGTGGTGTTTTTGCAAATTTAATTAAAAGGCTCCAACTTTTAGTTCTATTTCCATTGTCTTGATCGCTGGCAGTGAATTTTCAATCTTTGGTAAAATGATGTCATCCTATCCTCTTCTTTGTTCACATCTTGAAAGATCGTATCCGTGTCATTCTAACTTTGAAACTTGATCCCTTTTAATTAGCCTTTCTGAAGACGGTTGTTTTTGGGTCGTTGAAGACACAGTGGTTTCTAATCATCTCTCTGCCTCTGTCTGTCTGTCTGTCCGTCTGTCTGTTTGTCTGTCTGTCTGTCTGTTTGTCTGTTTGTATGTATATATGTCTGTCTGTCTATCTCTCTGTCTGTCTGTTTGTCTCTCTCTCTTTCTCTCTCTCTCTCTCTCTCTCTCTCTCTCTCTCTCTCTCTCTCCTCTCTCTCTCTCTCTCTCTCTCTCTCTCTCTCTCTCTCTCTCTCTCTCTCTCTCTCTCTCTCCTGTCTCTCTCCTTCTCTCTCTCTCTCTCTCTCTCTCTCTCTCTCTCTCTCTCTCTTCTCTCTCTCTCTCTCTCTCTCTCTCTCTCTCTCTCTCTCTCTCTCTCTCTCTCTCAGTTATGTAACCTGTCTGGTTTGTGGCACATACGCACACCTCTACACGCACACACACACACACGCACACACGCACGCACGCGCGCACGCGCGCACGCACACACACACACACACACACACACACACACACACACACACACACACACACACACACACACACACACACACACACACACACACACACACACGTTCTTTTTTCTGGGAGGGGTATTTTGTGTTTTCTTATGTGAAATTAAGTAACTATTTAGTTACGTTTTTATTGGAATTACTGATTTTGTTAGAGATTGTTAGAACTGCATTTCCCGTTTTTGCTTACTGTATGTAGTTCAATAGGTTAGTGACAAAAAGGTGGTGTTTTTTTATATTGTATTGACTCCCTGAAATTCTTTATCCCATATATTGCCAACTACACCCTCTTTTCCTGACACTCATACACCCACCTACTTCCCCCCCCCCCCTCCTGTCTAATATCACAATTTGTGAAAAGACGTTAAATGAATTTGAACACACACACACACACACACACACACACACACACACACACACACACACACACACACACACACACACACACACACACACAACATACACCGACAAGCAAGTAAACAAAGAAAACTGTTGGCCTTTGTGTGTCTTTTTTTTCTTGTTTCCAAACAAGTGATGAAATGTAAGAAGTTTTCATACATAGCAATCAGAGTGGGCTGCTGTCTTCTTATATTTATGCTATTTTACCTTTTTGCTCGTTCAGTGGGTTGCTTTCAGTCCTGTTGGATTTAGCCATTGTGCTCGACACAATAAAAAGACAACAACAAAAACACAACAACAGAAAAGAAACAAAAAAGTGAATCTAATAAACATTTTTCTGTAAACGGGCAGATTTACGATTTCACATTTCCATACTTCATGTAAAATAAAGCAGGATGGAAGGATTGTTTTTTCTTCCTCTACGAATGGTGTACTACTATGGCTTGATTTATACTTCGTAAGGACACTTAATGTGAACATAATGGTGTTCTGTTTCACTGAAGACGGACTGCGGCTACCTTAATGCTGTGTAAAACCGATCGCATCGCAAAACTTCAGAGCTTTAGCGAAGGAATGAAAATAACAAATAAAAAGCCCCCCCCCCCCCTCCAGCCTAATATATTTTTTTAATCTTGTGACTTTGCTAACTTTAAGGGTAGAAACAGCCTGACCTCTGATTCGTTTATTGCCTGTTGATAAATTGACTGATAGATACATAGCTGTTTTCTTTAAAATAAAGAATTTTTATTCTCTGTTTGAACTATCAATATACTTACTTATTGTGTTTAATGTATTCAGTGTGTGTGTTGCTTAGTTTTTTTTGTATGTATTTTAACAAACTAGAATTTGTGGAAGTAATACTAGGCAGTTTACTATCTCTTACTTATGTACATTTATACTGCATATTACTGTTATCGTTATTCTTGGTGTCGATGATGATAACAGCCGATGTGGTTTTATGTTGCATGTTATCATCTCGTTATTCTTTTCCCGTTTTAATAATTAATGTTTTGCTGTTTTTGTTGTTTTGTTGGGCGCTCTCCAGCTTAATACCATAGTGGTGACCGTGAATGATCACTATCTAAAAATCTCTGTGAAATTGTAAGTACACGCTGGATGAGCAATTTCCATTAATAACTGCATCTTTTTCGCCACATATCTCGTAGAATGCAGATTCTGCAACCAACTTCCTCCACTCCCGATGGTCTTCTGCTTTCGGTAGCAAATCGTTCCACTTAAGGCCATTCCACTCTCTGGTGTTGTCTTCCCATCGTTTTCTCTGTCTGCCTCTTCGTCTCCCTCCCCATATTGTTCCCTGTAGGACAGTCTCGGCCCGTTCAGATAATAATAATACATGGAACTTATATAGCGCTATATCTTGTAAAAACAAATCAAAGCGCTTGCATTCGACCTATACATCACACAAGCAATTAATAACAATCTATGGTCCTCGCAAATTCGACCACACTCACACATGCAAGCGCACACACACACGCACACGCGCACACGCCCGCGCACACGCACACACACACACACACACACACACACACACACATCCACAAAGGCTATACACAGGCAGGTAGATGTCAAAGGCGGGGACAGACAAGAGATGGAAACAGAAGGAGAAAATCTTAGGTTTGAAATAAATGTGTCTTGAGGTTGGATTTAAAAGTTTCATAAGTAGGCTTTTGCCGGAGGGAGAGAGGGAGGTCGTTCCAGATCAATGGGCCAGAAACAGAGAAAGAGCGGCGGCCAACGGTAGATAGGTTGAACCTAGGTATTCGTAAGGACAAAGTATCTGCGGCCGAGCGGAGGGAGCGAGAAGGTGTGTACAAGTGAAGACATTCACAAAGGTAGGAGGGAGCAGTTTTGTGGAGGCATTTGTAACAGAGGGTATTGATCTTGTAGATTACTCTCTGTGGTACGGGCAGCCAGTGGAGAGATTGCAAGAGAGGGGTAATGTGCTCAGATTTTTTCTTTCTTAGGACCAGACGAGCTGCAGAGTTTTGTATACGTTGGAGGGAGTGGATGGATGATGCTGGCAGACCAGCTAAAAGAGAATTGCAATAGTCCAGACGTGAAAGAATAAGAGAAGTGACAAGTTTGGATGTTGCGTCAGTGGACAGGTACTTTCGAATTGCACTAATGCGCCGTAGTTGATAGTAGCATGATTGACAGGTCTGGGTAATGAATTTTTGCATGGAGAGTGTGTTGTCGACAACGACCCCTAGATACTTCACAGAAGTGGATAGTGGAACTGACGTATTACCGAATTCTATTGAAGTTGTAGAGATGGAGGAGAGTTTGTGTTTGGTGCCTACGAGCATGGCTTCGGTTTTATCTGCATTTAGTTGTAACTTGTTTTGTATCATCCAGTGTTGGATATCTTGAAGGCAGTTGGTCATATTTGTTAAGAGAGATGGCAGATTTTCAGGTGTAACACTGCTTTGAATCTGAGAGTCATCAGCATAAAAGTGATAATTGATATGATAACGGTCTATTATATGTGACAGTGGAGCAGTATAGAGGGTAAAAAGAAGAGGGCCCAGAACTGATCCATGAGGGACACCACATTCCAGTTTAGCAGGCGCTGATTGAATCTTGTTTACTGCAACTGTGTGGACACGGTCTTTAAGGTAAGAAGTGAACCAGGTGAGGGCTGTGCCTTTAATACCGAACATGTTTTGGAGACGGGAGAGAAGAATTGAATGATCTATAGTGTCAAAGGCGGCAGATAAGTCGAGAAGAGTAAGAAGGGAGATTTTCCCAGAGTCAGAAGCATGAAGAAGCACGTTTAAGGTATGGACCAGGGTGGTTTCAGTGCTGTGGTTGACGCGATAGGCAGACTGGAAAGGGGGAAAGAGATTATTGGAAAGAAGATGGTTGTTGAGTTGTTTCAGAACAACTTTCTCAAGGACTTTAGAGAAAAAAGGCAGATTAGAAACAGGTCTATAGTTCTTCAGGATGTTAGGATCGAGGTCGTGCTTTTTTACAGATGTTCGTGTGACGTGCTCCTACCGGCTTAGTTTGCGTTTTTTCTACAGAAGTTAAGACCCCTCCACATGGTGTAATTGCATTTTAAATTCCAGTTTTCACTTCCTCAGTAGTGATGTGATCTCTGAATGAGATTCCGAAGAGGCTCTTCATACAGGCAGACATAATCTGTCTTCTGATGTTTCCCTGAATTCAGACGCATAAGAGAGATTGCTTTGCTTAGAGCGATCATAGATAAAAAGAAAATTATCCTAACACAACGGCAAATTAGTGCAAAGAATTTCCAGAAGTTGGGACTGCTATTTACACTGATAGTTTCCCAGACATTCCCACGGTACGGGGGTGACACTGACCCTGACCTTGATGTCTGACCTGCACTGTGCATGTTGCAGGTGATATGGCGCAGGTCCTCAGACCCCCACCCGCTGACCATTGGCCGAAAGCGCTACGTGGACGACACGCGGGTCATGGTGGAGCACATGCCTCTGGGACAGGAGTGGCACCTGTTGATTAAACAGGTAATGTGTGTGTGTGTTGTGTGTTTGTGTGTGTGTGTTTGTGTGTGTTTGTGTGTGTGTGTGTATGTGTGTGTGTGTGTGTGTGTATGTGTGTGTGTTGTGTGCGTGTGTGGGGGGGAGGGGTGTGTGTGTGTGTGTGTGTGTGTGTGTGTGTGTGTGTGTGTGTGTGTGTGTGTGTGTGTGTGTGTGCTAGTGTGTGTGTGTGCGTGCTTGTTTACGCATATATATATGTATATATATATATATATATATATATATATATATATATATATATATATATATATATATATATATATGTGTGTATGTATATATATGTATATAATTATATAGTCATATATATATATATACATACATATACATATTATTATGTATGTGTATATATATAGATAGATAGATAGATAGATAGATAGATAGATAGATAGATAGATAGATAGATAGATAGATATAGATATATATAGATATATTTATGTGGACACGCGGTATATATATATATATATATATATATATATATATATATATATATATATATATATATATATATATATATATATATATATATATATAATATATATATATATATACACACACTCCACCACTTTTTTCCCTTCCATATCTCCGTATTTTTTCACCCCTCTTCCATTTTCGAAGGATATGCATATAAGTGATTATGCAATTGATCGTCGTTGTTGTTAATGTCCTCCTGCTTCTTCTCCCCACATTCACCATCACCATTTTCCTCCTATATACCACTTGCAATGGTTAATGTCACGACCGTCTTACTCCAATGCTTAGTTTGAGAAGATGTGTATTTATTTGTGTTGTTCTTATTCATATATCTCAAGGATAATAGAAAAACAAACATTCATGTGCTGTTTTACACCCCTTCCCTGTGACTTTTTTGTAAATTTTGTCATAGGTTACCACAGACACACAATGGCCTATACTTCAGGAAAGCGGAACAAGTTTTAACTAGCGCGGAAGATATTCGGCATGCGTTTGCACACGGGATCTCGGTTTATAGTCTCAACCGTAGAACTTTTGGGGGGAGTGGAGTAGGCACTGATGTGAACCCCTGGATAGCAAGTCCCCTTGAACGAGATTTAAACCCATTTTAGCAGATCACGAGCGCCATGCGCAGCGCTCTAACCACCAGGCCATCCCGTAGAGGATGACCCAGTGCTCTGTGTTCCTTTCCTTCATGTATTCAACGTCTGTTCACAATAAGAGATAATACACGAAAAAAAATATAGCAAATAAAAATAATAGAGTGCATATGGAAAGAGATTCATGAATCAGTTTGATATTAGAACATTTATGTAACACCTACAAATGCAAATTGGGAAAACAATATCAAAGAACTTCAAAGAAACGCAAAAACTGGGTTATGTACAAGAGACTCGAAAATAGCAAAAAGAATGTTTTCATCTGACAGAATCACATATACATTTCGAAATCACGAAGCTTCTAACAAAACAACAAACAAGTCTCTGTGTGTGTCTGCCTACAGGTGCGTTTGGATGACGAGGGGCAGTACGAATGTCAGGTCGCTTCCAGGGACAAAACATTACGGCGATACGTCAACCTCATTGTCAAACGTAAGTGCTTCCTCCTCCTTGTTCTCTCCTGTCCTCTCTCGCTTGATGTTCGTCTTATTTTTTGTTGTCTGTTTTCTTGTATCGTCTCATTGCCGCTTCTCTTGTTTTTGGATAAAACGAAGATTATTATCAGTGTACATTCAGAGGCAACTATGTAGGTCAATTTGATTGTGAAACTGGAGTGCTTCTGGTATATCCCCGCAAATTGTCCTGTCCTAGCTGATAGCTTTGCCTTGTTTGGTTGTGTTGTGTCCTGTGTGTGGTGTTGTCTAGTCTTGTCCTGTAGCCTGATTTGATTTGGTGTGAGCTCGGTCAGTCTTGTCGAGGCTTGATCTACTTCTGTCGTATGCTGGTTGTCTGCTTCCCACCTCCACACTTTAGGGGACGGCATGGCTCAGTGGTCAGAGCACTCGCTTTTCTCGAACAAGGTTAAGCAGCATTGAGCGTGGTTACCAAGTGGATTGGTGACCCTATGCACACATTGGCTTTTGTACAGTCCCCTAGTTCATCCAGCTGTAGAAAAGTATCTGCCCATGTCAGGGTCATTGAAGGTAACGCAGTGAGGGAGAGAGGTGGGCGATACCCTAGGGAAGCTGAGGTTTCTGACGCCTTGCTCCCCAGCGACTACATAGATTATGGGAACACCTTTACATTTTTGATCCCCCCTTTTCCTTCACTTGTATTGTAGTGTGTAACATTTTTGTTCACGGTAGTTATTTATTTATTGCTTGTGTTTTACCCTTCCTCTCTGATATCCCCCTGTCATTTTCAATCACATTTTTAGTTACTGATGTGTTGTTACATTTAGTGAAGATGGCTGATAATCTTATTATTGTGACAGTATTATCAATACCATTATCAGTATTCTTGATTCATTTGTCTGATATTTTTTGGTATGTTATGGATTTATATTTCGGGGTGTTTTGTTCCCGTTTTTTGTCTGAACGTAAAAGAATGGCTGGTATTGTAACCGTATATCACTTGCTTTTTAGACATGTTATGACATTATAGATTTAAAAAACATCTCACTGCGTGCATGTGCACGACCCTATATGTATGTGTGGAAGCGCTGTGCGTGCGTGCGTGCGTGCGAGCGTGCGTGCGTGTGAGTGTGTGTGTATGTGTGTGTGTGTGTGTGTGTGTGTGTGTGTGTGTGTGTGTGTGTGTGTGTGTGTGTGTGTGTGTGTGTGTGTGTGTGTTACAGTGTGTTGTTTTTGTTTCTTATTGACTCTACTTTATTGTTATGGGTTTTCGTAATAGTCTTGTAGTTGAATATTATAGATGGAGTTGGGGTGTTTTGTCGTTTGTATTTTGTTTGTTGTTTTTGTGTTTTGTCCTAGATAGACGGCTTGATGAAGCAAACAAAATGCATTCCTTACTCAATGTATTATCTGGAAATGAAAAATTGATTTGACTTGACTTGGCAACATTACAAACACACACACATGCACACACACACACACACTATACACTACACACAAACACACACACACTACACACAAACTACACACACACAAACACACACACAAACACACACACCCAAACACACCCAAACACACACACACACACACACACACACACACACACTACACACTACACACACACACACACACACACACACACCCAAACACACCCAAACACACACACACACACACACACTACACACTACACACTACACACTACACACACACACACACACACACACACCACACACCACGTACACACACATTACACCCACACACATACACACACACTAACACTAACACAAACCAACCACGAAAAAATCCCTCATCTCCCAAACTGACACGTCATTCACACATAGTAAACGAGGAAACAATGACGCCAAAGTCTTTTTGATAACCATCCTCCCTTGTACACTGACAAACACCGCTGTCAGTGTAAATCTGTCAGGAAAGCATTTCAGCAACTTCAATAATCACAAACTAATGCGCCTGTAGAGAACACACCGCAGAGTTCACTTGCCTGGGGAAAAAGGTACCCGGGCCCAAAACGAGCATCAAAAACTAAACTTCAGGTGGGAATCCTCTTCCCAGCTTTACTGAACTTCAGATACAGAGGTTGTTGTGTGTAGTGAGCAAAAAAAAAATATCGTGTAGAGAAGATTAGAATAGCAGAGTTTGAAAAGATCTAAGCTGCCGGTGCAATTTTGTTTTTTTTTTAACTTTGAAAGTGGAAAATCGCCCTTCCCTTGTGAAAAATGCGGGCGATTATGACATTGAATGATGGGCAAGGTAGGTGCGTGTAATCGAGGATCCAGGTGTTGTTGCTATTGAGGCCTGTTTTGAATGTGTAAGATCTGGCTTGAAGAAAGGAAAAATGAAGAAAAATATGAAGAAGAATTTGAAGATTATCAAGATTTTGATGAAAAAGAAGAAGAAAAAGAAGAAGAAGAACAAGAAGAACAAGAAGAACAAGAACAAGAACGAAAGAAAGAAAGAAAGAAAGACAGAAAAAAAGAAAGAAAGAAAAGAAAGAAAGAAAGAAAGAAAGAAAGAAAGAAAGAAAGAAAAGAAAAAAGAAAGAAAGAAAGAAAGGAAGAAAGGAAGAAAGAAAGATATGAGAAGATGAAGAGAAAAAGAAAATTTAGAGAAGATTTTGAAGAAAAAGAATAGCAAGAAGAGAAACGAGAAGAAGAAAAAGAAGAGAAAGACGAAAAGGAGAAGAAAAAGAACAAGAAGAAGAACGAACAAGAAGAAGAACGAAGAAAATGATGATGATGATGATGATGATGATGATGATGATGATGATGATGATGATGATGATGATGATGATGATGATGATGATGATTGAGAAGGAAAAAGAAAGACAAAAAATGAAGACCTTTATGCTGACATGTAATGAGAGCAAGAGCAGATTAATAGCTAAGAATAAAGTAAAAACGATACAATCTATACTGCATTTTGACAATACCTTAGTTTGCCTTTTTAGTTTACAAAATTAAAAAGCCGTTTTTCTTGTAGCATGTACCCTTCAATAATACGCACTACACGGTTCTATATAGCTATTCTGTATCTACTGTGTTTTGATGAAATTAAGGACAAAAAAATAGTACACGTACAAAAGTAGGAAACCAAAGGTAAAAACAGACAAACAACAAAGACAAGCAGCAGCAGCAAACATGTGAATAATCAGAATAACACCAAGATATTAATCAAATTGAAAACGTTTCGTATCTCTCTTCCGATCACCTTTTTCTAGCCATAATAGCTTTAACGGGTTTTTTATTTCAGATGTTCTTACTATTGATTTTATGTCACGTTAAGTACCATTTTTTGTTATTACAGCTGACATAATTTCCATCGTTATCTCGGTTATAAATTGTTATGTACAAAATAACATAATCAACCAGTCATTTATTTTCTGTGGTGAAACGGTAATAAAATCGGGATTATCTTCCTGACAATTAATTTTCCTGACTAGGCGCTTTTAAGACTGAATTGTGGTACATGTTTTTTTGTTTCAATGTTTCTTCTTATATATGGCTGTATATGTCTTGAAACCCATATGACGGGGGACGGGATAGCCTAGTGGTTAGAATATTGCGCTGGCAATTTGACTACCCAAGTTCGATTCCCGTCGGAGGGAATTTTTCCCCTGGATTTAACATCAGTGCTGATTCTACTCTCCCCAAAAGTCTTTCGGATGAGATTGTAAACCGAGGCCCTGTGTGCGAACGCACGCAGAACATCTTGCGCACACGTTAAATCCTGTTCCACTAATCATAAGCGTAGGCCTTTATGTGCCGGTGGGAACAGATGACAATATTTACACAACTGCATACACACGGGGACTCGATGAAAGAAACCACATGAGTGCTTATCCCATTGTCCTCGATATAAAAGAATAAAATAAATCAAATATTTTTTAAATATGAATTTCCCTATTTGCTGAGATGATCAATCATTGGTGTTGGCAGTAGCGTCTGCACACTTTGGAGATAAGCTTCAATCGAGTCATTCAGCACGCATCATCATTTCAAAATTTACCACCCTGCTGGCTTTTCTACATTTTATCTTCGTTTCTTTTTTTTCAGCAGGCGATAAAACTTCCAGAGGAAAACCAGGTAAGAATGACAATTTTGGGGTCTTTTTTGCTGCTTGTACTCTAGATGTACGTGTGTGGGGAGGGGGCGGGTGGGGTTGGGTGTTTGTTTGTTTCTTTGTGTGTGTGTGTGTGTGTGTGTGTGTGTGTGTGTGTGTGTGTGTGTGTGTGTGTGTGTGTGTGTGTGTGTGTGTGTGTGTGTGTGTGTGTGTACCGAATAGAGACAAGTATTGTATGTTTTCTGTGTCAGTTACTGTCACTATTTCTGTCTGTCTGTATGGCTGCCTGTTTGTTTGTCGCTCTGTGTCTCTTTCTGTCTCTCTGTCTTTCTCTGTCTCTCTTACGCACACACACACACGCACAGGCACACACACACACACACACACACGCACACGCACACGCACACGCACACACACACACGCACAGGCACACACACATTTGATCCCCTGAACACCCCATACATGACCTTGTTACCAGTGAACGTACTCAGTCCTAATTCATCGCTATTGATATAATCCACACCACATGTACAGACTCTTTTATCTCAGAACCTAATCTTAAAGCTTAACCATGGCGTTTGCAAGTAAAAGCGTTTCATGTACAGATATTACTTCCAGCAAGCATAGGTGAAGTTGTTAGGTAAAAACTTGTATACTTGATTAAAACCGCACATATATACCCTCACACTAGTTTCACTTAGTTCAATATGAGAAGTGTGAGAGGAAAGGTAGGGTGGGTTAGCTTAAATGGGATAAGCTTGCAGCTATGCATAACATTGATATTTTTGTTTGCTAAACGGGTACATGTTGTGGGCTAAAGGCCCAGTGTGGCGCAATGGAGTTAAGTTGTCATGTGGAGTAAGTCTGTATTTTTATCAGTATAAGACAAATGAGAGTCATAATTTCAACTTAGATATTGCAGTGGAATAAACATGTATTTTTACCACGTTCCCTTGCAAGTTTTTCACG
>CM060328.1:52586982-52591982 GCA_030674155.1 Stramonita haemastoma
ACAGAATTTCTAAAAGGGGGAAGGGTCTAGGGGGGCTAATGATATTGGCAGACCCCCGGCATTCCCGCAGGGGAGCCTCTCCATTTGATCTTAGTGGTGAAGTCAAGTACATTGTCTGATAGCTTTTCTCATGTACAGATAACAGACCATGAAGAAGGTTGTTTGGGGGGGGGGGGGTGGTGGCGAGGTAAGGGGCGCGTGGAGGAGGGGGGGGGGGGTCGATGTGTATCTGACACTGTCAGTTGCTGGTTCTGATGTTAATGTCATCGGCAGAATAGTTCTGAAATGTTGATCAGTACCAGGGGAAATGGATAGTCCTGGGAGTATTGTCCCCCCCCCCCCCTCACTTTCTGTGTTTCTTCTTTGCATCCTTTGCTTTTTTCTGTGTTGGTTTCTTTTTATATTTCTTCCTTCCTGTTTGTTTTCGGTTTTTGTTCTTTCTTTCTTTCTGTCTTTCTTTCTGTCTTTCTGTCTGTCTGTCTGTCTGTCTGTCTGTCTGTCTGTCTTTCTTTCTTTTTGTCTGTCTTTTTTCCTTACATTCTTTCTGTCTTTCCTGCTTGCTTCGTTCTTTCTTTTTACCTACCTTTGTTTAGTTTGTTTGTTAATTCACTCTTTCATTTTAGTACTTTTTTGTCTTCTCTTTTAGTGGTATTGTCTTGTTAATAATGGCTGGCTTCCTTTATCTCTGTCTTTATTTCTTTCTGTTTGTACATTTCTGCTTTCTTCTCTTTCTTTCTTTCATTCATTTTCTCCCCTTTTTTATGATTATATAAATCTTCCTTCCTACCCAACATTTTACATATACCATGTCCCCTTCTTACTTTATTCTTGTTGCTCTCCTCTTCCTTGTCATCCTTTTCTCCTCTTGTGGTTGTTGCTTCACTTGTTTTCCTTTCTCTTCCCATCGTGGATTGCATGTCTCTTCCCAGTGCTCTGATTAATCTTCCCCATCCATGTTCCCAAATCAGTATTAACTCAGTTGAAACGCCTTCATTAGTAAAAAAAAAAATGTAATATGAAAGTCATATTACAAACACACACCACACACAAACACACAAGATTCAAGATTTAATTCGCCTTTGACCCCTCTTGGGGCATGGAGGGTTTCAGATAACAAAATCAATTGTAACATATTATATAGTTTGTATTAATAGAATACGTTCATACACAGAATTTCACAGAAATAAGAATATAGTCAACCTTTTCAATAATGTCATGCAACTTTACTCTTAACTATGAATTTGCAAAGTTTTAGTAACATATTTTTATTAGAAGAGAACAAATTACAAACTGTGAACATGGATCTTGGATACAAATATTAATGACGTGGGATATTCTTCGGAAGCTCAGAAAACTTTGGACATTCCAATGAAACTCATCTCCTATCGTTTTCATGTTACATTGTTTACAAAGACGATTTTAGCGCGGATGCCGTTGACTCGTCCTGATTCATTCGGCAAAGAATGGTTGATACACCTGAATCTAAACAATGAAATCACATTGTTATATGGCAACTCACCAATGTACTTTTCCTTCTTAAAACATTTCTTTTGTAATTGCGATAAAATACCCCCCGCCCCCCCACACACACGGGGGACGGGATAACTAAGTGGTCAGAGTGCTGGCTTCCCCCAAGTCAAGTTAAGCACCGTCGAGCGTGGTTACCAGTTGGATGGATGACCGTTTGCGCACCTTGGCTTCGGTTCACCCAGCTGTAAATGGTTACTTGCCCTCTTTAGGGTCAGGGAAGGTAAAGCAGCGATAGAGAGGAGATGGGCTGCTGAAACAGAAGTGTATGTGCTGGCTCGGTCATGTCGTGCGCATGGACGACGGACAGATCCGTAAATACCTCCTCTATGGAGAACCTGTGCAGGGAAAACATCTCACAGGCAGACCACAGTTGCGATTCAAAGACGAGTGCAAGAGGGACTTAAACCCTGATTATCAACCAGATCAACTGGGAAGCAACAGCCCTCGAACAGTCAGCCTGGAGACAGACTGTGCAGAAAGGTCTCTCCAAGTTCGAAGAGACAATTGCTCAGCAGCACGAGGCAAAGAGAAAGAGGAGAAAGGCTGCAGCCCAGGCAGACAGACCAGCATCAGACTTCATCTGTACCCTCAGCCAAAGGGACTGTCATTCCTGTGTCGGACTGGCCAGCCACAACCGACACTGTGCCAGAATTAACACCTAGGGCGCAACTCTATAGTCTTCCGAGACTGAAGTCTCTGTCTCTGTCTCTGTCTCTGTCTCTGTCTCTCTGTCTCTGTGTCTCTCTGTCTCTGTCTCTCTCTCTCTGTATATCATATATATATATATATATATATATATATATATATATATATATATATATATATATATATATATATATATATATTTACATATATACATGTGTATATCTATACCGCGAAGCATGGATCACTAGACCTAGTTCTGGCTTTTATGCTCTAAAATCTAATATTTAAAGGTATTTCAACATATGGACGGAGCATTAAAAACACGTAATGGACATGATTATGTTCATTTTAAAGAGCTCCTTGTGTGTGTGTGTGTGTGTGTGTGTGTGTGTGTGTGTGTGTGTGTGTGTGTGTTGTGTGTGTGTGTGTGTGTGTGTGTGTGTGTGTGTGTGTGTGTGCAATACGGTTAACAGATCTATATCCTAATGAACCTTGTAACTGTTTATTATATTCAAAATTGTGAAAGTTTCCCTCTGGCTTTAGTTAGATTACATTCAATATCATTGTTCCATGCCAATTAAAACTTTAGTTGTAAGAAAATAAAATCCTGGTAATTTTACTTTTCGATTACCATTTTAAACCCCATTGCCTAGTTCGTAACTAGGCATTATTGTTGGATTTGATCCCTTATTGAAAAACAGCATGTGCATTTTATTACTGTAAAACTATTTTCATTTGTGTCGTTTCTCTCACTCACTCAGTCCCATGTCCCAAAGGACGTAGGGGGGACATGAGAGAAGACGCAACAGAGATCTTTTTCCATGCTTCACGATCCTGTGTGGCTAGTAAGAGGTGTTGCAGGGGTTGGGCGGTCCAGTCTTTGATGTTGTCAACCCATGATTTCTTTTGGCGGCCTCTTCTTCTCTTGCCCTCGACTGTTCCTTGCAGGATGGTTTTTGCTAGGGTGTTGTGTCTTGTGGTGTGACCAAACCACATCAGCTTTCTCCTCTTTATGGTGGAGAGCAAAGGCTCTTGGGGGCCCACACGCTTTTTGATTTCTTCTTTCACATAGTTATTGGTCTTGTGTTCTTTGTATGATATTTTGAGGAGTCTTCTGTGGCACTTGTTCTCGAATGCTTGGATTCTCCTCTCTAACTCTGCTGTCAGAGTCCATGATTCACAGCCATATAGGAGGATAGATATCACGAGGGATTTGTAAAGGTGGTATTTGGTGCAGAAGCTGATGTTGTTGCTTCTGATGATCTTCTCGAGTCTGACTAGAGCAGATGTTGCTGTTGCAATGCGAGCTTTCACTTCATTGTTTGATGTGCCATCTTTTGTTAGGATGGAGCCTAAGTATTTGAATTGGCTCACCTCTTCGAGTGTTTCTCCATTCATCTTTATTTCCGTGATGTCATTACTCGCGCTGTTGACCATGATCTTTGATTTCTCTGTACTGACCTCCATGCCGTATGCGCTCGCTCGATCTGTTAAATTGTCTGTGAGGATTTGCAGTTCTTGTTTGCTGCTGCCCATGAAGTGAGGAAAAAGATGAGAGAAGCCAAAGAAGCGTGGATAGAAGAACAATGCAGCAACAACATCGAAGCTGGAATGACCAAGGGAAACAGCAAAACAGCTTACGACACTTTGAAAGCACTAACGAAAACCACACAGCCTAAAGCCTCTGTTATTGAAGACAAAGAAGGAAATCTTTTAACGGAAAACAATGCCATCCTCCAACGCTGGACAGAATACTGTGAGGGATTGTACAACTACCCACTACGCCCAGATACCAACATAGTTTCTGACAAACCCCCTGAACACCAAGATAAAGACCCACCAATACTAAGGTGTGAAGTAGATGCAGCTATTAGACAATTGAAGAAGGGGAAGTCCCCTGGAATCGATAACATCCCAGCTGAACTCATAAAAAATGGAGGGAATGAAACAGCAAGGCGATTCACAGAACTTTGTCAGAAGATCCACGACACCAAAGAATGGCCAAAAGAATGGACACAGTCTCTTGTAATACCCCTGCCAAAGAAAGGAAACCTCAAACAATGCCAGAATTACAGAACCATCAGTCTCATAAGTCATCCTAGCAAGATCATGCTGCAGGTAGTCCTCAACAGACTGAAAAACCAAGCGGAAAAACTCCTGGCAGAAGAACAAGCGGGCTTTAGACCAAAACGCAGCACAATGGAACAAATTTTCAATCTGAGAATTCTGATAGAGAAGCATCTCCAACACCAAAAAGACTTGTACCACAATTTCATAGACTTCAAAAAGGCCTTTGACAGGGTATGGCATGACGGCCTCTGGCAAGTACTCAGGCACTTCAACATTGACAGCTGTCTAATTGAAGTCATCAAAGCTCTGTACGAGAATGCAGAAAGTGCAGTTTTTATGAATAATCACGTGGGCGAGTTCTTCAAGACCACGGTTGGGGTTCGCCAGGGCTGCCTTCTCTCACCTGTACTCTTCAACCTCTTCCTCGAAAACATCATGACAGAGACACTGCAAAACCACCACACTTCCATCTCCATTGGTGGAAGACCCCTTTGCAACCTCAGATTTGCAGATGACATTGACCTCATGGGCAGCAGCAAACAAGAAACCTCATTGTGTCGTTTGCTGATCTTCAATTCATTTTCATACGAGTTTTGATGTACTTTAAGGATCTTGTAGGTGTAATTTTTGTCATTACTGTAGACATTTATATGCGAAAAAGGAAGGAAGGTGGCAGGGTGGTTAAGACATTCGTCTGCCAACAAGTAAGCCGTGAGGTGCTGGGTTTGATTCCCAGCCTCGCCCTTTCTTCCCAG
>CM060328.1:52599482-52602104 GCA_030674155.1 Stramonita haemastoma
TTTTAACCCACGTGAAATGAACTACCCTCCCTAAAAAGCGGAACGGGTATTCAACAATAATGGGTAGGCGCTGCACTTGTGGCGACGCACTCTTCCCGGGGAGAGCAGCCCGAATTTCTCGCAGAGAAATCTGCTGTGACATAAAGTGGTATAAAAAAATAATAATAATAAATAAAAAACATAGGCATCAGATGTCTTTGCGTGCGTTTGCACAAGGGGCTTTAATGTGTAGCATCATCCTTAGGACTTTTGGTGGAGTGGAATTGTTACTGAGGTTGACTCTAGGGTAACACTCCCTAAAACAGGCGCCACCGCGGTGGCTTGATTCCCGGCCGTCAGATCGCTACCACAGTGCTCTGACCACTTGGCCGCGCCGCACCCTCATTCATTGCATTCAAAATGGTGCTGTTGGGCTCTTCTAGGCTTAACACCCTTTGGGTTCTTTATCTGGGATCGGGAATCACGAGGATAACTACTGCTAACAGTAGGACTGTAAATGCACACGAAATATACGTATGTCTGTTAAGTTTTCAAGAACCTCCCAATTTATGCAGCTACATTCCGGCATTACAGAGAGTTTATATTGTGGTAGTAGTAGTAGTAGTAGTAGTAGTAGTAGTAGTAGTAGTAGTAGTAGTAGTAGTAGTAGTAGTAGTAGTAGTATAGTAATAGCAGTAGTAGTAGTAGGAGGAGGAGGAGGAGGAGAAGGAGAAGTACTAGTACACGTAGTAATAGATGCGTTATTACTATTCTTATTCTTTTTATTATCACTGTTGTTGTTGCTGTTATCATCATCATCATCATCATCATCATCATCATCATCATCATCATCATCATCATCATCATCATCATCATTATTGTTATTGTTATTATTATTATTATTATTATTATTATTATTATTATTATTATTATTATTATTATTATTATTATTATCGTCATCATCATCATCATCATCATCATCATCATCATCATCATCATTATTATTATTATTATTATTATTATTATTATTATTATTATTATTATTATCGATATGATAATTGTGTCTTGTTATTATGTATTAAGGTGTGTTGTCTGTGGCACTTTCAAAGCATACTATTTTTTGTCTATTCTTCTGAGTATTTTTCTTTGATTCTGAATGAATCTGCCAACACATTATTATTTTTTTTTTTAATCAAAGCTGGTTGTAACATAATATTCAGAACTGTGTCTTTATGTCTCTTTCTGTTGTAACATCAAAATAAGAACGCGCAGTATGTGTCTGTATACCTTGTTGTTGTCTCATCACACATAGGACATAGTTATTATTTGTGTCTGTCTGTCTGTCTGTCTGTCTGTCTGTCTGTCTGTCTGTCTGTCTGTCTTTGCTTCTGTAACAATTCATTGAGAACACACGGCTTGTATCTCTCTGTTGATCTACTTGTTTTAACATCTCAATCCGAGCACACTAGTTATGTATGTCTGCCTTTTTGTTGTAACACCACAGTTAGAATACATTATGATTGTGTGTGTGTTTACTTATTTATTTACTTATTCATTTGTTGATTTATTCTTTTATATCGAGGATAATGGAATAAACACTCATGTGGTATTTTTTACATCCATTCCCCATTTTTATGCAGTTTTTGTCAATCTTGTCATCTGTTCCAACCGGCACACAATAGCCTACTCTTACGAAAAGCGGAACAGGATTTAACGTGGGCGTAAGATGTTTTGTGTGTGTTCGAACACGGGACCTCGGTCTATAGTCTCATCCGAAGGAATTTTGGGGAGAGTTGAGTCAGCACCGATGTTAACTCCAGGGGAAAAATACCCTCGAACGGGAATCGAATCCGGGTCGTCAAATTGCTAGCGCAATGTTTTGACCACTAGGCTATCCTGTCCCCGTGTGTGTGTGTGTGTGTGTGTGTGTGTGTGTGTGTGTGTGTGTGTGTGTGTGTGTGTGTGTGTGTGTGTGTGCGTGCCTGCGTGCCTGCGTGCCTGCGTGCCTGCGTGTGTGTGTGTTCATTCGCATACTGCCCATGTGTGTCCGTATGTCTTTCTTTCTCCCTACTTTTCAGTAGGTCCTTTTCTTCATCCCAGTATCTTTTTATCAACCAATTTCTTTATCTATTCATGTATTATTTTATCATTCTCTTCCTCTATCTCTCTACCTTTTTCTCTGTCTCGAGAACGCGAACGCACGCAGAACATCTTGCGCACACGTTAAATCGTGTTCCGCTTTTCGTAAGAGTAGGCCATCGTGTGCCGGTGGGAACAGATGACATTTACAAAACTGCATACACACGGGGACTGGATGTAAAAAAGCACAAGAGTGCTTATCCTATTATCCTCGATATAAAAGAATAAATCAAATCAAATCAATTAAATCAAATCAAATCTGTCTCTCATTCTACCTGGGTTTTTTTTGTCTGTCTGTCTGTCTGTCTGTCTGTCTGTCTGCCTGTCTGTTTGTCTGTCTGTCTGCCTGTCTGTTTGTCTGTCTGTCTGCCTGTCTGTCTGCCTGTCTGTTTGTCTGTCTGCCTCTCTTTCTCTCTTTTTCTCTCATCTTCTTCTCTTGTCTTTTTCTTTATACCTCTACATCGCTCTTTCTTTGTATCTGTGGTGTCTGTATATCTGTCTACC
>CM060328.1:52602204-52604704 GCA_030674155.1 Stramonita haemastoma
GCTGAGGGAAGAGCTACAAGACAAATGCATTAACTGTGGACGACTTACTGGCTCGCTGAACGGACTGAAAGTTTTTAGTTTTCCTGTGTTGAACATGTTGTATTAGGTATTGGTGAACACCTTTCTCCCAGTGGTCTGTTGTGTAGGCCTATGTTCTGGAACAAAGTGTGAAAATGGATTTTGTGTTTTAGCGCCTTTACAGACTTGTTCAGTGGCAGCGAAAAATCGACATAGCTGAAAAAAAAGTGATAGTTCTTTGTGTTTTAAAGTCAGGCCATACTTGAGTCTGTTTGTGTCTTATCCATTCTCTCTCTGTCTGCTAGCCTTGTCTTTTTGGCTGTATGCTTGTGTGTGTGTGTGTGTGTGTGTGTGTGTGTGTGTGTGTGTGTGTGTGTGTGTGTGTGTGTGTGTGTGTGTGTGTGTGTGTTGTGTATTTCTCTATCTCGGTATATCCTGGTGTCAGAGTGATGCGCTCGTGATCTGCTGACCACGGTTCAAATTTCGATCAAGGGGACTTTTCCTCTGAAGTTAACATCAGTGTCGACTCCGCTCTCCCCAAAAGTTTTTCGGATGAGACTATAAACCGGTGTCCGGTGTGCAAATGTACGCAGAACATCTTGTACACTCGATAAAAAAAGTTCGGCTTTTCTGAAGAAAAGGCCAATTTACAAAACTGTTTACACACGAGGACTTAAAGTAAGAAGAAGCACATGAATGCTCATTCCATTATCCTCGAAATAAAAGAATAAAATAAATAAAACAAAATGAAATGGTATCTATGTCTGTCAGTCTCTATGTGTCTATGGCTTTGTTTGTGTCGCATACTTTCTATCTGTCTGTTTTCTGTCTATCTGTCTGTCTGTCTGTCTGTCTGTCTGTCTGTCTGTCTGTCTGTCTTAAAGAAGTCATATCGTCACACTTGTCTATTTTAATCTCGATAAGAAGAACTGAATCTTAGCATGCCAGACTAGTAAGTCCTCACATGGGTATATTATTGTATTTTTGCATTTCTGCTTTTTTACCAGCCTCAAGTCTTTCTCTCTCTGTCTCTCCCAGTTATTTTTTCTGCATCCGAGTTTATATGCATCATTATGTGTTTGTGTGCTGTGCTGTGCTGTGCTGTGCTGTGCTGTGTGTGTGTGTGTGTGTGTGTGTGTGTGTGTGTGTGTGTGTGTGTGTGTGTGTGTGTGTGTGTGTGTGTGTAAGTGTGTGAATGATAGAGAGAGATAGGGGAGACAAACACACACACACACACACACGCACACACACGCACGCACACACACACACACACACACACACACAACATGCTCACACACACAAACACACACACACATACACACACACACAACACACACACACACACACACACACACACACACACACACACACACACACACACACACACACACACACACACACAACACCACTACGTTAACCGTGACATTGTTTTTGTTCGCACAGTTCAGACCTACGTGGTGTTTTCCAAAAGAACATAATTATCCTGAAGTCTGACTCTTCTATGCTAGCTGGTGCTGTTCTGTTGGTATTTGGAGGCGAAGCTAGCAGAACTAATCCTACAGAACAAACGCATTAGCTTGTGGATGGCTGCTGGGCTTTTTTCAACAGAAGCCGTGACGTCAGCTGCCTGTGTGAAGCAGCTTGATGCAGGCAGTACGTCACGCTCTCACACCTTTTCCTCACTAGTCGGCTTAACTGATGATTGTCTCAGGAAGAAGTGTGAACATTGAGTGTGTGTTGAAATGCTCTTACCTTTTAGTCAATAGTTGCCCGAAAGAAAGGTAAACTAACTCAATAAAGTTAACCGGGTGCATCTATTTCAAGAACAAGTTTGTTTTTTCTTCTTCTCTTTCGTTGTCAAATTAATGCTAATACAGCAGTGTGTGTGTTAGTGTGTGTGTGTGTTAGTGTGCGTGTGTTAGTGTGTGCGTTAGTGTGTGTATGTGTGTGTATGTATGTGTGTGTGTGTGTGTTTGTGTGTATGTGTTTCTTTCAACGTTCATATTTTTATCTATCTTTATTTTTGTACGTATATCTGGTTATCTGCATACCTGCATGCCTGTCTGCCTATCTGACTGTCTGTCTGTCTGTCTGACTCCCTCTCTCTCTCTCTGTTTTTATTCCTTTATCTATGTAGCACAAATGCACATAAGCGTGCAATGTATGGCACATATGCCTATGGCATTACAATACAGTACATGTAAAGGATTACATGGAAATGTCTCTCTATATAACAGTTAAGTTATTGTATCATCCAACAAACTTGTAGACAAATTAAACTGAAGGCAGCGTAAAACTACAATTATTGGTTTGAAGAAGTGTTCGGAACTGGTTTATCAGAGCAATGAAATTTATAACACATTGATTAGGAGAACTGCTTAGAATACATCAGTTGGAATAACTGCTTAGAATAAGTCAGATGGCATAACTATTCAGAATAGGTAGGTTTAATTGGCTTTTGCATAGAAAGGCTAAAGTGTAC
>CM060328.1:52619704-52632875 GCA_030674155.1 Stramonita haemastoma
GTGTCTCTGTTCTGCATTAACTTTCCCCCTTATCATGTTCTTTTTCTTTAGTCTCTGGCTTTTATTTCTACTCTATCTTGACAAGGAGAGCTGATACATATGCCATTTTGGGACACATGCATAAATGCAAAAATAAAGGTAACAAAAGCAAAACTGCTAAAATTAGAAACCTGTGAAAATGTCCTTTCCAGATTGATACTCCTGAGACCAGCTAAAAATAAAAGCCAAATTCAATTTAAACCGGTTGGCAAAGGGGAGGGAGATGAGAATAGCACAAAAGAACAAATAAAAGGATCTTCATGTTCTCTCTCTGTGATTTGAAGGCTATGTTTCTGCCCCCACCCCTTCCCCTTCCTATTTTGCCTTGCAAAAAGCGACATAGTGGAACGAATGGGCGTTGAAAGTATTGCAATTTGGAGGAGTGCCACTTGAAAGGCAATTTCTATTTCAGGTTTTTCACAGCTATTTATCCCACTCGCTCTATGTATTCTCTCTGTCTCTCTCTGTCTCTCTGTCTCTGTCTCTCTCTCTCTGTGAAGTTAATACACACGCACAGTCAGACACACGCACACACACGCACACAAACACATACACACACACACGCACGCACACACGCACGCACGCACGCACGCACACACACACACACACACACACACACACACACACACACACACACACACACACACACACACACACACACACACACACACACACGCTCACACACGTATATCACAATAAAAACATCTGTACAGAGATGAAGCAAATAAGGTAAACTTAAACTAGATGAGGCAAGCTTAGCATTAAGAAATATTTCATACAATTAAAGTTCAGCTTTAGATGGTTTTACCTCTGAATTCTTTAAGTGCTTTTGGGGGGTAAAATAGGTGTTTTAGTTGTTATGGCACTAAAGCTAGATTTAGAAAGGGAGAGTTGTCGTGTATTGAAAAGCAAGGCGTTGTGACATGTATACCTAAAGCAGATAAACCACGATGTTATATAAATAATCAGAGACCAATATGTCTGCTAAATTACGTTTACAAAATTGGATCAGCATGTTTAAAAACTGTATTGCCTAAATTTATCAACGGGGATCAGACAGGATTTATCAGTAGCAGGTATATTGGGAGTAATATAAGAGTTATCTACGATAGGATAGCTTATCTAGTAAAAACACAATCTATCAGGGCTTTTACTGAATATTGTTTTTGAAAATGGATTTGATTCGGTCAGTTGGAGATTATGTTTAAATTTCTAAAGCATTTTGTTTTCAAAGTGGCATAGGTAAATGGATTGAAACATTTTAAACAAATATCAAATCTTGTATAACTGTTAATGATCAAATATCGGTCTGGTTTGGTGTAGAACGAGGATTCAAGCAACGCAATTCGCTATTTCCAGATGTGTTTATTTTATATACAGAAAAATTAACAATAATGACACGTAAAAATCACGATATATACGGTAAAACAACAAGTAATACTGATCGCAAACTTTTCCAGCATGAAGATACTACCGAATTCCTTTAAGCAGAGACAAAGAATCATTTAAATATTGAATTAAGACTAGATATTTATTTAGTTCTAAATCTGGTTTATGAATGAATCCTGAAAAAACGAAGCATAGTTTGATTAGGAATCAATTAAAAAAATCAGAGATTCGATACGTGGAAATTCTAAATATAAAACGGAATCTACAAAAATACAACAAATCTTGGGAATTTGGTTCACGAAGTATCTACAAAACTGTTAAGATAATTATTATTCTGAAGAGTTAGAGGAGGTAAAGTAACTGTTTAAAATGTGGGTAAAATAATCAGTTAACACATATAGGTAGATTGGTAATACTTAAATCATTTATTCTATCAAAATGAATCTACCTTTGGCTTTTACTATTAAATCCACCCGACACAGTTTTTGATGCAATGCAAAAGTGTTGTTATAAAGTTCGTATGAAATTAAGTGGTGCTGCTCTTGTGTTTACCTGCTCTCCCTGGGTAAAGCAGCCCAAAATTTCCGCAGAGAAATCTGCTATGGCTTAAAGTGGTATAGAACTAAAAGAACAAATTTGTAAATAAAAATGCGTGGAAAATAACATCACAGAGCTTTTATATGTGACACTCCACCACATAAGGAGTCATATAGCACCAGAGGTAATTTTTTAGTTATTGACATGACATTAATCTGCAATAACAGGGCTATCCAATACAAAAAAACAGATTGAAAATCGGACAATTCTATCAAAAATTATTACAGATTGAAACGACAGACTGCAGGATGTGACAAAATGAGAAACGGGCAAGTTTATGTTCGTAACAGATTGTCAGAATGAGGGCTTGGGTATTTTCAAAACACATTTAAAAGCAAAAGGAATAAAAATTATGCATTGACATTTCATTACAAGGTAGAATAATGGATATAGTTTAATAATCAATCAAAATCTCCAAATTGACAATTTGACCACCGCCTGTCTTTAATGGCTCCTAGCACAAAATTTGGTAATGTGCTAAGCGACTCATTTCGTGGTGGAGCGTCACATATTGTAAATACTGTCTTAAGCCTAAAAATTAAAACAAGCAAATCAAAAATGGATTAACCTTTTAAAGAGCTTATACAAACTGAGTTAACAAGCAAAAAGTTAAAATAAACCAGCATATTCACAAAAAAAGAATAAAAACACAAAGACACGTTACCTAGTAAAACAAAAACCAAACACACAAAAAAAAACACACAACGGGACTCATCGGCCATAACCAGGACAGTCCGGACCACTAGTTTGATCATCTTATGGGATGTATTTTTTCACAACACACTGCGTTCTATCACAGATCTTGTTGGTGCGCCTATAATTCCCTTTGCTATGTATCTTGTCCTCAGGGACACGAGTGCTTGTGCTGACTTTGTGTTTGTCTGATTGCTGTTTTGCTTGGCTCTTATTTCCGTCTGCCAGTCTGTCTGTCTGTCAATCCCTTTTACTGTCAGTGTCATTTTGATGGGAGCCAAAGATTATTTGAGAAATTTATGTTAAATGTAATTTCTCTTAGCCACTAAAACAGCAACGGATAAGGTCAATTCATCAAGGATACAAAAAAGTAGAAAATAAGAATTCAGAAGAACAAAAAAAGTCAGAAGAAGATGAAGAGGAAGACTGCGCGTGAGGAACAATCATGATGACAAGACAACAACAGTTGATCATCGTTGTTCGTCGTTGATCTTTGCGCCTGGTGGCAGCATGATCTGTGGCTCTGTAGGTCAAATGCAAGCGCTTTGATTTGTTCTTACAAGAGATAGCGCTATACAAATTCCATGTAATAATAATACTAATGATGATGATGATGATGATGATGATGATGATGATGATGATGATGATGATGATGATGATGATGATGATGATTGCTTTGGCAGTATTACGCTCCTGATCACTGGAGGTTTTTTTCTTTAATAGGTGAGGTAGTTAGCGAGTATGTAAACTTCCTGAAAGCTGAAAACTTAAAACACACACACACACACACACACACACACACACACACACACATACACACACACACACACACACACACACACACACACACACACACACACACATACACACACACATACACACACACACACACAACACACACACACACACACACACACACACACACACTCACACACACAGTGTATTTCGATGTAACAGTATACTCAAAACTGATGCTCGCTCATCTGTATTTCCTGAATATCAGTTTTATTTTCGTTCCTCAGCTAGAGCTTCTAGGTTTATCAATGGTGAGATTTACCTATGTGACGGTTTTTTCCACACCATAAAGGCAACCGTATTCCGACTCTGGGGATTCATGAATATCTAGTGCATATTTGTACTTTTGTATTTTGTACCACTTTACGTCACAGCAGATTTCTCTGCGTGAAATTTGGGCTGCTCCCCCCGGGGAGAGCGCGTCGACACAAGTGCAGCGCTTACCCATTTTTTTCCTGTGTGCTACTGTATTCTGTGCTGACTGTGTATTGTGCTGACTATGCTGGCTAGCAAGCTCTTTCCCCAGCACAATGACACAATCGGAAACGGCTCTAGAAGGGCTAAAAGAAAGCCTCAAAGAAGGGAATACTCTACCAAGCCAAAGTCGTTGAGCTCCTTACGCCTGTCTGTCTACATGAGACTCTCACTTCAGCCAGTCTACCTGTTGGACACTATGGGTCCACGCTGACCACTAATCTGAAGATGTCTCTGTCCTCCATCCAGTGTCCAGCCCTGTATCCTCCTTCAGCCTGAGCACTTTAGCCTGCTTCTGGCAGCCTGGTCCTCTTCAATCATCTTCATCACCGTTATCTGGTGTGAGGAGGATTACTCTGTCTGACGTTCAGGAGATAAGCTAGGGTGAAGATTGGCTGTAGGTTGGATCTTAGACACTGTGCCTGAATTGCTGGCCACTAACCTGTTTACTTCCTTGTTAGTTTGAGTCTATTGTTTAGTTCACTGAGTTTGCACCCCTGCCATTGATACACAGGGGATTTATAACACTGGCTTGAGGAGGAAAAGCTCGATTGCAGCTTGTGCAATGTCACACTACTCAAGCTCGATTTGCTCCCTGTCTAAATGTCCATCTCTTTTTGTCTATCGATATGTCCCTTTCTCATTACCTGTTCGTCTGTCGCGTGTTACTTTTCTGTCTGTGTTTCTGTACTTTTTTTTTTGTCTTTCGTCAGCTTTCAGTTTGTTTTTATTTACTTCTTTCACTCTCTCTCTCTCTTCGTCTTCATCTATCTGTTTGCCTGTCTCCACTTTAACCTTGCAAATATCCATGTAATTTTCCTTAATTTTCCTATCCTTTTCTTTAACCATGTCTGTGCACTGTCCTGTAGCAATAATTATAGTCATTGCAACAGCTGTTATCGTTGTTTTCACCACGTATGAGAAGTACAAACCAGACCATGCAGTGCATTAATGTTAATCTTGGTGTTAGAACCCTAAGTGTTTTGTCGTTAGTACAGCCAGATACATCTACGTTTTGATAAACCTGCCAACAATTCACCTGAATAGATGACAAATTGGCATTGAAGCAAATGTGGGAGAAAAGATCATAATAGGGAGAAAACAAAGAGAAAGCCACACGGAAAATTATAGGAAGATAAAAAAGAACTACTCCCCCCCCCCAAAAAAAAAAAAAAAAAAAGAAAGAAAATAAATACGATCTAAAATGAAGAGGAGAGGTCATGAAGTCTAATGAAAAAATAGTCCAAAGAACAAACAAAAAACAGGATAAAAAAAGAGACAAATACAGAAAGAAAGAAAAGAAACAAAGAAAGAAAAAAGAGAGAGAAGAAAAAGGAAGAAAGAAAAAAAAAGAATTAAGAAAAGAAAGATAAAAAGAAAAAAGAAAAAAAGAAAGAAATATAGACATTCATACAGACAGACAGATTGAAAACGACAGAAAGAAAAAAGAGGGAAAAAAGTGGAGAACAAGGGACAAGGTAAACAAATAAGCATCAACATCAAAGAGGGAATAGAATTGAAGAAAAGTATAGCAATGTGAAAAAAACCAATATCTGACAATGCATGAAATACCAGATAACTTTAAATGAAGGACCTGTCATTCTATCTATCTATCTATCTATCTATCTATCTATCTATCTATCTATCTATCTATCTATCTATCTATCTATCTATCTATCTATCTATCTATCTATCTATCTATCTACAGCTAGCTAAAAAAAATCCTTCGGATGAAACTTTAAACCGAGGCCCCGTGTGGGAACGCACGCAGAACATCTTGCGCTCACGTTAAATCCTGTTCCGCTTTTCGTAAGACTAGGCCATCGTGTGCCGGTGGGAACAGATGACATTTACAAATATGCATACACACGGGGACTGGATGTAAAAAAGTACAAGAGTGTTTAATCCATTATCCTCTATATAAAAGAATAAACAAACAAACAAACAAAAATCAAAATACACACACACACAGAAGAAGCAACGTAAAGTAAATAAAATCTCCAGGCGTACAACGTCATAAAGGATTTGAATTTTGAACATTATCCTAAGCCAAAACCGTACAACCAAACCCAAAATGGCTTAAATTTCAAAACAGCTTTTACAAATTCAGTAATCCATTAAACTGACCAAAAGAAGTTTATTTACAAACTGAAATGCGCCTTCATAAATACATAACCTAGTAAGCAAACGAAATAAAACAAGTAATCACGCAAACAGATCGCGGGGATTCATTATGTCAGCTCGTTTGATCAGGTTGTGTGGTGTGTTTTTTCACAACACACTGTGATCCATCACCAATCTTGATGGTGGGACAGTAATTCACTTTGCTTTGCTATGTATCTTGTCCTCAGGGATTTGAATGCTTGTGCTGACCTTGTGTTTGTCTGATTGCTGTTTTGCATGGCTCTTGTTTCTGTCTGTCAGCCTGTCTGTCTGTCAATCCATTTCAATGTCAATGTAGTTTTTTTTAATATGTCAGAGGTTATATCAGAAAGTCATGCAAAATGAAATGTACTTCCCCTTTACACCCACTCCTCCCCCTCCCATAAAAAAGCAACACCAAAAGATCAATAAATCAATGATAAAAGAGGATGCAGATTGTTGTAGATACTTAACATGTTAATAAAAAGTAACACTTCAGCATACTCTTAAAGAGTTTTTGTTGTAGTATGTGTGGTTGCAAGTCAACATGCAAACTTACTGAGAATATTGAAAAAAACATTGTTCATCAGAGGTAGCTATGCGACAAGAAAATGTGTATTTCCTTGTAACCGTAGATCCAGATTGACGTTCGCACTAGATCTATCATTCCTGACTTTTTAATTTACGTTCCTGGACTAAAACTTCTTCGTTCTCCAATGGTGAGAGCCTGTGTACGCAACCGTTTTTATTGCTCACCATGTAGGTAGCCGCAATTCACCTTTAGGGATAATATAATTACTCGTGTAAATAGCAAGCTCTTTCCCCAGCACAATGACATAATCGGAAACAGCTCTAGAAGGGATGAAAGGAAGCCTCAAAGAATGGAATACTATAACAAGCCAAAGTCCCTGAGCTTCTTACGCCTGTCTGTCTACTGGAGACTCTCACTTCAGACAGTCTGCCTGTTGGACACTGTGGGTCCCCGCTGACCACTAATCTGAAGATGTCTCTGTCCCCCATCCAGTGTCCAGCCCTGTATCCTCCTTCAGCCTGAGGACTTTAGCCTGCTTCTGGCAGCCTGGTCCTCTTCAATCATCTTCATCACCGTCATCTGGTGTGAGGAGGATTACTCTGTATGACGTTCCGGACATAAGCTAGGGTAAAGGCTGGCTGTTGCTTAGGATCTGAGACACTGTGCTTGACTTATTGGCCACTGACTTGTTTTCTTGTTTGATGACTGGCGTGAGTTGTTTGGTTCATAGAGTTGCACACCAGTCACTAATACACGGGTGATTATTATGACACAGGTTCAAAGTGGAAAAGCTGATTTCTAGATTGGCACTCAATTTTCTCCCCGTCTGCTTGTCTGTTTGCCTCTATCTGTCAGTCCATCCTCTCATCTCAGAAACTGCTGTTTCTGCATAGAGAAGTGAACATATATATATATATATATATATATATATTTTTTATATATTGTGTGTTGTGTGTGTGAGTAAGTCAGTAAGTGTGTTAGTTTATGTGCATAGGGGATTGGACAGACATGTACAAACACACGTACAAGGACGTATGTTATAGTTCATCCCTCAGGAATCTGTCCTATGTTTCTCCTATTTGCTTTCATTTCTTGCATCTTTCTGCTGTTTATTTCCCCTACCACACCACAGAATCCAATCTGGGGCCGAGGTAACAATATATCAACACGGGCACACCTTCTTCAGAAAGAAGACGACATGGTTTAAGCTTTCCCCGCCCAAGGGGCAAGGACTTATCAAAGCACTCCCACTATGGCTGGTTTGTGTTCTCTTGTGGACACAGAATGGCTGCTTGTATTCTCATCACGAAACTTTTGATACGAGGTGGCATGATAACAGACTATGTACCATCGTGATTTGCTGGGAAAAGAATGACGGCATTAGATAATATTAATGTCGTATAGTCATGACATTTCATGCTACTGTTAATTGTAGTTTGAATCAGTTTATTTAGGGTTATTTAATGTATATGATATCAAGTCTACTCTGAAATTTGCTACTATTAAAAGAATGTATAATCTGTTTATTTTGGAAATTGGTTTATGCACTTTTTTGTGTTATAAGGCTTTTTGGTTAAAAAATGTGCCTCGGTGGCATAATTTTTAATATAGGTAGACAAACCAACACTACTGTTAAAAATCCCCGCTCAATCCCCCATAAAAAACTAAGCGAGAAAAGAAGACAAATAAAAGGGGCAACAATAGAGACAGAAACCAGAAAGAGAAGAGAAAAAGAAACTACAACTTAAATTAATTTTTGTTTTACTCTAAGCGCCCACAATTAATGATACGTACACTTAAAAAAAACAACAAAAAACCCCCCAAAACAAAGAAAACCCAAAAAATGTGTACATGAAAAAGGGAGAATTGCCCTTAAAAACAATTTATTGAACCAAAGATGTAGAGATGCAGGGTTAACAATTTTTTTAAAAAGAACATCGGAAAAGAAAGAGACAAAGTAGGAACAGAAGCAGTACAGCGAAGCCACAAGAAAAGAAAAGGGGAAAGGTTCCAGAGGAAAAAGCAAAACAAAAGACTATATCAACTGCCAGATGAAATCTAAGCACGTTCTGTGCTTCATCATTTTTCTTTCTTCCAGTACCTTGTTTCGGATTTATTTTCTTTATTGTGTACGTGATACGTGTGTTTGAGTGAGTGAGTGTCCTGCTGACTTTGATCTCTCTCTGCTTCTGATTCTTCATGAGGAAGTTTTCTTCTTGTTTGAATTGCTGTTTTGGTTTGGTTTTGGTGCTGGTTTTTTAAATTTCTTTATATATTTGGGAAGTGGGTGGTATACCCAGCTATATTGTTATGCTAGAGACAGAATTTTTTAAAGAATTTTATCAGACTAATTGTGGCGGGGATCATTATGCAATGTGCAATCATTCAAAGACTATCTGCATGGAAGATTGTACTACAGCAAACAATGTGTTAATCTGTATCCAGTACTTGGTATTGGGTTGACAAAACAGTCCGATACCTGTTGTGACCCGTGAGGATATTAAAGGTATGATATCGAAGGTGACAGGCTTATAGGCTCAGATAAAAAAAAAAGAGAAAAACTTTCGACATTTCAAAATTCACTCATCTTTAAACATAATGTATGTTATTTATGCAGCTGTACTGAAACCTTGCTTTTGTAAACAAATTATTTGTGCACTATACCACCAAAAACGATGTGTTCGTGCACTGCAAATCTGTTTACCTTGTAGGCAAGCAGGCAGGTTGATATTACTTTTAGCGACAGTTTTGTGCAACATAATTACACACACGCACACGCGCACTCGCGCACACGCGAATACACACACACACACACACACACACAAACACACACACAAATATATATATATATATATATATATATATATATATATATATATATATATATATATATACATATATATATATATGTATATATATAGTTATATATATTATATATATATATATATATATACATATATATATATATATATATATATGTATATATATAGTTATATATTATATAGATGATTATATACATACTGATTTTTCTTCCCTTCTCACATCCCGATCTGCAGCTTCTACATTTAACTCTACCATAGCAATTTTGTTTGTTTGTTTTTCCTTTCACTTCCCATGCAGACTACACACCAGACCATGAAAGGCTTTAGTACAGCCAGTGTGATAAATACTGAATGTTGCTTTATTGCTACTGCCAACGTATTGTCAAGGACCTGCCAAATATAGAACCAGCAAAAGGCCATTGCACAAGAGCTTAAGGATGGAAGCTGAGGGGTTTTTTTTGGAAACAAATAATACTTCTGTGTGTGTGTGTGTGTGTGTGTGTGTGTGTGTGTGTGTGTGTGTGTGTGTGTGTGTGTATGTGCGCATTCACTTATGTGCATTCGCTTATTCGCGTATACCTATACGCACACACGCACTATTTAATCTTGTATTCCGTATTCTTTTTTGCTCCAGCTTTCTCCTCTCTGCTTTCCTGTCTTTCATCTGTCTTTTATGTATCCATCAGTGGCCCACACATCCCCGATCAGTAGTACAGTCACGACATCTTCAGAAAGAAAGTCTTGCCTTGTTGGATCGACCACAACTCAACAACTTATCAAAGCACCTCTGTGTGGCCTACTTACATGTTTTTTTGTGGACTCCAACATCCTACGCTGTTTTTTAATCACAAACATCGAAGTGCATAGGTGTCGGAAGTAAAAGCAGGGCATTATTACATGCAGAGAAAAGACTAAATGGGATTGTAATAGTGCTGATGAATTGTAATTATTATTTTGCTCTTAAAAGTTTATGTTTTCTTCTTTGCATTTCTTTTTCTTCTTTGCATTTTTTTTCTTTTTCCTGTTGTTGTTGTTGTTGTTGTTGTTGTTGTTGTTGTTTTTCTTCTTCTTCTTCTTCTTCTTCTTCTTCTTCTTCTTCTTCTTCTTCTTCTTCTTCTTCTTCTTCTTCTTCCTTTGCTGAACGCTACGAAAACAACTACTGTTAACTGTGATATGAGCGAAAATGCGTTTCACTGCCGTTAGACAACTGACATGTCAGGCCCATTCTACTGTATGAAGGGAACTGAAAGCAAGACAGGAGCAAGCGACATGAAAACAAAGTAACTGAAAGTATGAGTTATAGTAAAAGAAATGGAAAAGTCCACACCACACTTAAAATCATCGTATACCGAAAGAAGGGAAAATGAATAAGAAAACAAAGTAAGTGTGTGTGTGCGTGTGTGTGCGTGCGCGCATGCGCGCGCGTGTATGTGTGTGCGCACGCGTATGTGTGTGTGCGCGCGCACGTGTGTGTCTGTGTGTGTGTGCGCTCGAGCGCGTTTGTGTTTGCTGGTGTGTATGTGTGTGTGAATACCACCCTATATGTATACGTACGCGCCTGTGTGTGCGCATGCGCGCTCACGTGCGAGAACACGCAAAACACACATGCAGACACACAAGTCTTTTTTTGTCTTTTTTTCTCCCCTTGTACCCTTTGATAGCAGTGACCCTGTCTGCATCCTGCCTTTCATCTTCCTCCAGTGGTCTGTCTCCATCATCCGCCCACAAAACTGACTCCGTCACACTCTCTGTGATCATTGCAGCTGCTGTACCCCGTCACGCCATCTTCAGACATGTACATCCTTCCTTTGGTAGCTCCACATACACAGAGATGTACGTAGGCTCTAAGTGTGGGCATGCAGTCTTTGATGGGTATCACATGGGGATCGGTGGTTCAGAGGTAACGCACTTGTCTACTTGGTTGTTGCTGTAGGTTTTTTTCTTATGTTTTTTATAACAATTTTAAGGATATTGCTGGACTTTTTCTTGAAAATGTCATTATGTAGCATTAGCTGTTTTTAGGCTATGTCCACGATATATTTTTTACAGCAAGCATTATTAGTTGCTTCGTATTGTGTTACCCATAACTTTAAAAATCTGATACCTATGCTCATTTATCAAGAAAAAATACAGGTGTGATGTAAAATGTGACAGAGTTATAAGCTCACACAAGAAAACTTTCAGTTCTTCAACTTTTCATTATCTTTATACCTATATAAATGTCATTTATGCAGCAGTACTTGAACATTGCTTTTGTAAACACGAATATTTTGTTTAATATCATCAAACCTCTCGTCAGCCTGCCTGAACTATAAACAAAATAGTTACCTTCCTGAGAGACAGGCAGGTTAGTATCAATTTCGAAGTGTAAAATCAAACTGATAAATTGCTTAAAATTAAGAGACTTAGGTGTCAGGTATGATTTCAATTTTTGACGTCATCAGTGTGTTTTACCATATAGATTTTTTTTCAGTCACTTTTGCACCTCTTATTATCTGGTGTATGCCTGCTTGTATGTTTACTTGGTTATTTATGTGTGTGTGTGTGTGTGGGGGGGGGGGGGTTCTTATGCTTTCATGTCTTTCATCTGTCTTTTATGTCTCCATCAGTAGCCCACACATCCCCCATCAGTATTACAGTCACGACATCTTCAGAAAGAAGTCTTGCCTTGATGGATCGACCACAGGTCAACACCATCTCAAAGCATTCACTGTGTGGCCAGCTTGCGTTTTGTTTTAAGGAGAACCTTGACTATTTACATTGACTTTTGAAAAAAAAACAACCCTGCAAACTGTGTGGATGTAGGTTAAAAAACACAAACAAAAAACAGCGGCGTCATTACATACAGAAAAAGAATAAAAAGGAATGGTGATTGTAGTGATGAAGTGTAGTTAGTTGTAATTTTAAATTTACTGTGTCCTACTCTTTCTTCTTTTTCTGGTCTTGTTCTTGTTATCATCCTTCTTCTTCATCTTCTTTTTCGTCATCTTTTTATTCTTCTTCTTGTTTTGCTTTTTCTTCTTGTTGTTGTTCTTCTTGTTTTTGTTCTTTGTTCTTGTTTTTCTTGTTTTTCTTGTTTTTGTTGTTGTTGTTGTTGTTGTTGTTGTTCTTCTTCTTCTTCTTCTTCTTCTTCTTCTTCTTCTTCTTCTTCTTCTTCTTCTTCTTCTTTATCTTCTTCTTCTTCTTCTATTGATGTTTGTCATATGAGTGGAAATGCGTTTCACTGTTGTCAAGCGTCTGAAATGTCAGGCCCATTATACTGTCTTTAGAGTAGCTGAATACAAGACAGCAGAAAGAAACTAAAAACAGAGTAACGAAAGAACGTGATACAGTAAAGGAAATTAAAAAAAACTTAAGAAAGATAAAGAAACAATGGAAACAAAAACATACAGAAAAAGTATAGTAAATGAACAAGAAACCGAAGAACAAAAGCAAAAGACCAGGAGAACTAAAATCTTAAACAGCGTAGTGCATAAAGGTCGTAAGCATTGAAGGTGGCAAGGAAATCAGGTTGTAGGAATAACATGGTTGAAACTAAGTAGGTGACCTATCATGAATACCATTTCCTTAAAAAAAACTATGTATCTGATTTCTTTTCTTGATAAAAGGTAACTATGCATAATGTGCTTTAGTGTGTTTCTGTCTCTATGTCTGTCTTTCCGTTTGTGTCTCTCTGTTAGTGTTACAC
>CM060328.1:52642975-52647975 GCA_030674155.1 Stramonita haemastoma
CAAACCCGATGTACTGTCTGGTTTTCAGGGGGTTGTTCCAGGAACTTTATTTCTGGGACGTGCCTGCCTGTTTGTCTGTCTGCTTTATTGTTGGGCTGTTGGCTTTCCTCATCGTATGTCTCTCCTTTTGACGTCTGTCTTGTTGCTTTGTCTGTCCGCTTTGTCTGTCGTTCTGTCTGTCTGTCTGTCTGTCTGTCTGTCTGTCTGTCTGTCTGTCTGTCTGTCTGTCTGTCTGTCTGTCTGTCTGTCTGTCTGTCTGTCTGTCTGTCCTTCTCTCTCTCTCTCTCTCTCTCTCTCCTTCTCTCTCTCTCTCTCTCTCTCTCTCTCTCTCTCTCTCTCTCTCTCTCTCTCTCTCTCTCTCTCTCTCTCGCAGCATATCCTCTTTATCAGTGTTGTCTTTATTGTTCTTTCTCTGTTATTCACTACCCACATCGTCGTCACCATCATCATTCTTATAATCATCATCATCATCCTCATCCTTATCCTCTAATCATCAACAAACAACAACAACAACAACAATTACAACAACAACAACAGCAACAACAACAACGACAGCAACAATAACATCAACAGTTCATAAGAAAACCAAATTTATGCATAGAAAAAATTAGGAAAAAAAGCTAGAAAAGAAAGCAAAATAAACAGAATGAAAGGAAGACAGAATAAAAGAAAAAGAAAAAAAACATGCCAAGTACACAAAAAACAACAAAAAATGAAAAGAAGCGAATACGAGATAAAAACAGACCAAAAAAACCAAACAAAAAGTCAAAGAAACTTTAAAAAAAACGACAACCAACAACAACTGAAGAACGTATGTACTCAAACAACAATCAGGCGTGTAGCTGTAAATCTTCTCCTGCAATTCACGTTGACACTGCAGTTGATGACTGGCAGATAGCTTCAGAGGGTAGAGCATGCCTGAAGAGGCTTGTCCTCATAACATGCGCTATTCCCGTGCACGCAAGATGGCTGAAACATGATAGCGTTTTACCAAAGGGAACAAACACTTTGCCAGGAATCTTCCTGTTCTGTAGGGGTCAGAGATTTCGCTTGATTCCAGAGTAGCAAAAAGGGTACAAGAGGGGAAAGTGTCTATGTGTTCTTGTGAATTATGAAAATTTGTGTAACAACATGGTGTGAGTGGTAATGCAGTCTCAAAGTTGTAGAGGGAGTATGGTTTGTGTGTTGTGTGTGTGTGTGTGTGTGTGTGTGGTGTGCGTGCGTGCGTGCGTGCGTGTAACTTTGATAAGTCACACATTATGGATTGGAGTTACATTTAGCAGCTGTCAGTCCTTGCTCTTGCTTATTTTAGACTGGAAGATTGCCAGGGATCAAAAATAATTATGAGAATGGGAGAAGAACACAAAGAAACGAAAACAAAAACAAGTGTCTCGATAAAAAACAAGAAAAAGGTATATATATGTTAGATGAAAAAGTCCCGTCACGGTTTGCCCCCTTGTATCTGGTTGATTGTCAGACGCATATTCCACAAATCATGTGCTGTGTGTGAACACAAGGTACTTGGCAGATGTTGCATCTGTTTACCTTAACACACTTGAACAAACTTTTTTTGTGTGTTTTCGTCCTAAGCTAAAATCTCAAGGTTCACCAATGGTGAATTTTGTGTATGCAAACCGATTATTTTCCCCGCCATTTTTTGCTAGCCACATTCCGAACTTCGGTGATGGCGTCTATATATAAAACCTGTTGCGCGCGGCTTTTGTTTTATCATCCTTTCTGCTGGTACACAATGGCCTACTCTTCCGAAAGGTAGGGCAGATGTTTTTAACGTGCGCTGAAGATGTTCTGAGTGCGTTCGAACAAGGGCATAGTTTACCAAAGTATTTGAAATTCAGTTCGATTTTTTTTTCGTCAAATTTGAAAACAAGGGTAATGTTTGGGAGAACGAACGAACGTGGAAAACGGGTACTGTACCTTAATTTTCCTGAAATTCCTGAAGGAAATAACTCCTTACCCCAGCCATGACACCGTTCACAAATCTCTGCAGGCAGCTTGCGCAAGACAAAACGGAATACTCTATTAACAAAGGGCGGTAACTGTACTCGCCCTGACAGGAGATAGGCCCTAGAAGTGTAGAGATTAAACAGAGACAGGAAAAACCTGAAACAATTGGTTTGAGGGGGGTGGGGGGGGGGGGGGGGGGAGGGGGGGTAGGAGAGGGGGGTGCGTCTCTTTTTTTTGTCTTTGCGATTCAGACAGGAAAGTGTTGCCGGTAGCAGCAGTGCAGACCAGATGCTTTGACTTGTTGCAGAGCTTGTTTCGCTGAAACTTTATGGCTGGTGTACATGTATGCCTCGTTGTCTGTCTGTTAAACACGATCTGTTCTGTCTGTCTGTCTGTCTGTCTCTGTCTGTCTGTCTTTTTCTGTCTGTCTCTCATCCTTCCTGTATGCCCTCTATTTTTTGGCTGCAGTATTATGTATTTGCTTGTCAGTCTGCGTCGGTGTGTTTATCTGTTTCTTTTCTGCTTGTCTCTCTCCGTCTTCTGCATGTCTGTTTATTCATGTGGATTGTTTCCTACTTGTCTGACCGCCTGTTTTCTTCTCGTTTATTTGGAGGGGTTATTTTGTTTCTGTGTCTGTGTCTGTCTGTTTGTCTGTCTGTCCTTATCTGTCTATCTCTCTCTCTGTTTCTGTCTGTTTGTCTGTCTGTCTCTCAGTGTTCTCTCTGTCTCTGTCATGTCTCTCTCTGTCTCTCTCTTTCGATGTGTGAGTGTGGTATGTGTGTGTGTGCGCATACTTGTGCAAACACGTGTGGTGTGTTATTACTTATTATTCATTTACTTATTTTTATTTTGTTATTTTATATAACACCACACAACACACAGATGCAGGCAGACAATGACGGATAGACAGACAGACAGACAGACAGACAGACAGACAGAACGGACGGACGGACAGAGAGAGAGAGAGAGAGAGAGAGAGGAGAGAGAGAGAGAGAGAGAGAGAGAGAGAGAGAGAGAGAGAGAGAGAGAGAGAGAGAGAGATTCAGACTTAGACTTCAGATAATTTATTCAATGAGGTCAGGGCCCCATTTGAAGACAGTAAAACATACCTAGGTGCTAGTATACAGCCATTTACTGTCCAGTATTCGTTGAAAATAAACGTTTATAATGAGAAGAGAGAGAGAGAGGAGAAGAGCGAGAGAAGAGCAGAGAGAGAGAGAGAAGAGAGAAGGGGGAGGGGATAGAAACAATTTGAGAGTGAGAGAATATACATGTGCACATATTCAGCATGAACTTGAACAAGCCCACAACATGCACACATACAAAAAAAAAAAAAAAAAAAAACCAAGATAACCCAGCCCCTTGAAGTTTGCTGTAAATCAGTGGAAAAGACTTCAGCTGTCGGGATGGGAAGTGTGCATGGCAAACAAGCAGACAATTATTTACCCACTGTTGAAAGAGGGTCTGTTGACAGCCTGACAGACAGACAGAGAGAGAGGACAGGCAAAAGAGAAGAGAAGAGAAAGAGAGAGAGAGAGAGAGAGAGAGAGAGAGAGAGAGAGAGAGAGAGAGGAGAGAGAGAGAGAGAGAGAGAGAGAGAGAAAGCATGATAACATTTTTTGTTGTTGTAAATGACAGTCTCTAACGAAATATACTGTCTGATTGTTATCAATAAGAAGAAGAGGAGAGAGAGAGAGAGAGAGAGAGAGAGAGAGAGGAGAGAGAGAGAGAGAGAGAGGAGAGAGACAGACAGAGCAGAGAGAGAGAGAGGACGAATAGAATCACATTTTCTTTACAAAATGGCAGTCTCTAAAGAGTTTAATGTCTGACTGTTATCAATAAGGAGAGAGACAAAGAAAAAGCACACAGAGAGAGAAAGAGAGAAAACAGACAGAGCATAATAAAATATAACTTGTAAATGACAGTCTCTAAAGTGATTAACTGCCTGACTGTTATCAATAAGGAGAAAGCCAGAGGAAATGCAAACAGAGAAACAAAGAGAAACAGAAGAGAGAGAGAGAGAGAGAGAGAGAGAGAGAGAGAGAGAGAGAGAGAGAGAGAGAGAGAGAGAGAGAGAGAGAGAGAGAGAGAGAGAAGAGAGAGAGAGAGAGAGAGAGAGAGAGAGATGAGAGAGATGAAAGAAAAAAGTGTTAGAGAAAGACAGGCGGACAGACAGACAAAGTGAGGAGAGAAACAAAGATAGAGAATATTTCATGGACAGGCAGAGAGACAGACACAACGGAAGACACATAAAGAGACACGAGATAATGAAACGAATGCATTTGAAACATCATCCTTGATAACTATACACAATTTGAAATACCTCGACTTAAAAAAGGACAAAAAAGAGAAAAGCTTTAAATATACACCCTGAATGCAATAACATTCAGCAGGAAATAAAAAAACAATAAGAGAAGAAACAAATAAATGATAAGACCCATGAAAATGAACAGAAACTAAAATGAACAGAGTAAAAGTAAGAATCACATCCAACAAAAAGCATACAAAGTAAAACAAAAACCATACGCAAAGAAAAAAAACAAACACACACACACACAGACAAGACACACACACGCCACCAGACCAACCAGCGCCCTGCACACATAACCACCACGCACACACCACACACACACACACACTCACACACAACAAAACAAACACACAATACCCCCTAATCTAACATCTTAAGTACAGATAACAGCAGCACTAAACAGACACAGGGGGCTAGTCATAAATCCCCTTTGCGCAATTCAACTTTGACACTGTTTCAGATGACACACAGATAGCCGCAAAGCAAAGCGAAGCAAAGGGGGGTGGGGGGCCTCTGTGAAGAGGTTTGTCAGCCCCAGCATGAAGCCAACACCACTTTCAGGCACAGTACAGCAGAGTTCTCTGCGTGACATTGGGACTGCTCTCCTCAGAAACAGCGCCTCGCTACAAGAGACGGATAGCCTAGTGGCCAGAACATTGCGCTAGCAATTTGACGACCCGAGTTCGAGTCCGGTCGAGGAGATTTTTCTCCTGGAGTCAACATC
>CM060328.1:52655475-52657975 GCA_030674155.1 Stramonita haemastoma
ATGATAGCAAACAGCAGTAGCAACAACAATGCTGAATAAACTATACCCCCAAAAAAACAACAACAAAAAACCCCAAAGAAAACAGAATGAGAAGCAATAATTAGTAACAGCAATAGCAACAGCAGCTTGGAATAAACTATACCATTTCCCTCTTTGTCCATGAAAAGTTAGGAAGTTTCGTAATATCGAAAACAAGTGAAGTATTACGAGGTGGTGTTTTTGCAAATTTAATTAAAAGGCTCCAACTTTTAGTTCTATTTCCATTGTCTTGATCGCTGGCAGTGAATTTTCAATCTTTAGTAAAATGATGTCATCCTATCCTCTTCTTTGTTCACATCTTGAAAGATCGTATCCGTGTCATTCTAACTTTGAAACTTGATCCCTTTTAATTAGCCTTTCTGAAAAAGGTTGTTTTTGGGTCGTTGAAGACACAGTGGTTTCTAATCATCTCTCTGCCTCTGTCTGTCTGTCTGTCCGTCTGTCTGTTTGTCTGTCTGTCTGTTTGTCTGTCTGTTTGTATGTCTGTCTGTGTGTCTGTCTGTGTGTCTGTCTGTCTGTCCGTTTGTATGTGTGTGTGTGTGTGTGTGTGGTGTGTGTCTGTCTCCCTCTCTCTCTATGTCTGTCTCCTTCTCTCTCTCTCTCTCTCTCTCTCTCTCTCTCTCTCCTCTCTCTCTCTCTCTCTCTCTCTCTCTCTCTCTCTCTCTCTCTCTCTCTCTCTCTCTCTCTCTTTCAGTTATGTAACCTGTCTGGTCTCTGGCACATACGCACACCTCTACACGCACACACACACACGCACACACGCACGCACGCACGCGCGCACCCACGCGCATACGCACGCACGCACACACACACACATACACCGACAAGCAAGCAAACAAAGAAAACTGTTGGCCTTTGTGTGTCTTTTTTCTTGTTTCCAAACAAGTGATGAAATGTAAGAAGTTTTCATACATAGCAATCAGAGTGGGCTGCTGTCTTCTTATATTTATGTTATTTTGCCCTTTTGCTCGTTCAGTGGGTTGCTTTCTGTCCTGTTGGATTTAGCCATTGTGCTCGACACAATAAAAAGACGACAACAACAAAAAACCAACAGAAAACAACCCCCAAAAAAGTGAATCTAATAAACATTTTTTTCTGTAAACGGGCAGATTTACGATTTCACATTTCCATACTTCATGTAAAGTAAAGCAGGATGGAAGGATTGTTTTCTTCTCCTTCTACGAATGGTGTACTACTATGGCTTGATTTATACTTCGTAAGGAAACTTAATGTGAACATAATGGTGGTCTGTTTCACTGAAGACGGACTGCGGCTACCTTAATGCTGTGTAAAACCGATCGCATCGCAAAACTTCAGAGCTTTAGCGAAGGAATGAAAATAACAAATAAAAAGCCCCCCCCCCCCCCCCCCCCCCCCCCCCCCTCCAGCCTAATTTTTTTTTTAATCTTGTGACTTTGATAACTTTAAGGATAGAAACAGCCTGACCTCTGATGCGTTTATTGCCTGTTGATAAATTGACTGTTTTCTTTAAAATAAATAACTTTTATTCTCTGTTTGAACTATCAATATATTAACTTATTGTGTTTAATGTATTCAGTGGGTGTATTGTTACTTTTTTGTTTCGGTATTCATATTTTGTTTAGATTTTTTGCATGTATGAGAATCTGTAGAAATAATACTAGGCAGTTTACTATCTCTTACTTATGTACACTTATACAGCATATTACTGTTATCGTTGTTCTTGGTGTCGATAATGATAACAGCCGATGTGGTTTTATGTTGCATGTTATTATCTCGTTCTTCTTTTCCCGTTTTCATGATTAATGTGTTGCTGTTTTCGTTGTTTTGTTGGGCGCTCTCCAGCTTAATACCATCGTGGTGACCGTGAATGATCACTATCTAAAAATCGCTGTGAAATTGTAAGTACACGCTGGATGAGCAATTTCCATTAATAGCTGCATCTTTTTCGCCACATATCTCGTAGAATGAAGATTCTGCAACCAACTTCCTCCACTCCCGATGGTCTTCTGCTTTCGGTAGCAAATCGTTCCACTTAAGGCCATTCCACTATCTGGTGTTGTCTTCCCATCGTTTTCTCTGTCTGCCTCTTCGTCTCTCTCCCCTTACTGTTCCCTGTAGGACAGTCTCGGCCCGTTCAGATGTTCGTGTGACGTGCTCCTACCGGCTTAGTTTGCGTTTTTACTACTGAAGTTAAGACCCCTCCACATGGTGTAATTGCATTTTAAATTCCAGTTCTCACTTCCTCAGTAGTGACATGATATGATCTCTGAATGAGATTCCGAAGAGGCTCCTCATACAGGCAGACATAATCTGTCTTCTGATGTTTCCCTGAATTCAGACGCATAAGAGAGATTGCTTTGCTTAGAGCGATCATAGATAAAAAGAAAATTATCCTAACACAACGGCAAATTAGTGCAAAGAATTTCCAGAAGTTGGGACTGCTATTTACACTGATAGTTTCCCAGACATTCCCACGGTA
>CM060328.1:52667975-52672975 GCA_030674155.1 Stramonita haemastoma
TATATATATAAGTGTGTGTGTGTGTGTGTGTGTGTGTGTGTGTGTGTGTGTGTGTGTGTGTGTGTGTGTGTGTGTGTGTGTGTGTGTTTGTGTGTGTGAGCAATACACGTCTATGGCTTATTTCAAAAGCACCAAAACACAGTGAGCATCCGTCATAAAACTGTACATTTTTCTTATTTGTATAACCCTCATTGCTATCAATGTTAAGTTTGCCTTTTTTTGTTTGTTTGTTATTTCCGTCTGTATCCTTGGGCAGTGAGCTTCAACAGTTTAACGTCTATTACAAGATCTAACCTAGCCCAGTTATTGTTGTAGGCTAATTACCCACGCCTATATCCAATATTGTTAGGCTTTGAAATAGAACGTTGAGGTCGTCTCCATTATGAAACACTCTTAGTCTACCCCCATGTCCTCTTCCGTGAAATGTAAATCGTCATTCTGAAGTGTGGATAGAGTTGTTTTTATGATGAGGTGCGTGGAAAGGGTTAAAGGCAAACTTTTTCTTCAGTATATGCCTACAGTTTTGCAATGATTCCCAGGTGGATTGAGCGAAACAAAATGCATACTGTGGTGAACGTGCAGGAAGAACAGTAACACTATCATCGTTATCATCATGATCATCAGCAGCAGCAGAACTAGCATCTGCATTATCATCAAATACAAGAACAACATCAGCTTCGACAAGTTCTGACTTTATTTTGTTTTGCCACAGCCAGCTGACATTGCATAGCGGCTCATTTACACGATATCACCATCTGATTTTCCTCCTCTTCTTCTTCCTCGTCATCATCATCTCCTCCTCCTCCTCCTCCTCCTCCTCCTCCTCCTCCTCCTCCTCCTCCTCCTCCTCCTCCTCCTCCTCCTCCTAATCGTCTTTTTCTTCTTCTTTTGATCGTCTTCTTCTTCTTCTTTTGATCGTCTTCTTCTTCTTCTTCTTCTTCTTCTTCTTCTTCTTCTTCTTCTTCTTCTTCTTCTTCTTCTTCTTCTTCTTCTTCTTCTTCTTCTTCTTCTAACGCTCTTATAGCAACTAATGTTGTCTGTCATGATGCGTTGCGCTGCCGTTAAGCGCCAGACAAGACATGCTAAGCACATCTGACTTTGTCTTTCCGGATTAAAAATGAAGGAGAGTGGACAAAGAAAACAGTAGATGACAAGAAGGGGGTGACGTGACGTGGAAGAAAAAGTAACAAGGCAGAAACAGAGAGAGAGATAGAAAAGAGGGAGCTAACACAGAATTTCTAAAAGGGGGAAGGGTCTAGGGGTGCTAATGATATTGGCAGACCCCCGGCATTCCCGCAGGGGAGCCTCTCCATTTGATCTTAGTGGTGAAGTCAAGTACATTGTCTGATAGGTTTTCTCATGTACAGATAACAAACCATGAGGAAGGGTGTTTGGGGGGTGGGGGGGTGGGGGGGTGGCGAGGTAAGGGGCGCGTGGAGGAGGGGGGGGGGGTCGATGTGTATCTGACACTGTCAGTTGCTGGTTCTGATGTTAATGTCATCGGCAGAATAGTTCTGAAATGTTGATCAGTACCAGGGGAAATGGATAGTCCTGGGAGTACTGTCCCCCCCCCCCCTCACTTTCTGTGTTTCTTCTTTGCATCCTTTGCTTTTTTCTGTGTTGGTTTCTTTTTATATTTCTTCCTTCCTGTTTTTTTTCAGATTTTGTTCTTTCTTTCTTTCTTTCTTTCTTTCTTTCTTTCTTTCTTTCTTTCTTTCTCTGTCTGTCTGTCTGTCTGTCTGTCTGTCTGTCTGTCTGTCTGTCTTTCTTTCTTTCTTTTTGTCTGTCTTTTTTCCTTACATTCTGTCTTTCCCGCTTGCTTTGTTCTTTCTGTTTATCTACCTTTGTTTAGTTTGTTTTTTAATTCACTCTTTCATTTTAGTACTTTTTTTTCCCTTTTCCTTTAGCGGTATTGTCTAGCTAATAATGGCTGGCTTCCTTTATCTCTGTCTTTATTTCTTTCTGTTTGTACATTTCTGCTTTCTTCTCTTTCTCTCTATTTCGCTTTTTTTATAATCATATAAATCTTTCTTCTTACCCAACATTTTACATATGCCATGTCCCCTTCTTACCTTATTCTTCTTGCTCTCCTCTTTTTCCTCCTCCTCCTTTTCTCTTCTTGTGGTTGTTGCTTCACTTGTTTTTTCTTCTCTTCCCATCTTGGATTCCATGTCTCTTCCCAGTGCTCTGATTAATCTTCCCCAGCCATGTTCCCAAATCAGTATTAACTCAGTTGAAACGCCTTCATTAGTAATAAAAGAAAATGTAATATGAAAGTCATATCACAAACACACACCACACACAAACACACAAGATTCAAGGTTTAATTCGCCTTTGACCCCTCTTGGGGCATGGAGGGTTTCAGATAACAAAATCAATTGTAACATATATAGTTTGTATTAATAGAATACGTTCATACACAGAATTTCACAGAAATAAGAATATAGTCAACCTTTTCAATAATGTCATGCAACTTTACTCTTAACTATGAATTTGCAAAGTTTTAGTAACATACTTTTTATTAGAAGAGAACAAATTACAAACTGTGAACATGGATCTTGGATACAAATATTAATGACGTGGGATATTCTTCGGAAGCTCAGAAAACTTTGGACATTCCAATGAAACTCATCTCCTATCGTTTTCTTGTTACATTGTTTACAAAGACGATTTTAGCGCGGATGCCGTTGACTCGTCCTGATTCAATCGGCAAAGAATGGTTGATACACCTGAATCTAAACAATGAAATCACATTGTTATATGGCAAATCACCAATGTACTTTTCCCTCTTAAACATTTTTTTTTGTAATTGCGATAAAATAACCCCCGCCCCCGCACACACACGGGGGACGGGATAACTAAGTGGTCAGAGTGCTGGCTTCCCCCAAGTCAAGTTAAGCAACGTCGAGCGTGGTTACCAGTTGGATGGATGACCGTTTGCGCGCCTTGGCTTCGGTTCACCCAGCTGTAAATGGTTACCTGCCCTCTTTAGGGTCAGGGAAGGTAAAGCAGCGATAGAGAGGAGATGGGCTGCTGAAACAGAAGTGTATGTGCTGGCTCGGTCATGTCGTGCGCATGGACGACGGACAGATCCGTAAATACCTCCTCTATGGAGAACCTGTGCAGGGAAACATCTCACAGGCAGACCACAGTTGCGATTCAAAGACGAGTGCAAGAGGGACTTAAACCCTGATTATCAACCAGATCAACTGGGAAGCAACAGCCCTCGAACAGTCAGCCTGGAGACAGACTGTGCAGAAAGGTCTCTCCAAGTTCGAAGAGACAATTGCTCAGCAGCACGAGGCAAAGAGAAAGAGGAGAAAGGCTGCAGCCCAGGCAGACAGACCAGCGTCAGACTTCATCTGTACCCTCTGCCAAAGGGACTGTCATTCCTGTGTCGGACTGGCCAGCCACAACCGACACTGTGCCAGAATTAACACCTAGGGCGCAACTCTATAGTCTTCCGAGACTGAAGTCTGTGTCTCTGACTCTGTGTCTCTCTGTCTCTGTCTGTCTCTCTCTCTCTGTATATCATATATATATATATATATATATATATATATATATATATATATATATATATATATATATATATATATATATATATGTGTGTATATTTATACCGCGAAGCATGGATCACTAGACCTAGTTCTGGCTTTTATGCTCTAAAATCTAATATTTAAAGGTATTTCAACATATGGACGGAGCATTAAAAACACGTAATGGACATAATTATGTTCATTTTAAAGAGCTCCTTCTGTGTGTGTGTGTGTGTGTGTGTGTGTGTGTGTGTGTGTGTGTGTGTGTGTGTGTGTGTGTGTGTGTGTGTGTATGTGTGTGTGTGTGTGTGTGTGTGTATGTGTGTGTGTGTGTGTATGTGTGTGTGTGTGTGTGTGTGTGTGTGTGTGTGTGTGTGTGTGTGTGTGTGTGTGTGTGTGTGTGTGTGTGTGTGTGTGTGTGCAATACGGTTAACAGATCTATATCCTAATGAACCTTGTAACTGTTTATCATATTCAAAATTGTGAAAGTTTCCCTCTGGCTTTTGTTAGATTACATTCAATATCATTGTTCCATGCCAATTAAAACTTTAGTTGTAAGAAAAAAAATCCTGGTAATTTTACTTTTCGATTACCATTTTAAACCCCATTGCCTAGTTCGTAACTAGGCATTATTGTTGGATTTGATCCCGTATTGAAAAACAGCATGTGTATTTTATTACTGTAAAACTATTTTCATTTGTGTCGTTTGCTGATCTGCAATTCATTTTTATACGAGTTTTGATGTACTTTAAGGATCTTGTAGGCGTAATTGTTGTCATTACTGTAGACATTTATATGCGAAAAAGGAAGGAAGGTGGCAGGATGGTTAAGACATTCGTCTGCCAACAAGTAAGCCGTGAGGTGCTGGGTTTGATTCCCAGCCTCGCCCTTTCTTCCCAGTTTGACGAAAAAATGATCGAACTAAATGTCAAGGTCATTCGGATGAGACTGTAAACAGAGGCTCCGTGTGCAAACGCATTCAGAACATCTTGTACACACGTTAAAACCCCGTTCCGCCTTTCGGAAGAGCAGGCCATCGAGTGCCGGTTGGAACGGATGACAAAATTATTTTTAAAAAACAGCATGCACAGAGGTGTCGTGTTTAGACACTATCCCTGAGAAAAAAAAAAAACGGGGAGTCGCGAGTCCTCAGGGCAGCTCGGGGCTGTATATGACAACGTTCTGGTGGCTCCTGCGACGGTACTGGAACCATTTGTATCGGCGACTGCCTTTCAAATTGACAATTCCTGTGGCGTGGAAAGGGGGGTCTGCTGCATGGGTAACAGCTTGCCCTCCATACTTACTTACACAGGCTTTGCGCTCTAAAGACTAGAGCGCAACTCCATAGTCTTCCGAGACTGATGGGTGCCTACTAGTACATTTATATACGCGCACGCGCACGCGCGCGCGTGTGTGTGTGTGTGTGTGTGTGTGTGTGTGTGTGTGTGTGTGTGTGTGTGT
>CM060328.1:52675475-52677975 GCA_030674155.1 Stramonita haemastoma
TATGTCGGCAGTAGAAAGGTCGAAAAAAGAAACACACACCCACCCGGATTATTCTAACAATATTGTTGTAGTTGTTTGGGTTTTTTTTAATTGATAATACTAGGCTGCTTGCGTGCGGTCACTAGCGATGGAGGAAAGTAATGATTTTAAACTTTAGTAGCCCACACACCGCGCAATGTTTGTGTAAAAGAGGACGAAAACAAAGAAAAAAGAAATTAAATGTACCGCAATCAAGGATACATGCACCAACAATGCCTTACCCAAAGTGTTCATCGCCAATACCAGTAGTGCTACAATCACTTAATGAAGACGGAGAAGAAGAAGAAGAAGAAGAAGAAGAAAGAAGAAGAAGAAGAAGAAGAAGAAGAAGAAGAAGAAGAAGAAGAGCAAAAACAGAAAATGAAGAAAAAGAAGAAAAACAACAACAACACAACAACAACAATAACAATAACAAAGGGTGAAAAAGAAGAAGAAGAAAAAGAAGAAGAAGAAAAAGAAGAAGGAGAAGAAGAAGAAGAAGAAGAAGAAGAAGAAGAAGAAGAAGAAGAAGAAGAAGAAGTAGTATTAGTAGTAGAAGTAGTAGTAGTAGTAGTAGTAGTAGTAGTAGTAGTAGTAGTAGTAGTTAGTAGTAGTAGTAGTAGTAGTAGTAGTGTAAAAGTGGAAGAAGAAGATGAAGAAGAAGGTGAGGATGATGTAGAGGGTGATGGTTGTTATAATGAAGAGGAAGAAAAAAACAGGGAAAACATGAAGAAGAAAAAGAGAAAGAAAAGAAGAAAGATAGAAGAATGCTGAAGAAGAAGGAGGAGAAGAAAAAGAAACAGACGAAGAATTCTAAAAATCAGTAAGAAGAAGAAGAAGAAGAAGAAGAAGAAGAAGAAGAAGAAGAAGAAAAAGAAGAAGAAGAAAAGAAAAAAAAAAAGAAGAAGAACAAGGAGGAGGAGGAGAAGGAAAAGAAAGAAGAAGTATTCTTAAGAATAGTAATAATTAAAAAAATAATAAGACCAACGAGAACAACAACAACAACAACAACAAACAAGAAGGAAAAACAAAAACAAACAACCCCCCCCCCCCCCCCCCCACGTATGCTTTCGATTCAATCTTTCATTCTATGGTAAGTTAGTCCCTGCATGCAGCACATGCCTCAGCCCTCTCTCTCTGACCGTGCTGTCTCCAGAGATCCACATAGAGGGCTCCACCTACGTGGAGAAGAACGGCAACATCAGGCTGGTGTGTAACGCCACCGGGGAGGAGCACTCGCCTGACGACATAGACTGGTTCCTCAACGGTCAGAAACTGGACACTGACTCCAGTCAGGTACATTTATTTATTTATTTATTTATTTATTTATTTATTTACTCATTCATTCATTCATTTATTTATTTATTTATTTATTTATTTATTCTTCTATGTCGAGAATAATGGAATAGGCACTCGTGTGCACACTTTTATAATATAACTCAATTCCTGTTATGATGTAAAGAGGATAAGAAACATGTAGAGTTTTGCTTTCCAGATATTTTTGTCTTCAAAGTTGAAATTATTTAGCTATTTTGTCAGATTGCCAGTTGTATAGCCTTTTATTCTGAATGTTAAAACAAACAAAAATCTGCCAAATTTTTAATGTTGTGTGTCTTTAAATTGTGTTTACTCTGACATCATTTAAATATTTCGAACGTGTATTATAGCTTGATTTTAGGCATACATGCATATTACATAGAGAGATATTATGTATCTATTTATTTGCATTTATACATAAATATATATATATGTATCTATATACATAAATGTAGTATTACACATAGACACACACACACACACACACACACACACACACACACACACACACACACACACACACACACACACACACACACACACACACACACACACACACACACACACATATATATATATATATAATATATATATATATATATATATATATATATATATATATATATATATATATGTAATCATTCATACATGCACATCTAATCATAATAATATATGCATGCTATATTTATTTTAAAATTTTGCCTTATACAGGTGTCGATTCTCAAGAGGGTGTCTCTGACAGAGAAGACCATCTACAGTATTCTGGAAATCACCAACGCCAAAATGAAGGACGCGGGTATCTACGTGTGTCGCACCTCGGACCTGCAGATAGCCAGTGAACGAGTGGACGTTTTAAACGGTACGCGCCCATGTATGTGTTCAACTTTGATCCATTCAGCCTGTGCCTGTCGCCCTGTAGCTTGGCGCTAGACTGTCCGCTGTGTCAGTGTGGCTGTATGTGTGTGGTATGTGTGTGTGTGTGTTGTGTGTGTGTGTGTGTGTGGTGTGTGTGTGTGTTGTGACAAGGTGTTCCTGTTGTCTTTATATTATGTTGATGTATTTATTACCTTTCTTGCCCCGTTTTTTTTTCGTCGGTGTTGTGCTTTGTATAATGTAGGATTAGGATTATCATCGTGTATTCAATTTTGCCACTCTTTTTTTTTTC
>CM060328.1:52682975-52685475 GCA_030674155.1 Stramonita haemastoma
GTTTTTTATATTTATTATCCGTTTCCAACAGCACATAATGGCCTTCTTATCCAAAAAGCGGAACTGGTTTTTTCATGTGTGCAAGATGCCCTGCATGCTTTTGCATACGGAACTTCGGTTTGTAGTCTCACCCGCGTCTCATTTGTGTGTGTGTCTGCGCGCGCGCGTGCGTGTGTGTGTGTGTACATGCGTGTGTACATGCGTGCGTGCGTTCTTGTGTACATGCGTGCGCGCGTTTTATGGCGTAATGTGTGGAACATTCACCTATACTTAAACGCTCAAGGTTTTCTTTTCTGGTGGAAACAGCTGTACACATACAGCAGAGACCTCAAGCACTATACCCTACCCCAGCTCATGGCAGTGTCTTTGTGTTTGGTTCTCAGACGGCGTGGACGGTCACGACCCTCGGCAGGGCTACTACGACCCCAGGAAAGGCTACTACGACCTGCAGGCCACTCCGGGCAGTGGCGTCGTGAGACAGCCCCCAGCAGAGCGCTGCTGCCCTGGCTGCTGTGTGTGAGTGTGCTGGTGTCGCGGTGGGCAGAGGAGGCCACACCTCACAGACTGCTGCTCTTGTTCTTCACCTGAGTCACGGCGCCGCCTACTTCCCCTTCTCCGCGTCTGGGAGACAGTCTGGTGCGGTGACACGGATGTTGTTTATATACTGGATGACCAAAGCATGAGGTGGATGTCATCGCTGATATCGTTTTTGTTCAGGATGTGGCATCTAACAGGGATTTGTGTTTACTTTGAGCAGAACATACCATCTAAAAAGGATTTTTTTCTGAGCAAGTGTATCTAAAAAGGGTTTTTTTTCTGAACAGAAAGTGTCATCTAAAAAGGGATTTTTTGTTTGTGTCTGGCTACTGTTTAACCGTTTCACGAGGATTTCTTTTGTGTATATTTGATTTTATGGGTCTGAGAAGATTTTATTTGTGTGCACTCTTATTTGTCATATTCTTCCTAAAACAGGTCAAGTCCAAGACATGATGCTATGATCCTGCTGACTGAATTCCCACACGTGTGTATACTTTTTATGGCAGGAGAAGGAAGCACAATGAGGAGGTATGCGGGTATATGTTGGCTTAAGCTCTGACCAAACCAGGGATTAGATCCTTACTCTTGTTGGGCCTCCAAACCTCCATAACCGTGCAAAGTTTAATTAACCACGGGCCACGGCTGTTGTCTATAGGCACGAGACTGCACCGTTTCAGGACTTCGTACCCTGAGCTTACTGTTGCTGCAACTGCATGTGAAGAAGTCTTTGGGATGTCTGTTCTGTTTGTACCTGCAATCAGCAAGCACACTGCAATCTTTGATGCATGATATCATAGTTATAAGGAGTCATACACTGTGAAGAGATTGACTATCGCATGACTTCTTTTGAAGGTTTTTTAACACTGAGTCGGTGCGATAGATGAACAGATAGCTGCCAGTTACCACTGCAGTATAGGCATGAGATACTGCTGGCGAAACGAGAATTTGGGGATTTCTTTTTTTTCTCCTTCTTCTTCTTCTTCTTCTTTTTCTTCTTGCTGCCTGACCGGGCACATAAATCAGGAACATTTTCATGGACTTTACAAGCCATGGGTTCGGTGCACATAGTTATCATACAAACCAGGCTTCTCCTCTGAGAGACAATGTGATGCATTTGCTGAAACAACATTTGGCTGCGGTTTCGAGCAAAGACGGTGATTCTAAACAAGTGCGTGAGTCAAGACAAGTTTGTTCCAGTTTGACTGTTTATGTCATCACATTGTTCTTCTTCTGCCACCTAGTAAAGACAAAAATAACCCGTAACAACTATCACAGTAAAACGATATAAAACTAAAACAGAAGACCCCCCCCCTTCTCTCTCTCATAAAACGCTTGCCTGCAAATCTCTATCAAGCTGAATGAGAACACGTTAAATGTGTTATTGAATTTATTTTTTCCAGTTTCATGTTTTAGTACCAGACCACTTAAACAATAAAGACTCTTTTCCTCCATTGAGAAATCTTGAAACAGAGAATCAGTGTTTTGACCATTGTGTAATTTTGTTTGTGTAGACTAACGGTCTTCGACTAACCGATCAGTGGATAATTTTCGTAGCATTGGCTGATATTCAACAACTACACGTCTATGAAGAGCATAAAATCCGAAGTATTTCCAAATGAAATGAGTGATGTATCAAAAGAGAGCTAGAATGTAAAAGCGTTTTCTTCACTTTCCCGTCAACTTGCAAAGAGAGATAGACTATGCTGGTAAGTTATATGTAAAACAATAGTCCCTTTTTTTGTAATGAAAAGTAATCTTTAATGTCTATGTCTTATTGTCACATTATTTTTGGTGCTCTTTCAAAAGGTCTCTTGCAAAAAGAACATCACGCTGGTTGCAGAATGTATAAATTAATAAACGTGTTTCACATTTTATTTTCAGTTAAAGACCCTTTGCCAAACATGACTTTCAAAACCCCATTGAATTCAATACTGCCGAGAAAAAGGCTGGCTTCTGTGAATCA
>CM060328.1:52687975-52692975 GCA_030674155.1 Stramonita haemastoma
GCGCGCACGCGCACGCGGGGGCGCATATGTGAGAATGCGTATGTGTGTGCGTGTGTGTGTGTCTAGGTCTCTGTGTGTGTAGACTAGCCAGTTTATTTATTGATAGACTGATTTGTTAAGCTTTGTGTTAATTTAGTGTCTGTGTGTGTGTACGAGCCAATATTTTTTATTTACTTATAATCCGGTTTGGTCAACTGTCTATTTGATATCGGTGTGTAGACTAGATGATTTGGGTACCCCAGTACCGAACCCTGTCCCTTTACTTCGTCTGTTCCCCGTTTACCTTTTGAGCTGAGGTGTTTTTATTTTATTTTATTGGCAAACGAATACCAAACATGTAGACAGTAGCTGTGCATGTTAAACTGAACTTGCATACACGACATACAATGTGTGTACACAGAATAATGCTGATGTTTACGACGTGAGTTTTTTGAGCTAACTGAAACGGAACATTATTTATATTTTATTATATTCAATGTTTAGTGTCAGATTTTTAGTAGTGAAACGAGATGCTTTCCGAGGGTAAAATCAGGACTTGCTTTTCTATGTGCCCCAATAATGAACTTTTTTATAAACATATAATCATTTTGTTGGTTTAGTATGCAGAATATTAATGTAATCATCACATTTTATCTACACTTGACTGCTATGAAAAGCGGGAAAATACGGATACGGCTTTCATTTTAGGTGGAAGCAACATGTCTAACTATGAAGGTATATAACATTTTTAACAGCAGGTGTGTGTATTTGCAAAGTTGTGGTTAGAAAAATATGATTCGTTTGTTTGTGCGTGTATGTAAGTGTGTGTGTGTGTGTGTGTGTGTGTGTGTGTGTGTGTGTGTGTGTGTGTGTGTGTGTGTGTGTGTGTGTGTGTGTGTGTGTGTGTGTGTTGGTTTTGTCTGCGTGTGAGAGAAGAGAAGAGAAGAGAGGAGAGGAAAATAGAAAAGAAGAGGACAGGAGAGAACAGAACAGAACACACAGAGAGAGAAGAGAGAGAGAGAGAGAGAGAGAGAGAGAGAGAGAGAGAGAGAGAGAGAGAGAGAGAGAGAGAGAGAGAGAGAGAGAGAGAGAGAGAGAGAGAGAGAGAGTAAAAACTCAGTTTTGAAAGAAACCTTTTTTATACGTATGTAATCAGGCGCACATGCCAAAATACCAATAATGTGGTAGACAGACTGATCGTTTAAATTGATTGATTGTTTGATTGATTCATTGACTCATTGACTGATTGATTAATGACTTTTTTCCTAGGGGCTACAGAGAGGTACTGACATACTTTCTCATCCACGGATTAGAGAGAGAGAGAGAGAGAGAGAGAGAGAGAGAGAGAGGAGAGAGAGAGAGAGAGAGAGAGAGAGAGAGAGAGAGAGAGAGAGAGGAGAGAGAGAGGCAGACAGACAACAAACAGACAGACAGACAGTACTACATTTTCCCCTACTGCATTGGTTGGCATACTGCGCATATATCTACTATTTTTTTTATAAGAATTTTAAAACGAAACATGATATATTTTGTAAAAATATTTCTTTGATATACTGATTAAAATGGACTGAAAAAGAAGAATTGTGAAAAGAAGATGGGATAAGGAAATACTATTAAAAAAAGAAAACATACCATAAAAAGTAAGCAATAGAAGATAAATCTATGTAAGTAAAGAACATAACAAAAAACAGCTCTATCTTTTCAACCAAAAAGTAAGGTTTGCTTAACCCTTAGCTGGGAGAAAGCGAGTGCTGTGACCACTGAGCTAGTCCGTCCCCAATGGCAGTGTACACATAGCATTCTAGAAGTGCAGCTTACGTTACTGCAGATTTCTTAACTTGAAAATCGAGCAGTTCTTCCCGAGTGGAGTGCGTCGCCACAAGATCACCACCGCACATGTAATTTTTTGTTTTTACTTTTTTTTCGTGATTCCAAATCAGAATGGCATTTTTTTTCAATTTGTTTTTGTTTATCATCTAATCTGAAAAGACTAGCACCCAGACCACTACTCGCGTTCTACGAGAGAAAACTGGTTAACACACAGGGATTGAATCCGGACCCGGATTTTTTGCTTTTTAGGCAAGTGCGTTAACTCTAGACCGCCAATTTACCATTCTAACCATCGTCACAAATTGAATGATTCTTCCAAAGGCTACTCTAGAAAGATTTTTTTGTTTATTTTAGTTCACATGTGAAAGAGAAAAGGATGTTAGTGGCTTTTCTTCCCCCCAGAGTTCTAGATATGTCGTTGGAATTAAGACTGATTCGTGAACTCTGTCCAAACCTTGATTATATGAGACGTCATCTTGCGTCCTTTTAAAAAAAAAAATTGAAACGTTTTAAAGAAAACGATCTTTTAGGACAAAACTACTTTAAAGTTTATGCTGATGATTCAGTTGTAGGTGGGAAAATATTGGATTACTATAATTTGAGATGTCTATTTGCATTTTTTTTACATAGTGTTTTTCTGTGGAAAGTTAATTAGGTAGTTCTAAGTGGAACAACACATATTGAAATATGATCTTTCGTCTGATATTGTTTCACAAATGATCAGAATTGGCTATACACCAGAGGATTTTTTGTTTTTGTTTTTTTAAACAGGTTGGAAACACTTACATTATTTTGTACTCAAGTGTTCCGTGTTCATTGCTGTATGTTTTGATCCGTGGTATTTTCTTCTTTATGACACTGAATACTGCATATTTTTATCTATTAAGGAGAGAATTTCGAAACTGATCTTTCACTTAATAATCTTAGGTTATTGATTACCACGCAGTTACTGCATAAGAGGTATTGACTTTAACTGGATTTTTTGTTTACAAAAAAACGTGTGTACTTTTACGCAAGATAGGGTACTAAGGGTTCCACAGCTTTCGAAACAGTAGGAAGGATATTATGGTTTCACACATATATACAAGCACGCACGCACGCACGCACGCACGCACAACCCACACACACACACACACACACACACAACACACACACACACACACACACCACGCACGCACGCACCACACACACACACACACACACACACACACACACACACACACGTCCTCTGGATGAGATTATAAACCGAGGTCACGTGTGCGAACGCACACAGAGCATCTTGCGCACTCGTTAAAACCCGTTCCGCTTTTGAGAAGAGTAGGTTAACGTATGGTGGTTGGGACGGATGACAAAATTGACAAAACTGCATATACAAGGGACTAGATGTAAAAGACCATGAGTGATTATTCCATTATCCTCGGAAGGAAAGAAACACACACAACACACACACACACACCCCACACACACACACACACACACACACACACACACACACACACACACACACACACACACACACACACACGCACATATTTACATACATTCATACATGCATACATGCATACATTCATACATACATACATACATACATACATACAGACATACAGACATACATACACACATACAGCATACAGACAGACAGACATACATACATACATACATGCAACATACATACATACATACATACATACATACATACATACATACATACATACATACATACATACATACATACATACATACATACAACATACATACATACATACATACATACATACATACATGCATACATACATGCACACATACACGGATTATATGATATATATCTATATAGATAGGAGACAGAGAGAAAGGGAGAGAGAAGGGGGAAAGAGAGCGAGCGAGCGAGCGAGCGAGCGAGCGAGCGAGAGGAGAGAGAGAGAGAGAGAGAGAGAGAGAGAGAAGAGGAGAGAGAGAGAGAGAGAGAGAGAGAGAGAGAGAGAGAGAGAGGGGGGGGGGGGGGGGTATTGATACCATTAAGATATATATCATCCGATTCTTCACAGTCTTTACGAAAAATGTTGTTAGGCTTTAAAAGCAATCTTACGGATGTCAGTATCAATGGCACCCAACTGCACAGCAATATGCACGCTCCATTACAAGACATAACTCTTCAGAGGTCAGAATATGGGTGCCTATAATGGTGTTACGATAACATGTTTGAATTCAACCGTACACAGGGAGGTGTCCAGTGTGAACTTAACTGCCTCATAATGATTCCCAGTTGGGATGAATGCACAAAGAATGCGCATGGTAGGTGATCCTCATCGGTTAATCCCAGGAACGCCCAAACGGTGCCATCAGCAGCTGCAGTCAGTGCACTGTTGTTATGATAAATTTGTTGGTCAAAAGAACTGCGTTTTACTTCCCTGGCACATGACTTTTCCTTAGGACTGCTTTATATTCAACGTGTCTACTGCTTTTTAACTTGCTTTTCTTTTGTTAAAAAATGTGTAATGCTTGCTATTACTTTTCATACAATCTGCAGATATCAAGGGAGAGATTCATTTTGCCGGTTTTATTATATTTTGTGTGTCTTTTAGGTCCGAAAGAAATTTTGCTTTGCTGGATATTTTTGTTTGTTTGTTTTTCTTACAAACTGGCTTTTGCAATACTGAGCAGTCCTAAAATGAAATGGATAAACAAGGTTAACGATCATATTCTCTTTACTGTTCTTCGGCCGAATCATATTACTGTTATTTTAAACAAAGATCGTGCATCTACAAGGCTTTTGATGTTGGTTTGTTAGAATTTAATAGCAAGAAGATTACAATCATACACTTTGGCTGACATCCAGTTTTTATTGGGGGTAGTAGCATATGAAACCATTATTATATGATAGAACACACGTATGCGCATATTATATTTGGAGAAATGTACGATCTGATGTTATTAGTTAGGCAAAATAGGGGGAGACTTTTTCTTTTACATGTTATTTAAATATGTTACTTGTTTTTGTCTATATGTGTGTATGGGAGGGATGTGTTGCGTCCCTGTGAGTGTACGTGCGTGTGTGTGTGTGTGGTGTGTGTGTGTGTGTGTGTGTGTGTGTGTGTGTGTGTGTGTGTGTGGTGTGTTGTGTGGTGTGTGCGTGCGTGCGTGTGCGTGTGTGGTGTGTTGTTTGTGTCTATGTGTGTGTCTCTGTGTGTATG
>CM060328.1:52700475-52705475 GCA_030674155.1 Stramonita haemastoma
GGGGACAAGACGAAGAAAAGCACGAGCGCTTATTCCATTATCTTCGATATAAAAGAAAAAAAAAGAAGAAGAAATCTTGTTAATGGAATCTTTTTCTCTGAATCACAAAATTAATGCTATGAAAAGGAGACTACTACTTGCTTCTGAGAAGTCATTAATCCATTATCTTCGATATAAAAGCCAACACAGCTGAAAATAAGGAATAGGACTTTACAAAACACTCCTAAGAATTTTGATTAAAAAAACCCAAAGCATTCAAGGGAGGGTACATTGACAAGAAAATAACATCACCCTTGCGAATACTGCGTACAAGACATCTGGAATGAGTGTGAACAAAATATTATGAACACTTGGAAAGGAGGTGAGGGATGAAAAACGTCTTTTCTGACAACACATAGTGCTTTTCTATATGCTGTCTTCCAGACATCAAAGGGCTGGCAATCTGTGGATGAAAACATTGGATTCTTCATCAACACCATGCTGTGATTTAGAGCATAACGATGTTCTCCCAGTAAAACACAGTACATTCTCCCTGCTCACCCAGCTGTAAATGGGTACCTGCCCTTTTTAGGGTCAGGGAAGGTAAAGCAGCGAGAGAGTGGAGATGGGCCCCGCCCTCAATATTCAATATGCTGGCCTCTGGAGAAGCTGAGGTCTCTGATACCTGCTCCCATACGACCCCACAGGGCACCTTTTTTTTTCCTTCAAAATACTTTTATTAAAGTTGTTGTTTCTAGGAGTTCTCTAGCTTGAGAGTTGTCCAGAGTATGGTTCTGTCTAACTGTGAGACCATAGTGATACGTATACACCTAGTTTGCCTGCATGGCTGTTATCACGTGCCACAGCACAGAGAAAGCTATATTCTGAGTTCAGACCACTTCTTTCTCCTTTGACAATACAATGTGCATTCAAACATCAGGATATGGATGAAAACTATCTTAACACAACATTCCAAAGCATGCAAGCATTTTCATTTATACCCTGGCGCTTCCCTTTACGTCAAAAAATGGCACATGATTTGGTCTGGGCCACTCTACTATGTGAGGACTAATGTGATAACTTTCTATCAGTCTGACTATATCCTTCCTAATCACATGTTTTCTTTAAGGCCCACAGCATGCTTTTAGTTAAAACTGACAACACAGGTTCCTTATTTTGATGAATCATGTGATAATCTCCATCAGTCTGACTAAATGTTTCATTATTACCTCTTTTCTATAAAGCCCATGGCCCACAGCAGTCGTCTGATAAGAAAATGACAACAAAGGCTGCTTACCATGTCCGCAGGTTGAATTCTGTACCAAACGTTTCTGTCTGAAGTCACAACTAAGAGGGTTTCTTGCCATGCCTATATGTCATGGCCTGAGCCAATATATTTTTTTTTCTGAATAGACAACAAAGCAGAATAATCAGAATTGTACACATTTTAGGCGTGGCACACTGTGAACGTCTGTTTTATGTTCCCCAATAAAAACCAGTTTGATGCTGTACAGTTGATTTACTTGACGTTTCTTCTAATGCCAGTTCTACTAAAAAAAAATTGTCTTTGAAACATTGACATATCCAGCATATACACACAGCACGGTCTTTAGCGTATACACCTTCTAAACAGAGATTTTATTTTTTAAAGATGATTCTTATTTGAAACACGAATATGTTCTATGATTTGCAGTCAATAAAATATCTATTTCAAAATGCTTTTTTTGCTTTCATATGGAATGCAGAAGGAACATGTGAATATCACGCTTTGATTTCACATGCACACATTTGCCGCCGAGTCAAACTGCCTGATCATATGAACAATTTGATACCGACCAACTATAAAACACACACACACACACACACACACACACACACACACACACACACACACACACACATGCATATACATACACACATGCACATACATACACACACACGCGCACGCGCGCGCGCGCGCCACACCACACACACACACGTTATTAGTGGATTAAATTTCATATAAGTATTTGTTTTCAAAATAATTATTTTTACCTGCAGATGAGCATTTACAGAGAGTGACACAACAATCAAAAACGGGTATGTGTGACCAGTTTGAAAGTAAATCGTATTCCCCCTCTCTCTTTTTTCATCCATGACATAAAACAAGGATCCCAGCAGACACCCTTCTACCATCCAAAGAAAACCAAACGTCATTACCAAAGGGCAGTGAACTGAAGTTGCCCAGGAGGAGTTAAGTCCCGTGATGCCAGCAGATAAAACAGACGGCCGTTGACAACCTGCAGCAAATGGAGTGTGGGAGGGAGGCAGGTAGGGGAGAAACGAGTCCAGTTTTGTCTGTCTGTTGGGAAGTTTTCTGAGTGGAGTCGGGATGACTGCACACTAGCAGGACGGAGATTTGTCCTGTCTTTTTGTCCGTGTTTTTACCAATGATTGATTTCCCCTTTGTTCCTTTGGGTTTTTTTGTTCATTTGCATGGCTTCTTGCTCTCTTACAGTCTGCCTGAAGTTTGTCTGTCTGCATTTCTTGTCTGTCTTTCTTTCTCTGTCTCTATCTCGTCTCCCTCTGTCTGTCTCTTCTTCTGTCTGTCTGTCTGTCTGTCTGTCTGTCTGTCTGTCTGTCTGTCTCGTCTGTCTTCTGTCTTCTGTCTGTCTTTTCCTGTCTCTCTCTCTCTCTCTCTCTCTCTCTCTCTCTCTCTCTCTCTCTCTCTCTCTCTCTCTCTCTCTCTCAAAGTCTTTACCTTTCGACAAAAAATGCCTTGTTGTTGGTTTTTAAAACAGTTTTTGCGTTTTCAAACAGGTGCAGACAGGTAGGGAGAGGTGCAGACATGTGCACCTTTGGAGAACCGTTGAAAAGAAAAGCAATCGCATTCCCAGTGCGTCCCTGCGATAAATTAGGCTGGTTTGGGGCTTCAGTTTTTACCCCCTACCTTTTCCCATTTCTTTTGCACATATGTCTTATCGATAAGGTACATGCCTTCTCTGTAACTGTTTTATGCTTTCTTAATTAGCTGTATATCTGCTTCTCTGTAACTGTTTTATATTTTCTCAATTAGGTGTGTATTTGCTTCCCTAAAACTGTTTGATATTTTCTCAATTATCTGTGTGCTTCTTTAAAACTGTTTTATACTTCTCAATTAGCTGTGTATCTGCTTTTCTGTTTTATACTGTCTCAATTAGCTGTGTAAGGTTTCTCTGTAACTCTTATACTCTCTCAATAAGGTGTGTATCTGCTTCTCTAACTGTTTTATACCTTCTCAATTAGCTCTGTATCTGCTTTTCTGTGTTATACTTTCTCAATTAGGTGTGATCTGCTTTTCTCTGTTTTATACTTTCTCAATTACTGTGTATCTGCTTCCTGTAACTCTTATACTTTCTCAATTACCTGTGGGATCTGCTTTTTCTGTTTTATACTTTCGCAATTGATGTGTACTGCTTATTCTGTAACTCTTATACTCTCTCAATTACCTGTGTATCTGCTTTTCTGTTTCTTCTTTCTCAATTAGCTGTGTACCCGCTTCTCTGTAACTTTTATACTTTCTTAATTAGCTGTGTATCTGCTTTCTGTAACTGTTTTTATTTCTCAATTAGCTGTGTATCTGCTTCTCTCTAACTTTTTATAGCTTTCTCAATTAGCTGTGTATCTGCTTGTTGTAACTGTTTTATACTTTTCTCAATTCGCTGTGTATCTACTTCTCTCTAACTTTTCTATACTTTCTCAATTAGCTGTGTATCTGCTTCTCTCTCTTTCTATACTTTCTCAATTAGCGATGTACCAGCAAGATTCGCTGCTCTGCTCATGAACTAATTGGCCAACAGTGTGACCAACTTTAAGCTGCATAAAGGTAAACCGAATACCTTTTTTTCCAATTCTCGTATTGATATGAAGGTAACCTTGTCAACTTGATTGATTGAAACTGACGGAGAGAAGAAACTTGCAGAGGTTGTGAAACAGAATGGGGTCAGGGCACTATACTATAATCTACATAGTACAAGTGAAACACACACACACACACACACACACACACACACACACACACACACACACACACACACACACGAACGCACGCACACATGACGCACGCACGCAGCACACGCACGTATGTACGCACACACGCATGCACACACACCACACACACACACACACACACACACACACACACACAAGCTATATAATAACATTCTGAGGCACATTAACCAACACAACATACCCTACTATAACCTTGTCACCTTGCTCGATCACTGAGCTATCGACATTGCTGTCAATGCGCTAGGGCCTACCCCTGCTTTTCCTTGGCTTCAGTGTACACGCAACAGCTAATCACAGAGCTAAAAGTATGATTAGTTTGTGCTTGTCGATCACCATTCTCACACAACACCGGTTTGTACGCCTCCTTTCAAAGGCAAAGGGCACTGGTACAGAGCTTAAGTCAGCTGAGGGGAAGTGCAATCAGAGCAAGTGGAATCAAGGGTGTAAGTGACGATGCTGGTGGCCAAAAATGTGTAACAAAAGGCTCCACAAAAATATATATAAACAACTAAACCCTAAAAGTGACATCTTTGTCCCTTTAATTTCCATCTTGCTAACCCCCCCCCCCCCCCTCTCTCTCTCTCTCTCTAGAAAAAATAATAAACCCAAGCCCCCAAGAAAAAACCATGAACGTATTTTATAAAACTACGTAACTTTCTAACATCCATGACGTAAAACAGACTCAAGGCAGACTGTTGGTTTAACACAAAAGGCAATGTCATTAACAAAGGGCAGTAACTGAAGTTGCGCAGCAGGAGTTACGTCCCGTGATGCCAGCAGATAAAACAGACGGCCGTTGACAACCTAAAGCAAATGGTGTGGGGGGAATGGAGGTAGGTGGGGGTGAAAGGAGTCCATTTTGGTCTGTCTGTTGGGTTTTCTGAGTGGGATATGGTCAGGGGCATGAAAAGACGAAGGAAGATCTGTCCGTGTGTTAATGTCTGTGTATTTACTATGGAATTTACTCCTCGTTGTGGTTTGTGTGCATGTAC
>CM060328.1:52710475-52727975 GCA_030674155.1 Stramonita haemastoma
TTTTCTTAGACATACGTGATTATAAGTCTAGAAATGTGCAAGCATGTGTGGAAAAGGGCAAAGAAGTACAAACAGATGTTTGCAGGTGCACGGGTTGAGAAGCAGAGAAAGGAAACATAATGGATTAACCACTACATACCTGCTAATATGCTGATTTATGTGCCAGGTTTTGTGCATTCTTTACACCCTCTGTCTCTCTCTGTCTGTCTCTGTCTCTCTCTCTCTCTCACTCCTTTATTTCTTTCTTTATTGCGCTGCCTTTCTTTCTGTCTGTTTATCTGTCTGTCTGTCTTTACACACACACCACACACATACTCACACACACACACACACACACATGCACACACAACACACACACACACACACACACACACACACACACACACACACACAACAACACACACACACACACTCAAATAACAAACATACAAATTGAAAAACTAGTAGAAGTTAGTTAACTTCTTGCATCATCTCTGACACACAAAAGGACCCCTATCGACACATTGCACATGCCAAATAAACACACCCATTAACAAAGAGCAGTAACAGGAAGTCACCCTGTGGGAGATTAACCCATCCTCTCCCTTCCCCCTCCCCCCAAAAAAAATACCAGCAGATAAAACAGCCAATGAAAAGTGTGGGGAAGGTAGGAGAGCGTGGGGGTAAGAGGAGTCCATTTTTGTCTGTATGTCTGAGTTTTTGTGATGAATCTAAGAACCGGAAAGCAAGGAAGGGAAATGTGTCCTTGTCTTGTTGCGTGTTTCTTATCCAATGATGCTTTTCTTCTTCCTTTTGGCTGACTCTATGTTTTCCTGGTAGCCTGCTGGAGTGCATGATTTACTGTCTCTTTCTGTGTTTCTTTCAGTGCCCATAAATGTCCGTCTCTGTCTCTGTCTCTTTCAGTGGCCATAAATGTCCGTCTTTCTCACGGACCCTCTCTGTCAAGGCCAGTCTGTGATTCTTTTTCTTTTCTCTTTGTCTGATGCCTATCTGTCTCTCTCCATCTTGCTTTCTCTCTATCTCTCTCTTCATGGCTGTCTTTCCCTTTCCCTTTCCCCTTCCCTTCCCCCCCCCCCCTCTCTCTCTCTATCTGGGGAACAGATAGCCTAGTGGTCAGAACATTGCGCTGGCAATTTGACGACACAGGTTCGAGTCTGGTCAAGGAGATTGTTCTCCTAGAGTTAACATCAGTGCTGACTCCACTCTCCCCAGAAATCCTTGGGATGAGACCTTAAAAAAAGCCGACAAAAGAAAAGAGAGAGAGGCAGATATATAGGCAGACAGAAAGATGAAGTAACGGGTCTCTAACAGACAAACACACACCCAGCATAAAGGCCAAGTCTCTGGAGAGACAACGGATAACAGACTGAAGGGAATGATTGGTTAGCTATGGAAATTCGTAGTGGACCCTTTTGGTCTTTGGCCAAAACAGCATATCACACCAACTGGCATAGTGATACCGGCTATATCACAGAACTCCCGTGATAGTTTTCTGTCTGTTCGATTGTTGTGATGTAGTTTTTTAAAAAATAATTTTATTGTTATTTTGTGTGTATATTAAATTTTAGATTATCATTTTTGTTTACCTTTATCCATACAGAGACATATGCATATATATAATTGTATATACATATATATAACTTTATATATATATATATATATATATATATATATATATATATATATATATATATAACTTTGAGAAAAATAAAGAAAAAACTAGCGAAAAGAACCGGTTACAACTTAATTCTCATCCAAAGAAAAAAATTGTGAAAGAATTTTTAAAAAAAACATAGCTAACAACGACAAAAAAACTTGGTAGAGAAAGAGAGGATAGAGAAACAGGAAGACAGACAGGGATGGAGACAGACAGGAACATGCAGAAGGAGAGAGCAAAATCGAAACGAATAAATCATATACAGACACCAAAGTATAGAGACAGCCAAGAACAAAGACACACTGACATGTGTTACTTAAGACAGCCATACACAGACCACATAAAGAGAAAAGAACAGAAGAACGGGGAAGGGGGAGGGTATATCTAGCCACTCACTCCAGCATGTCCAGTTTGGGGCGCTAACATGTTTATATCTTTCATGAAACCCACCCTCACCTCCATTTTTTAATAATTAAATAACAAATTATATGACCTTCCTAATATTCACCCTTTTGCTTCCCCCCCTGCCCCCTCCCTTTTTCAAATCCCTTTTAACTTATGTGTTTGTAGCACCAAATTACTTTCTGCAAAACTGCAGGAAAAGTCGTGTGGTAGATCATGTTCTCTCTTTGTACGAATGGCATAGATTTATTGGAGAGGCATGAGGTGAAAGGTCCAGCTTTGTTGACTTTGTTTCCAAGATGCACGCAGTAATATTTTACTCTTTTTTATCCCTTTCTTTTCGACCTGAAAGGTCACCAAGCGCAATGACCTCTACTTCTTGTCTCTCCCCACTTTCCTCCCGCTTTCTCAAACCACACCTCACCCACTCTACGTGTCTCTGACACAAATTGGCTTTGGAAAAGAAGATTTCAGAATATATATATATTATATATATATATATATATATATATATATATATATATATATATATATATATATATATATCAATATTTAATTAATTATTGCAGTTACCCTCTCTCCCTTCATTTTTTTTTTCTCACATTGAGCTCTCTCTCTCTCTCTCTCTCTCTCTCTCTCTCTCTCTCTCTCTCTCTCTCTCTCTCTCTCTCTCTCTCTCTCTCTCTCTCTCTCTCTCTCTCTCTCTCTCTCTCTTTCTCTTCTTCTCCTCTTCTCCTTCTTGCAATGAAAAGACAAAAATACTGTCTTGAAGCAGAAGGAGGAAATTTTAATACATTGACTCTCATTAAAAAAAATTTCCTCTTAACAGAGGGTCGGTCACAAAGCACAGGTTTCTCTTCGCGAGCCGTCATCTCCTTTCTCCTCCATTTTTTTTTACCCTGTATGTCTTTAGCCTAACTAGCTTCTGCCAGTCTCACAGAAGGTGTGTCGATATTGTGGTGATAATGTTCTCTTCTTGTAAGGATGAGCAGGATTTATCCAAGGGATAAAGAGACAATCCACTTCTGTTCATTATCTTGCCTTCGATTGCTAAGTCTGATTGATCTTTGTCTCTTTCTCATTCTCTTTTTTTCTATTGTGCCTTAATGTCCAGTCTGTCCTTATGCTTTTGCTCCTTCTATTTAGAGTATGTCTTTTTCCTTGACACTTATTCTAAGACAGTTAAAGTTCGTTATAGAAGAAGAAATAAGATGCAAGATGAGTAACAGGAAGAAAAAATGCAGAAGAAAAAGAAGAAAGAAGAAGATTGAAGAAGAAGAGATGCGAGAAGAAAGAGAGGAAGAAGACGAAGAAGAAGAAAAGCGAAGAAGAGAAGAATTCTGAAAGAAGAAGAAGAAGAATTCTGAAAAGAAGAAGAAGAAGAATTCTGAAGAAGAGAATTGAAGAAGAAGAATTCTGAAGAAGAAGAAGAAGAAGAAGAAGAAGAAAGAGAAGAAGAAGGAAAGAAGAAGAAGAAGAAAAGAATTCTGAAGAAGAAGAAGAAGAATCTGAGAAGAAGAAGAAGAGAACGAAGAAGGAGAGAGAAGAAGAAGAAGAATTCTGAAGAAGAAGAAGAGAAGAAGAAGAAAAGAAGAAGAAGAGAAGAGAAAGAAGAAGAAGAAAAGAAGAAGAAGAAGAAGAAGAAGAAGAAGAAGAAGAGAAGAAGAAGAAGAGAGAAGGAGATGAAGTAGAAGCGTTCAATTGGTTCCAGGCTCACAACGGACAGCCATCCACTTGGTAACCACGCTCAATGTTACTTAACATTGCTTTGGGGAAAGGTAGTGCTCTGACCACTGAGCTATCCCGGCCTCTACTCATACATACATACATACATACATACATACATACATACATACCATACATACATTACATACATACATACATACTTACATACTACATACATACATAATATCATACTACAGATGCACATAAGACAGACAAAATGCAGTGACAGACTGGAAAGAGCAATGTATCACTTTCTTCCAGAAATGTAATAAAACATTTACTCGAAACATGATTGAGTACACACCGACCAAAACCGAAACAATTGAGTGATATTGGGTTTTTTTGTTTTATTTGTCATTTTTTTTCAAAGATTTCGACAAATACTTAAATAAATCATCATTCAGATTGGCAGCCACACTTGGCAAAATGATACAATATTTGCAAATATGCTGAGTAAAACAAGAATTTTGGTTTATTTCAAGTGGCAGACCCACGAATATATGTTACCTGTTTGAATGATTGTGATCTTTGCTTGTTTGCTTATTTCCTGTTTGAGTGCTTATTTGTTTCTTTTCTTTTGAGTTTCCTTATTAAGATTTTTTTTATCATGTTTTAAAATTTTATAATGTATTTGACTTTGAAGAAGATGATGGGTGATTTTTCAAAAGTTTTGGTTTAAAGGTCACGACCACCCTTTATTTGCTTTGTTATATTATATTCATTTTTCTTTAAACAAAAAGTGGCACAGTTTCAGACATAGAGGGCGACATCAAAGGCAAGTTGTAATATGGATCAATGTTCTTCTTTCGAGGTCTCAAAAGATTTATCCCAAAGGATTATCAGAACGGCCAGGTTGCTGAATTATGTAGGTTTGTGTGTCTTTACTCTCTGTATCAGATCTAACACCTTCTGTCTGTAAATCATTGGGCCCTTCCTTCTTTGTCTTCTATTTTTACCATTGCTTCCTTTGTTCTCTCTCTCTCTCTCTCTCTGTCTCTCTCTCTCTCTTTCTGTCTCTTCTTCTGTCGTCTGTCTTCTGTCGTCGTCTGTCTCTCTCTCTCTCTCTCTCTCTCTCTCTCTCTCTCTTCTCTCTCTCTCTCTTCTTTCTCTCTCTGTCTCTCTCTTCTTCTCTCTCTCCCTCTCTCCTAGTATGTCTATTTGTCTCTGTCTTCTGTGTCCTGTCTCTGTCTCTTTTTGGTGGCTTCTGACCACGAAGAAGGATGGAGTATTGTACGAGGTCAACTTCAAGTGAAGAATTGCTAGTACCTTAATTGCCTTGGTGAATATTATAACATACAGAAGATCATATGTGCGTTAAAGATCCTGTCATCAGCATTGTTCAATGGGCTACGAAACCACGAACATGCTCAGGATATATCCGGAATTCGGAATGCTGTTACCTTTATGGTGGGCAAAAACGATCGCACACGCAAAACCTCACCATTGGTAACCACGAAGCTCCAAGAATGAGGAACGAAGCAAAATACTATAATCAGAACCAGTCAGATGTTACATCGTAGGTGTGGCTTTTTTCAATGTGAATCACAAGACTATATCCTTACAAATTCAAATTCGAATTTAGAATAGTTTAATATCTCTTAATCAGAGAGATTCCGGTGGGTTACAAGCCATATATATAAAAATAATAACCACACAAAAATGACATCAATATAGCTCAACACAGGTTCTGAACATCAGCACGCACCCATCACAGCACAAAGAGCACCCATAAGTCAGCAACACCTGTAGCCTACACTGTAGCCTAGCAGTGCCAAGCAGCTGAGGGAAGAGCTACAAGACAAATGCATTAACTGTGGACGACTTACTGGCTCACTGAACGGCCTGAGAGTTTTTAGGTTCCTGTGTTGGACATGTTGTATTAGGTACCGGTGAACACCTTTCTCCCAGCGGTCTGTTGTGTAGGCCTATGTTCTGGAACAAAGTGTGAAAATGGATTTTGTGTTTTAGCGCCTTTACAGACTTGTTCAGTGGCAGCGAAAAATCGACATAGCTGAAAAAAAGTGATAGTCCTTTGTGTTTTAAGTCAGGCCATACCTGAGTCTGTTTGTGTCTCATCCATTCTCTCTCTCTCTGCTAGCCTGTCTTTGTGGCTGTATGCTGTGGTGTGTGTGTGTGTGTGTGTGTGTGTGTGTGTGTGTGTGTGTGTGTGTGTGTGTGTGTGTGTGTGTTTGTGTGTGTGTATGTTTGTGTGTGTCTGTATTTCTCGGTATATCCTGGTGTCAGAGTGATGCGCTCGTGATCTGCTGACCACGGTTCAAATCTCGATCAAGAGGTCTTTTCCTCTGAAGTTAACATCAGTGTCGACTCCACTTCCCCCAAAAGTCTTTCAGATGAGACTATAAATCGGTGTCCGGTGTGCAAATTTACGCAGAACATCTTGTACACTCGATAAAAAAAATGTTTGGCTTTTCCGAAGAAAAGGCCAATTTACAAAACTGTTTACACACGAGGACTTAAAGTAAGAAGAAGCACATGAATGCTCATTTCATTATCCTCGAAATAAAAGAATAAACAAAATGAAATGGTATCTATGTATGTCAGTCTCTCTGTGTCTATAGTTTTGTTTGTGTCGCAGACTTTCTGTCTATCTGTCTGTCTGTCTGTTGTCTGTCTGTCTGTCTGTCTTAAAGAAGTCATATCGTCACACTTGTCTTTTTTGCTCTCGAAAAGAAGAACTGAATCTTAGCATGCCAGACTAGTAAGTTCTCACATGGGTATTTTATTGTATTTTTGCATTTCTGCTTTTTTACCAGCCTCAAGTCAATCTCTCTCTGTCTCTCCCAGTTTTTTTTTCTGCATCCGAGTTTATATGCATCATTATGTGTTTGTGTGCTGTGTGTGTGTGTGTGTGTGTGTGTGTGTGTGTGTGTGTGTGTGTGTGTGTGTGTGTGTGTGTGTGTGTGTGTGTATATATAAGTGTGTGTGTGTAAGTGTGTGAGTGATGGAGATAGGGGAGACAAACACAAACACACACACACACACACACACACACACGCGCGCGCACACGTACACACACATAACATACACACAAATACACAAAACACACACTAACATACACACATATACACATACACATTCACACACACACACATACACACACACACACACACACACACACACACAACACACACACACACACACACACACACACACACACACACACACACACACACACACACACACACACACAACACCACTACGTTAACCGTGACATTGGTTTTGTTCGCACAGTTCAGACCTACGTGGTTTTTTTCCAAAAAGAACATATCCTGATGTCTGACTCTTCTGTGCCGGTTGGTGCTGTTGGTATTTGGAGGCAACGCTAGCAGAACTAATCCTACAGAACAAACGCATTAGCTTGTGGATGGCTGCTAGGCTTTTTTCAACAGCAGCCGTGACGTCAGCTGCCTGTGTGAAGCAGCCTGATGCAGGCAGTAACGTCACGCTCTCACACCTTGCCCTCACTGGTCGGCTTAGCTGATGATTGTCTCCGAAGAAGTGTGAACATTTGAGTGTGTGTTGAAATGCTCTTACCTTTTAGACAATAGTTGCCCGAAAGAAAGGTAGAATAACTCAATAAAGTTAACCGGGTGCATCTATTTCAAGAACAAGTTTGTTTTTCTTCTTCTTCTCTTTCGTTGTCAAATTAATGCTAATACAGCAGTTATTGTTGTTTGCAATAATTATGAGCGAAAATGCGTTTCGGTGCCGTTAAGCACCTGACTAAACCAGGCCCTGCTGCTTATGGAAACAATGTCGTGGTCAACGTAGTGCTGTGTGCGTGCGTGCGTGTGTGTGCGTGTGTGTGTGTGTTTGTGTGTGTGTGTGTATGTATGTGTGAGTGTGTTTGTGTGTATGTGTTTCTTTCAGCGACCATATTTTTCTCTATCTCTATTTTTGTACGTATATCTGGTTATCTGCATACCTGCATGCCTGCCTGCCTACCTGCCTGTCTGCCTGTCTGCCTATCTGTCTGTCTGTCTGTCTGTCTGACTCCCTCCCTCCCTCCCTCTCTGTATTTTTATTCATTTATCTAGCTAGCACAAATGCACACAAGCGCGCAATGTGTGGCACATATGCCTATGGCATTACACTACAATACATGTAAAGGATTACATGGAAATGTCTCTTTATATAACAGTTAAGCTATTGTATCATCCAGCAAACTTGTAGACAAGTTAAACTGAAGGCAGCGTAAAAATACAATTATTGGTTTGAAGAAGTGTTCGGAACTGGTTTATCAGAGCAATGAAATTTATGACACATTGATTTGGAGAACTTCTTAGAATACATCAGTTGGAATAACTGCTTAGAATAAGTCAGATAGCATAACTATTCAGAATAGGTAGGTTTAATTGGCTTTTGCATAGAAAGGCTAAAGTGTACAAGCTAACCAATCATATAGTGTTTTTTTTAATCACTTCTGTAACCTTATATACCATAGCAGTTTCCGTCTTTACAATTCATCCTTTTGTGTTTACCAGTGTCGAGCTAGTGGGAAAAATAGGTGACAGATCAAAGTAAGGGGAGAGAGAGAGAGAGAGAGAGAGAGAGAGAGAGAGAGAGAGAGAGAGAGAGAGAGAGAGAGAGAGAGAGAGAGAGAGAGAGAGAGAGTTTTGCTGAATGGGCGGGTGGGGTTTGCTTCCTGTGTTGAACATGTTTTGCTCTGTGGCGATTTACACTTTTCACTTAGCGGTCGGTTTATTAGAAGTATCTTCTTTATGTAACGAGGTATAGGAGTGAGCAGGCAGAAACAGACAGACAGAGACAAGCAACAATACAGGGCAAAGAATCGAGAGAAGGACAAACAAAAACAAAGATAGACACGGAAACAGGAAGACTTAGGCTGAGGCAGATGGAACACAAATTGAAAGAGAGACACCTTAACCGATTTTGAAATTAAGGTGAGTGAGAGAGAGAGAGAGACAGACAGACAGACAGAGAGAGTTAGAGACAGACAGACAGAGAGTGACAGAGAGGGACAGAGAGAGACGGAGCCAGAGACAGACATAAGGACACACAAATATACCGAACGCCATGACAGTTAACAAGGATAGAGAGAGAATGAGAAAGAGACAGAGACAGAGACAGAGAGATAGAGAGAGAGACAGAGACAGAGACAGAGAGACGGAGACAGAGAGACGGAGACAGAGAGACAGAGACAGAGATAGAGAGATTGATATTTTTTTTATTTATTCTTTGAGAGAGAGAGAGAGAGAGAGAGAGAGAGAGAGAGAGAGAGAGAGAGAGAGAGAGAGAGAGAGAGAGAGAGAGAGAGAGAGAGAGAGAGAGACAGACAGACAGACAGACAGACAGACAGACAGACAGACAGACAGACAGACAGACAGACAGACAGAGAGACAGAGAGAGAGACAGAGAGAGAGACAGAGAGAGACAGAGACAGAGACAGAGAGAGAGAGAGAGAGAGAGAGAGAGAGAGAGAGAGAGAGAGAGAGAGAGAGAGAGAGAGAGAGAGAGAACGAACACGTGCCTCACCATTTAGCACATTGGACGTGTTTTTGACAGATTGTTAATGCCTTTCATAATTTGGAAAGAAAGTGTGACTTCTTTTTTTCCCTGTTCAACCTTTAACATTTTCCTTGTGAAAATGAGATTAGAACGGACATTCAATTCTATTCGGAGAAAATTACTTTTTTCTGCGCAATTTGCATTTTTTTGTATTGTCTTGTATGCATTTTTAGTATTAAGAAGAAGAAAAAGACTACAAAGATTAATGCTAAGGAGAAGAAGAAGAAGGAAAAGAACAAGAAAGACAATGTGGAGAAGCAGAAGAAGAAGAAGAAGAAAAACGAGAAGAAAAACGAGAAGAAAAACGAGAAGAAAAGGAACAACAAAGGAACAAGAAGGACGGTGGCAGGATGGTTAAGACGTTCGCCTGCCAATATGTAAACCGCGGGCTTCTGTTTTCGTACCCAGCTCGCCCATCTTCCCAGTTTGACAAAAAAAGCGAACTGAATGTCAAAGTCATTCGGATGAGACTATAAACCGAGGTCCCGTGTGCGAACGCACGCAGAACATCTTGCGCACACGTTAAAATCCCGTTCCGCCTTTCGGAAGAGCAGGCCATCGTGTGCCAGTGGGAACAGATGACATTTACAAAATTGTATACACACGGGGACTGGATGTAAAAAAAGCACATGATTGCTTATTCCATTATCCTCGATATAAAAGAATAAATCAAATCAAATCAAAATCAATGGAGCTTTCAGAAAGGAAGTGTGCATCTGAAACACGGTTTGATGGCTGTATGCTGGGTATGCTTATGTCAGCAATGTTCCCAGCAATAGTATGCTTACTCTTGTGTGCAAATAACAGATTTGAAGTTTCCTGTCTGTGCAAAATAGTGCGTAAGTGTTTCCACACAGGGCAAACAGATGAATTATGATAGCATACAAAAAAAACTGGAGAGAACTGATAAAGCAATTACATCGTTAGGACGTATACAGATTTTGTTGTTTGAAACTATTATACAAAATTAAAAAAAACGTATATATATACATATACATACATACATACATACATACATACATACATACATACATACATACATACATACATACATACATACATACATACATACATACATACATACATACATACACACACACACACACACATATATATATATATATATATATATATATATATATATATATATATATATATATATATATATATATATATATATCTGTCTGTCTGTCTGTCTGTCTGTCTGTCTGTACGTCTGTCTCTCTCTTTTTCTCTCTCTATGTCTGTTGAAAAATACATCCCATCTCGTTATAGGCAATACCCTTCAGAAAAAAACATTGAAACTTATGATGCAAGATGACAAAAGCCTTCATGACTTAGGACGATTCATATATCATTCCAACAAAAGGCGTTCTGCTTTAGAATGATGGCTGTAGCAAAATGATTAACGTATTTCTCAAGTTGTTTCAGTGTCTTATGCTACTCTGTGTACAATTTGTGCCCTAACTATCAATTCTCTAATCAATTTTTGTTATTCATTCATTTATTTAGTTCGTTACTAAATTTATGTTTAGTCTAAAATGTTGCAAACATTTTAATCAGATGTATGCTAATACCACAAGTGAATGTTATAATCGTTGTGCTTGGAAGTGTTTTCAGGTGCATTCTTGGAAAGGATTGAGAACGAAATTAATGTGTGGGGGGAGGGGGGGGGGGATAGCGAGTGTGTGAAATTGTAATGGGTCCGGTGGCCTTCTACATAAAATCGTTCAGAGTTCAGAGTTCAGAGTTCTCTCTATGTCTCTGTCTGTCTGTCTGTCTTTCTCTCTCTCTGTCTCTCTCTCTCTCTCACACACACACACACACACACACACACACACACACAACACACACACACACACACACACACACACACTCACACACACACACACACACACACACCAAAGCCTCTTTGGGCACACCCTTTACTGTGTTGATAGTCTGGTACCTAGATGTTCATCTCGTGTATTTCAGCACTGGCCAGTGTTCTCAGCTTAGAGCAGAGGCGCGGCTGTGCCTTATCTCAGTGTCTCTAGCACTTTGTAAGGGGCGGTGCCCGTTTGCCCACGCAACTGCCCACCTCTGCAAGCTTCACAATAGTACCGTTCACACTCTTGGTGTACATTGGGTTTGCTTGTTTATTTGTTTGTTTGTCTTATGGGTGTTTCGATATTAAAGAGCTTTGACAATCTTTTTTTGTGGGACGTGCGCACTAACTGATTAGGGGAAAGATATATATAATATATATATATATATATATATATATATATATATATATATATATATTATATATATATATATATATATATATATAGATAGATAGATAGATAGATAGATAGAGAGAGAGAGAGAGAGATTCAATGATTCAATGATTCAAATGTTTAATGTGTTTTGGCCATAGGCATACATACACATTGTGGGAGGGTAGGGGTTGGGTCGTCCATTAATACAGAACACTGAAATGTAACATATTCCCAATCAAAAATACAAAGGTTCCACACATTTATAGTTGCACAAAAAAGCATTTAGATACTCCAAATTCACAACTATTTCTGTTAAACAACAGCAACAAAAACAACAACAATTAATAAAAAAGAAAATCGCTGGGCAAACCTCATGTTAACTTCCGAAAAGGCTGGGGGTGGGGTGGGATTATCGAAACTGAAGATGAACTAACTTTCACAAATTGCTTGTCTTCTTTTAATGGCATGAAATACATATTTACCAACATGGCGACAGAGATCTTCACTCTTTCCAGCTAGCAGTCTTGACAGCGGTAAATGAAGAAAATCTTTAAGGAACTTTTCTCTCATATCATTATATAAGGGACAAGCAAGTAAGAAATGTTTTTCATTTTCTTCCTGATAACCACATGCACATTGCTTATCCATCGGATGTTCACTGTACCTATACATGTTGCAGTTTATTGGTAACACGCCTAGCCTTATATGTGAGAAAGCGACCCTAAAACACACTATGTCAATGCATGCGAGATATCTTTCTTTGCCAAAGGAATCTTTAAAAGTTCTGTACATTTCATATCTACTCCCTTCACATATGGTCGATGACCATTCCTGCATGTATATATCAACTAATCTTTGTTTGAAAGCATTGATAAAACTACGTACGTTACTGGTACCTTGATTTGTCCATACAAACTGAAAACCTGTTTTACATAGAATTTCTTTAATATCTGTCACCCAGCATTTTTTCCCCCGATCATCTAAAGACAATAACATTTGGTAACATTGTTTTGGAAGTCTGTCTGCTTCCATCTGCAGTATACGAAGCCAGTACTTAACAGATCTGACTGTTGTGTTAATAAAAAGAGGATATCTTCCTAGCTCACCATACACTAGTTTATTCGGTGTTTTCAAAGGTACCCCCAGATATCGCTTGCAAGCTAAGAGGTGTACTTTTTCAAGGTTATCTAGTCTATTAACTCCCCAGACTTCCGAGGAATACATCAATATGGACTGCACTTTTGCGTCAAATATCTTGAAAAAAGTTTTTTGTGTCATTTCTTTGCATTTTGAATAGGCTCTACTTAATATATGTACTGCTCTTTTTCCTTTAGTGACAAAAGCAGCAGTTCCAAGTTTACAGCTTAGTCTTGTAGTAAATGTGAATCCGAGGTACGTGTAACTATTTACAACTTCCACAAGATCACCATCATAAAACCATTTTTCATTTTTTGATAGGTGTCCACCTTTTCTAAAAACCATAACCTTAGTCTTCTCTTTGTTAACTCTAAGCTTTAGTTTATCACAACAAGTCTTTAAATGGTTTAATTGAGTCTGCAGTCCTCTTGGAGTGGTTGATAACAAAACAACGTCATCGGCAAATAAGAGAATAAACAATTCTGTCGCAGTTGGGAGAAGCTGAATACCATGAACACCAACTTCATTGATATGCTGAGCTAAATTATTTATAAACAGTGAAAAAAGGGTAGGACTAAGAACACAGCCTTGGCGAACTCCTGTAGGACAATGGAAAAAGTCGGTATATTCGTTATTAATTCTGACACAGGATAGAAGTGAGCTATACATAGCTTTGAGGGAGCAAAAGAACTTCCCTCTGACTCCTTCATTAATAAGAGCTTCAAGTAATTTTTGGTGATGTACAGAGTCAAAAGCTTTTTTAATATCAACAAATGTCACATACAGTTTTCTTTTCCCGCTATTAAGACATTTCTGTATAACAGAATACAATGTAAAGATATGGTCAACCGTGGAACGGCTTCTCCTAAAACCAGCCTGGTTTTCCACAATGCTATGTGTGTCTTCCAACCACAAGTACAGTCGTGTGTTGAGAATTGATGTATAACATTTACATAAAATGCTAATTAATGAAACACCTCTATAATTGTCTGGGTTGTCTGCATTGCCCTTCTTGAAGATAGGAACTACAATTGCTTTTGCCCATTCTTTAGGATAAATACCGTGACTGAATATATGATTAAAGAATTTTTCCAAAAATTCTATCACAATTCCATTACCAGCCTTTAACATCTCTGCTGTAACACCATCTATTCCTGGGGCTTTGCCACATTTCAGTTTTTTTAATACACGTTCAATTTCTTCTTTTAGTATGGGCATATTCAGTACATGATCTTTGTCTTCATCCAAACTACTATCTAAATCAGTGTTATCTATGGGCTGTATTTTTCCAGTATTGTGCACGTTCTTGAAGTGTTCATGCCACTCTTCAAGTTTTATTCTATCACTGATGCCAATACTTTCGCTCCCTCCAATCTTTCTTAGTTCTTTCCAAAATGATGCTGAATCATTGCTTTTCTTTGTCAACAACTCGGCAAGATCTCTCCTGAACCATTTCTTCTTTTGTTTTAGCAACAGTTTATACTGCTTTTTCCCTTCTAAATACATTTTCCTGTCAAAATCCTTCCCCGTTCTTCTAAATGTTCTTAATTGCTTCTTTGTCAGTTGTTTTGCTCTGCGACACTCGGCATCAAACCAAGGTGATCGCCTGTGCTTTTTACCAAGATTGCACTGTTTAACCATGCACTTACTTGCCGTTAGTAAGCAATCAACGAATAACTCAAGGGCCTTGTCTACATTATTGTTAGTGTATGAAATAGCCTCTTCTATCTTAATTCTGATAGCATTATCATTAATTGCCTTTTTGAAATCCCCCTCCTTTTCTTTCTCCCAAATGATTTTCTCCCTCACATACGATTTTCTTTCTTCCTTGTCAGCAGTACCAACATTGTCCTCACTGTTCTGTTGTATACAGAGCTTAACAACTAATTCTACAGGTAAGTGGTCCGAGTCTATTGCATCTAGCACTTTCAACTGTTCTATCTCTACACAGGAAAACAAATCACAAGAGACAATAAAATAATCAACAACACTAGCGCCTGAGCTACCAATATAGGTGCAACTGCTATCATAACCATAATCAGACATACCATTCAAAATTGCACAATCAGTCACATTACAAAACTCCAAAAGTTGTTTACCAAATAAATTAACATCTTTGTCATGCGATTCTCTAGAGAGAAAATTATAATTTGTGTTATGTACATCAAAAGGCTGAATGTCATCAGAATCCATGTCATCATAATTTTTGGAAGCAGTTCGCGCATTAAAGTCACCACACACCATCAGATAGAAATCATCAAGTGTTTCATAAAGGTCAATAACACATTTATCTATTAATTCCAATCCATAACCATTGTCTGTTTTGCTCCAAAATGGTGAGTCGTATGGTGGTAAGTATACAGATATGTAAATAACGTCTTTCTTTGTGTTCAACAGTTCTTTACTAACTTTCAATATAACAACATTTTCAATTTCGGTATGAATTCTTTTTACATACTCAGAGTAACATTTCCTCACAAGAACCACTACACCTCCAGAGCATCTGCCGTGTTTAGTAAGCTTTGTAGCTTTAGAAATATAACTGTTAAACTTTGAAAATGATGCTGTCTCTAGATTACCAGAAAGAAACGTTTCTGTTAAAGAAACAAAATCATACTGTGTGACAAAATTAACAAAATCTGGGTCTTCTAACTTAGTAATTAACCCACACACATTGTAGCATAAAAATGTTACTTCACTATATTTACTTTTATTTTTATCTGAGGCATATTCTAGTTCATCATGGTTTAGAAGCTTGTTTACATCATGCTGTGCCTTACTATTGTATGATGCCCGGCCACACCCCTATTCAATCTCCCTCCCAGGTGAAGGGGTCCCAGAGTCATTTCCCTGTTTCTCACTGACTACACTGTCAGCTACTACCTTGTCTTGGCCCCGCCTAAAAGCATCAGCGATGCTGCTTTGGCTAAGTGTTCTTTTCTGCTTGCCGCCAGAGCGAAGTGTCCTTGTTGTTAGTCGTGATTCACTTCTTGCCTGCACTTTCCTTCCTGTCTTGCGCGTAGAACGTGACCTGGCAGGCTGAGGAATTTTGGACTCCCAGCGACTTCCCCCTTTGGCTGTCCCGGAACATTCGCCTTCCGCCTCCTGTTGTTCTTCTGTTGAGGAGTCTTTTGATGCTGGTTCCCCCATCCCTTTTTCAGTCCGTTGTGTGTCCATGTCCTTGTCAGCTATTAGAACCAAGTCAGCTTGCATGCTGTTAACGTTGTATTGTTGTGAAGTCATGTTCATACTACCTTTATCTTGTTCAGCATATAGTTCTCTATCAGTAGTTACTTTGCAGTAGTGTTTGCCATTTTGTTGACATGATTTTATTTCCCTTATGTCTGTTTGTTTGTCCTCAGTCTGCCCAACTCTACTGTTTTCTGTATCCCTTGTGTCTGTGTCAGTATCATTGTCTTCGTCATTATTTGTCGCATGCTCAGCAGAATGTGTGACTGCTGGCAGCAGCAGCAGCTCACTGGACTGTGTCTCTGTAGAGTGTGCAGAACTTGCTGACTGTGTCCTCCTGCCTCCTGTCCCCCTGTCCTGCTGGTTGTTGCTGTACTCCCCCTGTCTGGAGGCCTGCCGTCTGTGTGGTTTGGGCATCGAGCGGACTGCCTGGCTGTACGTCTGGTGTCCTGGAGCCACTGGCAGTCTGTTAGCAGCGTGCTGGTAGCCAGTTGTGAAGCTTCTTCTGCTCGTTTGTCTTCTTTGGACGGGGTCACCACTGGGCAATTGCTGACAGATAGGATTGCCATTTGACCATCTCGAATCCAGTTTCCAGTCCCTAAAACCGTGACGTTGATCTCCCTGTACTTCCTTACGTTGTTTTCTCTCTGTCCATTCTCCTGATATTCTGCCATATGGAAGTTGAGTAACATGGGATGAGCCATTTTCATCATGCTGGTAGTTTCGGATTTTCCAGGGTTGTGCAGTCTCAAAGTGGTCTTCATGGCGATCAGCTGTGTGTTCTCTCCTGAAATGGTACCTTGAAACGTAGTTGTCCACCTCTTCCCTCTGACTTTTGTGACTGCCGTAATTTCTGCCATGGTTACGATTTCCGTATGCCCCTCTCTGTGACGTCCTGTAATAATTGTTCTTCTTCCTTGAAGGTTCAGGCCAGTCTTCATCATAGCTGTCTTCTGAATCTCGCCGATCTGGAAATCGTGATCTGGGCTGATATCTGTCCTTGTCTATGACCTGTAATTTTCCATGTCTGTAAAACGCAGTTTTTCCCTGCTGCTTGTAGAAGTCCAATAGTTGCCTCTGCCTTGTTGTTAAATCAGAAGTCACTCTGATGTTCTCACTTCTAAGTGAGTCTCGCAGTTTTCTGTCCCTCAGTATTTCCATTTTGTCCCCCCACCTCTGAAACTGTACAATTAGTGGGCGGGCTTCTTCATCACTTTGTCTTCTTCCTCCAACACGAAATGCCCTCCGTATATCCCAGTGAGTCCACGTACGTCTGGAATGTACTGACAGAATATCTAGAATTTGATCTTCGCTTGTTGTTCCGTATCTTCCTGATGGTTCATAGATTCCAAAGAATTTCAGGTTGAAAGTTTTCGTTTCTGTTTCTGTCTGTTCAGCTACCTGCTCCAGCGTATCCAGTCTTTGTAGTATTGAACTGCAGTCTTCTTGCAAGTTTCTGATGTCTTCAGCCCCTTGACTTGCAAACTGTTTCAGCTTGTTGACATCATAGACCATCTGGCGAAGTGTGCTGTCTAGATTGTCAAACTTGTTGTTCAGAGTAGCGTTGATAGAGGCTGTGTGAGACTGCAAGCAATGT
>CM060328.1:52732975-52737975 GCA_030674155.1 Stramonita haemastoma
ACTGCAAGCTTTGTGAAGGTTGAGGGTTGATATCTCATTCCACAGTGTTCCACCAGAGTATGTGAGAGTGGATTTAAACAAGTCAATTCTTGGAAGTGGCACCATTATCTTATTGGCATGACGATTGACATTGATCGTGAATCTGTTTTGAAGTAAGGGGGGAGCTAAACCAGACATGATTTTATACATAAACACTGCCTTATTATGCTTAAGCTTGGATTTTAATGGAAGAATGTCAAGTGCTTTATAGTCAGAGATGGTTAATGATGAAGATTTTAAAAGAACAAGTTTTAAAGCTCGTCTATGCACACTGAACAATGGCTTGAGAACATTTGCGCTAGCCGAATCCCAAATCGTTGAAGCATAACTCATATGGGATATAATATATGCATTGAAAAACATTTTCCTAGCGTTTAGGTCTAAGAAATGCTTTATTTTAGATAACTGGTGTACACATTTTGATACTTTTTTGCATAATGCAGAGATATGGTACATCCAAGAAAGGTTATTGTCAATTGTAATTCCGAGAATTTTATGATGGTCTACTTCATCAATTTTGTTGTTATTAATATAGATAGCCGTAGAATAGTTTGGAAGATTTTGTCGCTTTTGTCGAGTTGTTATAATTAAGTACTTAGTTTTTTTGGGATGAAGACTCATGTGATTTAACTCTGACCATCGAAGCAGGCGGTGAATACTTTCTTGCAGAGCAGATGTAACTTCATTCAATTGAGAATGATTGGTATGGATAGTTGTATCATCTGCAAATAACTCGCACTGTGTGTTTAGAGATAAGGGTAAGTCATTTATATATATAGAAAAAAGAATAGGTCCTAAAACAGATCCCTGGGGGACGCCATAGTTATTGGATAGTACTGTCGATGTCTTACCTTTATCAGAAACGACTTGTTTTCTTTCAGAAAGAAATGATAACATGAGTTTGACAGTACTATCTGACAGACCATAGATTTTAAGTTTTTTTAGTAACAGAGTGTGGTCAATCACATCGAACGCCTTAGCAAAGTCTACTATAATAACTCCAGTGATTTTGTTATTATTGATATTAGTAAGCCATTGATCAACTAAGCTTGTTAAAGCAGTTTGACAGGAATGGTTAGTTCTGAAACCAGATTGATTAGGATGGAACAAATTATATCGGTTTAAGTGGTGGAGAATATGTTTATTGATGTGATTCTCTAAAGGTTTTGATAATATGGATAGAATAGAGATTGGTCTATAATTGGAGGGATCTGAACGGTCACCAGATTTAAAGATAGGTATAACTTTGGCAGTTTTAAAAGCTTTAGGAATGGTGTTAGCAGAAATGCATAAATTATAAATGTATGTAAGAGATTCTGCAATAACGGGGGCAGCTATTTTTAGAATTTTACCATCAATGCCATCAAGACCTTTCGTATTTGTCTGTTTCAAATGAGTAAGGGAATTGCAAACATCATTAATACACATAAGAGGGATATCTAAATTTGATAAAATGTTTTTAGATCTGCAGTAATGTTTTAATGTTTCTAGATTGTTAAGATGTGATCTGTCTATTGGTACTATAGAAGAGGAAATATTGCAGAAATGGGCATTAATATCGTCAACGGAAATATCTTTGAGCGATGAACTTTGAGATGTTACCTTTTTATTTGTCAAATAGTTAATTGCTTTCCAAACAGATTTATTGTCTGACTTAGAGTATACGAGCTGTTGGAAGTACTTTTTTTTACTTAAGCGTTTCACATTGTTTACTATATTTCGCTGTTCTTTATATTCTTCCCTGGTTCCTGTGACTGATAGTTGATTTCTTAATTTAATGGCATTTTCTAACTCCTCAGTTATCCATGGTACTTTTGGATTGCTCTTGACGCGCTTACTTTTAATGGGTGCATGCGCATTGTAGATATTGAGAAAACTGTGGTACCATACCTCAAATGCTTCATCAGGGCTGGTAAACTGATAGACCAAAGATAAAGAAGAATTTAGTAAATCTAATAAAAATGCATTTTTGTCAAAAGATGATAAGCATCTATATTTAATGATCTTATGACTGTTCTTAGGAATCTTTATACCTTTTTTTGACCATGTTAAGCACACTGGAAGGTGGTCACTGCATCCAAGGGCAGGGCGACATACTTCTATTATATGATTTGGTGAAGTTGAATAAATGTGGTCAATTAGCGTTTTGGATGTGTCAGTGATTCTTGTAGGTTTATCAATTAACTGTGTCAGATGAAAGGAGTTAAAAGTTTGTATCCAATTGTGGTTAGTTTTTAACAAATCTATATTGAAGTCACCTAATAGGATAATTTCTTCTGAGAGTAGTGAAGCTTCCTCCATCATTAAAGTGAAATTGTCATGCCAGTCTATAAGTTCTTTTGGATTTCTATAAATAAAACCGACAAGGATTGGTTTAGTTTTTTTCAAGGATATCTGAATCCAAACTGATTCTATACAATAATTTTCAAGTGATTCAATTCGTTTGTAGCGGATGTTTTCGTGTAAATAAATAAGAAAGCCTGTTTCCTTTCGTTGGAGAGGATCTTTGCGGATTATCTGATAACCAGAAATAACAAGTTCATCAATAGAAATGTGTTCAGATAATCGGGATTCCGCAAAACCAAATATATGAAAATTTGTGTGTGAATTTGATAGAATATGAGAAACATCAGACATTTTGTTAATAATATGATTGATATTTAGAAATCCAATTCTGAGACCATCTGCTGACGGCCAACTGTCACGAGTCCCTGGCATATTAAGAACTATATTCAATAATACCACTATACAACATACACAAATCACAGTTATATTTCAATATAAACAAAAACTCTTGCCAAAACTAAATTGGAGCAAGGGCTTAGTCAAGGATTTGGGATGGGGAGATAACACAATAAAGGTGACAAGGATGTAAACAAATGCAATGAGATAAAGCTAAATTGAAACTTCAAATGCTAATAATGTAACGGGGTTGAAAAAGGTAATATTGATAGTAATAAGCCAATTCAACAAGGTAATGAAAAACTATCAAAAGCGTCAAACCAGACCACACTGGTCATACAAGGGCAAGTTACTGATGCGCAATATCCCGTTGCGAATAGACAAAAAAGCAAAATGTCACAACGCAACACGTCTTTATCAACAGTAAGTAATAATTCACCCCGGCCAATACGTGACCATCATGTGAGAGCTACATTGCGACATCAAAGCACACACACGCACACACATATACGCACGCACACACACACACACACCGCGCGCGCGCGCACTCACATTCCACATATACTCATCGCAACCCCCTCAACACACCACACACACACACACACACACACACACACACACCACACACACACACACACACACACACACACACACCACACACACACATATATATATATATACTTACACACACATACACACAGTTACAAGTCCACACTCCTATAAACACACATGCCCACACAAGAGCGCGAGCATTCCACACACACATACACACACACATACACGCACACACACATACACGCATGCACGCACACACAAACGCACGGACGCACACTCACTCACACACATACACACACACCACGCGCGAGCGCATGGACACACGCACGTATCAGCCCTAAACAGTACAAACATGCACACAGGCATGGCCATGGGCATGCACTCATGCACACTTCCAGTGACAAGCACAGGCACAGCATATATCGAGCTGCATACTCATGTGCATGCACTCACAATAACATCGGGGTACAATGTGCATTTAAAAGCCATTTAAACTAATGATAATGTGTAGAGAAGAAAAGGGGGAAAATTCATGTTTATACATTCATCAATAAATTATTTCCTTTAATCATCTCTTTCCTTCACGTTACTTTCACATACCTGCAATTGAACATAATGATTTTTAATGGTTATATCAACATTACAGGGGAGAAGACATGGAATATAGGGACAGTAGGTGGGGCAGGAGGTCAGTAATTATATTTGGCAGCAGGATAGGCATGGTGTGTGAGTTGCTGCTGTAGCAGATGGGAAGCCATGATTAATAATTTTTCTGTGTATGGATGGATTGGGTCTGAGCGACGCCACTGATCCATATCATTCGTTGGGGGTAAATAGGGAGTGATGTTTTCTAAATTGAGGTTGTTTGGGGGATGGACAGACGGGGCTGATGCTTCCTGCATTTGTGGGTGAGTTTGAGGAGTCTGAAGTGGGTGGGGTGCCTCTAGAACTATGCTTGGATTAGATACTGAAGGGAGAGGAGGAAAGTGCAGGCAAGACTGAGTGGACGGAGGAGGAGGAGGACCCTGAGCTGGCCAGTCATCTTTAAAACGATTTCCTGGGCCAGTGTTTCTTGACCAGTCACGAGGATCTGGCTTATGTTCAAATGCTCTGGGGTAATAATTCTGCGCTGGGAAAGTCCTTGAACTAACTCTCTGATGTCGTCCTGAGAGTCGTTCATCAGAAGAGGGACGTGCCTGCCATAATGCTTTGATGTTTTCTGCTAGACGGGCAGTTCCTTTAGTATTGGGGTGTGTAAGATTGTTATAAAGATTTGTGTTTGAGGCAAAAGTGTTGTAGTGATTAAGGAAGGTTACATGTGATCTATTGCAAGCCATTTCCAAATTCTTATTAGATGGTAGGATGCTGTTATTAAAATGGTGATTTCCTCTGGCAGGCAGGATGGAGCTGAAAGCCACCAGTGCCCGAGGAAATCTGGCCTGACACATTTCGATGACCTCAGCCCATGTGTCTAGAGGTACAGGACCAGCGGGACAGGAGTTTACACCAACGTGAATTATAACATGTTTTAGATTTGGGTTTGCTGGAATTGATTTCAGCCAGATTTTAAGGTCTTCCACACTCATTCCAGGGATACATATTTTGAAGAGATTTTCGTAGCGGGGGGCTAATCTTTTTGGATTAATAAAACGAATGACAGAGTCTCCAATGAGGAGCATGGTAGATTTATCAGGAATAGACATAACAGAAAGAGTTTCGAGTGG
>CM060328.1:52742975-52775475 GCA_030674155.1 Stramonita haemastoma
CCAGTCCCCGTGTGCATGTAATGATGTAAATGTGTCATCCAATCCTACAGGCACACAATAGTCTACACTTCGAAAAAATTGAAACTGGTTTTAACGTGTGCACAATATGCTGTTTGTGTGTGAAACACACGAGACCTTAGTTTATAGTTCATCCGAAGGACTGTCAATAGTTCACCAATGGTGAGATTTTGCATGACTATGATGCCGATTACTCTTTCCACCATGAAGGCATCTGCATTCCAGCTTCGGTGATTATTCAGAGATGAAAGAACCCTGGAAAGAAAAAATAACAGCAGCAAGAAAACAACAAACTCAACAACAGCAGGAGCAGTAACAACAAAACACCACAATTACAGAAATAATATTAAAATTCTGGTGAAAATGGATGTTGCAGGAAATACTGAAATTTCAAGCGAACTCGACATTTATTATTATTACATCATCCATAATGAAATATAGCTGCGTTGTTAAAAACCAAAGGAAAAACGCATAAATGGAAGCACGTAGTGTGTGTGTGTGTGTGTGTGTGTGTGTGTGTGTGTGTGTGTGTGTGTGTGTGTGTGTGTGTGTGTGTGTGTGTGTGTGTGGAGTGAGTGTGCGTGCGCGCGCACGTGTGTGTGTCTGTGTGTGTGTGTGTGGGGGGGGGGGGGTGGCTGTGTGTGTGTGTGTCTGCTTGTCCGTCCATCTATCTGTGTGTTTGTCTGTCTGTCTGTCTTTCTGCCCGTGTCTGTCTGTGTCTATGGCTGTGTGTGCATGTGCACTGATGTATATGCATAGATGCTAACTTGCTTCCCTATCTCACAGCTATAATCCTGCTAGTGTATAACTTTTCACGGCCTGCAACTCGACCTTCACAGGACAAAGCCCTTTCTTGCAGCGGCACTGAATGAATTAATCTCTTATCATGAGACTGCAGGTCCTTTTCTCTTTGGCAATATCAGTGATGAATTATACATAGCACATTCCAAAAAACTTTGGAAAGTGAATGGTCGGCAAATATATAGTGGTTTTATCGCAAAATAAAAAAAATATCCTTTTTGTATTCTTAATCATTTTCCTGTATACTTTTTCTTATACTTCCCTCTTTCTGTCCTCTCTTCTTTCTGTATGTTCATTCTATAACGCTTACCAAAACTATTGAAAGCCACACTCGTGCTAGTATATATGCATACAAATGTTCTTGCCTCGATATCCTAAAGCTGTAATCCTGCTAGTGTATAACTTTTCGTAGATGCAATTTGACCTTCCCATGACAATCCCTCTGTTGCAGCGGGACTGAGTTAAGCGTTTTATCTTGAGACTGCAGGACTCTTGGGCTTTGCAGCATCGGTCTGTAGTGAAATCAGTCTTACGTTCAACGTGTCCGCTAATAATAGAAAGTGATCATTTGGAAGGAAAATGTAGGCACGAGTTTTATTTAAAACCTTTTAGACAGACATTATTATTGTCTGTCAGATGAGCGAGAATGCTGTGAAGCACTTAAAGAAGTCAGGCTCAGCTTATCCGACTTTGGCGTAGTAGAGAATTGGTATCCTTTAAGACTTTTTGTTAAAAAGCAGGAAAATAAGAAAAAGAAGACAGATCATATACAATAAAAAAAAATGACAGGAATAAATAAAACCCCAAACAAGGCAGAAACAAAGTCAAGGATAGAAAGAGGGAATTGTGAGCACATATTTTCCAGGGAATGGGAATACTCTTTTTACTGACAGACCCTGGCAAGCTGGAGACGGGACCCCAAGTGCTGTATCCTCGGTTAACAGCTCGTGTTTGCTCTATGCTCCCCTGCAGGAGATCAATGGATGTTTATGTGCAAAGCGTTCTCTTACTCACTGGTGAATAAAAATAAAAAAGTAACCACGAATAAAAACACATCAAGGTATAAATGCAACAAAAAACGAATCCAATTACTAACAAAACATTTGGCCTTTTTTTTTTCATCAGACAATGATCAATCTAGGAATAAATCAGTACTCACCGACTCCCTCATTTACTCATTCACTCATTGATACACAAACCCATGATTTTGTTTTAAACGTGTGATATTTCTTTGTCTGCTATGCATTCTCCTCCCCAAGGAGTTATGTGCTTGTGCTGGATTTGTGTTCTATTCCACTCTTATCTTGGATACAGCCCCATCAGTCTCCCTATAGATTTGTTTATCTTCGTGTGGGTATATCCATTTACCAATTGGGAAGGGATGTGAGTGTGTTTTATTGTTAAAATTTGTTTTATGTGTGCATGTTCTTCGTTTATTTTTATTTTTGCTGCCTTAACTTCTGTAACATTTTTGTTTTGCTGTTCCCACGCCGCTCATTTCAATGTATCAACTCTATCCATACCCAGATTCGTTATGTCGCATCCTCAGCATCGGAAGTCCGCAGGGAGCTTATCAGTATCATGGCCACTATGGGGTCACCAGCCAGAGAGGCCCTGCACTGCTGCTTGGTTGCTTTATTTGTGTGTACAGTAATGTCTGTTTTCTGAGCGAACATATGCAAACACACCACCTACTAGGCCTCCCACTTACGAGAGTAATAGCTCAGTCTTGGGGGCAGCCTGAGTGAGTCACCCACCAGGGGTGGCGACCACGACAATGTCCCTTCTATAACCTTCTTCAGTCCCAAAGGCTTTGACACAGACTCGCCACAGGCACAAAAGGGAATAAAGCAACTGCAAGTGAATCACAATGGACCTAGAGCATTTGGGGCCACCAAATTAGAGGCACTTTTCTTGTATTGCATGATAATAAACAGGAAGAAGAAAAGCAGATTATAAAGAAGATAATAACGAAGAAGAAGAAGAAGAAGAAGAAGAAGAAGAAGAAGAAGAAGAAGAAGATGACAAAAATATTTGATTGTTTACTGCTTTGTTCGCAGCTTCTTTTGTCAATATGTCTACCCCCTTGTATACAGGTTGGTGGCCTTACATTTAAAATCCTGAGTTCCTGAGTTTTTTCTCACTCTTTCTTATTCTCTCAATCTTTGTGTGTGTATATATGTGTGTGTGTGTGTGTGTGTGTGTGTGTGTGTGTGTGTGTGTGTGTGTGTGTGTGTGTGTGTGTGTGCGTGTGTGTGTGTGTGCGTGCGTGTGTGTGTGTGTGTGTGTGTGTGTGTGTGTGTGTGTCTGTGTCTGTGTCTGTGTGTGTGTGTGTGTGTGTCTGTCTGTCTGTCTGTCTGTCTGTCTGTCTCTCTTTGTTCAGCATTAACTTTCCCCTCATCATGTACTTTTTCTTTAGTCTCCGGCTTTTATTTCTACTCTACCTTGACAAGGAGAGCTGATACATATGCCACTTTGGGACACATGCATAAATGCAAAAATAAAGTTAACAAAAGCAAAAATGCTAAAATTAGAAACCTGTGAAAATGTCCCTTCCAGATTGATACTCCTGAGACCAGCTAAAAATAAAAGCCAAATTCAATTTAAACCGGTTGGCAAAGGGGAGGGAGATGAGAATAGCACAAAAGAACAAATAAAAGGATCTTCATGTTCTCTCTCTGTGATTTGAAGGCTATGTTTCTGCCCCCACCCCTTCCCCTTCCTATTTTGCCTTGCAAAAAGTGACATAGTGGAACGAATGGGCGTTGAAAGTATTGCAATTTGGAGGAGTGCCACTTGAAAGGCAATTTCTAGTTCAGGTTTTTCACAGCTATTTATCCCACTCGCCCTATGTATTCTCTCTCTCTCTCTCTCTCTTTTCTCTCTCTCTCTCTCTCTCTCTCTCTCTCCTCTCTCTCTCTCTCTCTCTCTCTCTCTCTCTCTCTCTCTCTCTCTCTCTCTCTCTCTCTCTCTCTCTCTCCCCTTCTCTCTTTCTCTGTGAAGTACACGCACAGTCAGACACACGCACACACACGCACACACACGCACACACACACACACACACGCTCACACGCATACACACACACACACACACACACACACACACACGCTCACGCACGTATATCACAATAAAAACATCTGTATACATATAAAGCAAATAAGGTAAACTAAGACTAGAAGAGGCAAACTCAGCATTCAGATATATGTCACACAATTAAAGTCTAAGTTTAGAAGGTTTTACCTCTGAATTCTGTAAGTGCTTTTTAGGGGGGGGGGGGGGTAAATTAGACGTTTTAGTTGTTTTGGCATTAAAGCTAGATTTAGAAAGGGAGAGTTGTCGTGTATTCAAAAGCAAGGCGTAATGACATGTATACCTAAAGGAGATAAACCACGATGCTATATACAGAAGACCAATATCGCTGCTCAATAACGTTTACAAAATTGGATCAGCATGTTTAAAAACTGTATTGCCTAAATTTATCAATGGGGATCAGACAGGATTTATCAGTAGCAGGTATATTGGGAGTAATATAAGAGTTATCTACGATAGGATAGCTTATCTAGTAAAAACACAATCTATCAGGGCGTTTACTGAATATTGTTTTTGAAAAGCGATTTGATTCGGTCAGTTGGAGATTATGTTTAAATTTCTAAAGCATTTTGTTTTCAAAGTTTCATAGGTAAATGGATTGAAACATTTTAAACAAATATCAAATCTTGTATAACTGTTAATGATCAAATATCGGTCTGGTTTGGTATAGAACGAGGATTCAAGCAACGCAATTCGCTATTTCCAGATGTGTTTATTTTGTATGTAGAAATATCAACAATAATGACACGTGAAAACCACGATATACACGGCAAAACAACTAGTAATACTGAATACAAACTTTACCAGCATGAAGATGATATCGAATTCCTTTAAACAGAGACAAACAATCATTTAAATATTGAGTTAAGACTAGAGACTTATTTAGTTCTAAATCTGGTTTATGAATGAATCCTGAAAAGAGAAGCATAGTTTGATTAGAAATCAATAAAAGAATCAGAGATTCGATATGTTGAAATTCCCATAATGAAACGGAATCTACAACAATACAAAATCTTGGGAATTTGGTTCACGAAGTATCTAGAAAACTGTTAAGATAATTATTATTCTGAAGAGTTAGAAGAGGTAAAGCAACTGTTTAAAATGTGGGTAAAAAAACAAACAGTTAACAAATATAGGTAGATTGGTAATACTTGAATCATTTATTCTATCAAAATGAATCTACCTTTGGCTTGTACTATTAAATCCACCCGACACAGTTTTTGATGCAATGCAAAAAGTGTTGTTATAAAGTTCGTATGAAATTAAGTGGTGCTGCTCTTGTGTTTACCTGCTCTCCCTGGGTAAAGCAGCCCAAAATTTCCGCAGAGAAATCTGCTATCGCTTAAAGTGGTATACAATTAAAAGAACAAATTTGTAAATAAAAATGCGTGGAAAATAACATCATACAGCTTTTATATTGTAAATACTGTCTTAAGCCTAAAAATTAAAACAAGCAAATCAAAAATAGCTTAACCTTTTAAAGAGCTTATACAAACTGAGTTAACAAGTAAAAAGTTAAAATAAACCAGCATATTCACAAAAAAGAATAAAAACACAAAGACACGTTACCTAGTAAAACAAAAATCAAACACACACAAAAAACACACAACAGGACTCATCGGCCATAACCAGGACAGTCCGGACCGCTAGTTTGATCAACTTGTGGGATGTATTTTTTCACAACACACTGCGTTCTATCACAGATCTTGTTGGTGCGCCTGTAATTCCCTTTGCTATGCATCTTGTCCTCAGGGTCATGAATGCTTGTGCTGACTTTGTGTTTGTCTGATTGCTGTTTTGCTTGGTTCTTATTTCCGTCCGCCAGCCTGTCTGTCTGTCAATCCCTTTTACTGTCAGTGTCATTTTGATGGGAGCCAAAGATTATTTGAGAAATTTATGTTAAATGTGATTTCTCTTAGCCCCTAAAAACAACAATGAATAAGGTCAATTCATCAAGGATACAAAAAGAAGAAGGAAAATAAGATTTCAGATAAACAAAAAACCCCAGAAGAAGATGAAGAAGAAGACTGCATTTGAGGAACGATGATGATGATGAAGATGAAGATGATGATGATGATGATGATGATGATGATGATGATGATGATGATGATGATTGCTTTGGCAGAATTACGCTCTTAATGACTGATTTTTTTCTTCAATAGGTGAGGTTGTTAGTGAGCATGTAAACTTCCTGAAAACTGAAAAAAAAGAAACACACACAACACACACACACACACACACACACACACACACACACACACACACACACACACACACACACACACACACACACACACACACACACACACACACTCACTCACTCACAACATCGCTAACCGGAGATAGTATCGTGACAAAAAGCAGTACAGTGCATTTTGTAGTAACAGTATACTCAAGCAAATGCTCGTACAGCTGTATTTCCTGAATATCAGTTTTATTTTCTTACCTCAGCTAGAGCTTCTAGGTTCACCAATGGTGAGATTTACCTATGTGACGATTTTTCCTCACCATAAAGGCAACTGCATTCCGACTCTGGGGATTCATGAATATCTAGTGCATATTTGTACTTTTGTATTTTGTACCACTTTACGTCACAGCAGATTTCTCTGCGTGAAATTTGGGCTGCTCCCCCCGGGGAGAGCGCGTCGACACAAGTGCAGCGCCTACCCATTTTTTTCCTGTGTGCAACTGTATTCTGTGCTGACTGTATATTGTGCTGACTATGCTGGCTAGCAAGCTCTTTCCCCAGCACAATGACACAATCGGAAACGGCTCTAGAAGGGCTAAAAGAAAGCCTCAAAGAAGGGAATACTCTACCAAGCCAAAGTCGTTGAGCTCCTTACGCCTGTCTGTCTACATGAGACTCTCACTTCAGCCAGTCTGCCTGTTGGACACTGTGGGTCCACGCTGACCACTAATCTGAAGATGTCTCTGTCCTCCATCCAGTGTCCAGCCCTGTATCCTCCTTCAGCCTGAGGACTTTGGCCTGCTTCTGACTGCCTGGTCCTCTTCAATCATCTTCATCACCGTCATCTGGTGTGAGGAGGATTAATCTGTCTGACGTTCAGGAGATAAGCTAGGGTGAAGATTGGCTGTAGGCTGGATCGTAGACATTGTGCCTGAATTGCTGGCCACTAACCTGTTTGCTTCTATGTAGGTTTGAGTCTATTGTTTGGTTCACTGAGTTTGCACCCCTGCCATTGATACACAGGGGATTTATAACACTGGCTTGACGAGGAAAAGTTCGATTGCAGCTTGTCCAATGTCACACTACTCAAGCTCAATTTGCTCCCTGTCTAAATGTCCATCTCTTTTTGTCTATAGATATATCCCTTTCTCATTACCTGTTCGTCTGTCGCTTGTTACTTCTCTGTCTGTCTCTCCATACTTTTGTCTGTCTTTCTGCAAATTTCTGTTCGTTTGGTTTCATTTAGTTCTTTCACTCTATCTCTCTCTACATCTTCATCTATCTGTTTGCCTGTCTCCACTTTTCCTTAATTTTCGTATCCTTTTCTTTAGCCATGTCTGTGTACTGTCCTGTAGCAATGTAGTCATTTCAACAGCTGTTATCGTTGTTTTCACCACGTATGCGAAGTACAAACCAGACCATGCAATGTATCAAAGTTAATCAGGGTGTTAGAACATAAACTGTTTTGTCCTTAGCACAGCCAGATACATATGTGTTTTGAGAAACCTGCAAAAAGCTCACATGAACAGATGACAAATTTGCATTGAAACAAATGTGGGAGAAAAGATTATAATAGGAAGAAACCAAAGAAAAAGCAACACGGAAAATTATAGGAAGATAAAAAAGAACTACTCCCCCCCCCCCCCCAGAAAAAAAAGAAAAGAAAATAAATACGATCTAAAATGAAGAGGAGAGGTCATGAAGTCTAATGAAAAAATAGCACAAAGAACAAACAAAAAAAGGATGAAAAAAAGAGACAAATACAGAAAGAAAGAAAAGAAACAAACAAAGAAAAAAGAGAGAGAAGAAAAAGGAAGAAAGAAAAAAAGAATTAAGAAAAGAAAGATAAAAAGAAAAAAGAAAAAAAGAAAGAAATATAGACATTCATACAGACAGACAGATTGAAAACGACAGAAAGAAAAAAGATGGAAAAAAGGTGGAGAACAAGGGAAAAGGTAAACAAATAAGCATCAACATCAAAGAGGGAATAGAATTGAAGAAAAGTATAGCAATGTGAAAAAAAACAATATCTGACAATGCATGAAATACCAGATAACTTTAAATGAAGGACCTGTCATTCTATCTATCTATCTGTCTATCTATCTATCTATCTATCTATCTATCTATCTATCTATCTATCTATAGCTAGCTAGCTAGCTAGCTAGCTAGCTAGCTAGCTAGCTAGCTAGCTAGCTAAAAAAAATCCTTCGGATGAGACTTTAAACCGAGGCCCCGTGTGCGAACGCACGCAGAACATCTTGCGTTCACGTTAAATCCTGTTCCGCTTTTCGTAAGAGTAGGCCATCGTGTACCAGTGGGAACAAATGACATTTACAAATATGCATACACACGGGGACTGGATGTAAAAAAGCACAGAGTGTTTAGTCCATTATCCTCTATATAAAAGAATAAACAAACAAAAAAATCAAAATACACACACACAAAAGAAGCAACATAAAGTAAATAAAATTCCCAGGCGTACAACGTCATAAAGGATTTGAATTTTGAACATTGTCCTAAGCCAAAACCGTACAACCAAGCCCAAAATGGCTTAAATTTCAAAACAGCTTTTACAAATTCAGTAATCCATTAAACTGACCAAAAGAAGTTTATTTACAAACTGAAATGCACATTCAAAAATACATAGCCTAGTAAGCAAACGAAATAAAACAAGTAATCACGCAAACAGATCGCGGGGATTCATTATGTCAGCTCGTTTGATCAGGTTGTGTGGTGTGTTTTTTCACAACACACTGTGTTCCATCACCAGTCTTGATGGTGGGACAGTAATTCACTTTGCTTTGCTGTGTATCTTGTCCTCAGGGATTTGAATGCTTGTGCTGACTTTGTGTTTGTCTGATTGCTGTTTTGCATGGCTCTTGTTTCCGTCTGCCAGCCTGTCTGTCTGTCAATCCATTTCAATGTCAATGTAGTTTTTTTAATATGTCAGAGGTTATATCAGAAAGTCATGCAAAATGAAATGTACTTCCCCTTTACACCCACTCCTCCCCCTCCCATAAAAAAGCAACACCAAAAGATCAATAAATCAATGATAAAAGAGGATGCAGATTGTTGTAGATACTTAACATGTAAATAAAAAGTAACACTTCAGCATACTCTTAAAGAGTTTTTGTTGTAGTATGTGTGGTTGCAAGTCAACATGCAAACTTACTGAGAATATTGAAAAAACATTGTTCATCAGAGGTAGCTATGCGACAAGAAAATGTGTATTTGTGGCGTTCCATTACGAAATGAGTCGGATGTCATCTCCAGCCTTTTTCCGCTAGAGCCCAAAATATGCAGTAGGGGTGTCAGGTTCCGATTTGGAGATTTTGTATAAAACTGATAATATAAACATTTCTGCACCGGAAAACATCAATAAAATAATGATATTTAGTTTCCTTTCTTATCAAAATCGCATTTTAAAACACCTACCACTGCAGAAGACAGACAGTTTTGATGAAAAAAATCCTGAAGATACGACTTTTCCGCAACCTGTATCCCCTCGAGATTTACAGTAGACCCGCCGAGTGACACACCATTTGAAAGCTCTGGGTCTCCGCCTTCAATCTGTGTCAACTATTTCTAGCGTGAGTGAAAACTTTATCCAATGAAAACGTTCAAAATAGGGAAGGAATCGTAAACAAAACATCGCTAAGGAAGGATTTCCTTCTTCTCATTGGCCCGAGAGAGCATGTGACCTCGCTCAGCCACTCTGCAGGGTCTGCAAAACAAAATGGCGTCGCTCGCTTCGAAAGTCCAGTCGAAAGCGATACCTCTAAATTCTGCTCGTTCTGACGATATTATTGAGGGATAGAACTCAGGAAAGCTTTAGTAATGAAGTGAGGACTTTATTACAACCTATTGAAGTGCTATTATGAAAACGTAAGTGGAAACGATGTCGCCGATATCGCTGAGGTGACTGAATTGAACTCGGCAATGAATCGCTGGTTCATCAAGAACAGAAAAACAAAAGTGCTTCTGATTCAAGCGATGCACGATGAAGATAATTACAGTGAACTATATTTTGTCAGTATGCTTTATCTCAACATCATCGAGTTAGTTAAACTGAACACCAATTTCTCAGAGAGCGAAAAGGTTCAGCCTTTTGACAAGTACCATGCTAAAAATAGGCTGAAAAACAAAAACTTGTGTCAGATAGGCTAGTAGGCCTATTGTGTATAGAAAAATGCACTAGGCTACAGATGAGAAATCATGTTAAAAAGTGTGTGTGTGTGTGTGTGTGTGTGTGTGTGTGTGTGTGTGTGTGTGTGTGTGTGTGTGTAATTTCATGTGTGTGTGTGTAATTTCATGTGTGTGTGTGTGTGTGTGTGTGTGTGTGTGTGTGTGTGTGTGTGTGTGTGTAATTTCATGTGTGTGTGTGTGTGCAAATGCTGAGTTTCATGTATGTTGGGGGTAGTGTGTGTGTGTGTGTGTGTGTGTGTGTGTGTGTGTGTGTGTGTGTGTGTGTGTGTGTGTGTGTAATTTCATGTGTGTGTGTGCAAATGCTGAGTTTCATGTATGTTGGGGGTAGTGTGTTTGTGTGTGTGTGTGTGTGAGTGGGTGGGTATGAAAAATGTCATGTGTTGAAACTATGTTGCTGTTTGATGATTTTACTTTAATCTTAAACAGAACTCTGGCTTCAGTTTTTCAATTAAAAAAATCTTGATTTTTACAAATTTGATTCTGGGAAAAAAATCAAGAAAAGATAGTAGTGAGGAAGGGGATCAGAGTCAAGAGTACAGGATGCAGTTTGTGTATACTCTGTGTGTGTGTGTGTGTAGGTGTGTGTGTGTGTGTGTGTGTGTGTGTGTGTGTGTGTGTGTGTGTGTGTGTGTGTGTGTGTGTGTGTGTGTGAAGTCAAATCAAAATACTATTCACTGCCCAAATATCAAATTTTATCATTCTTGTTCATCTCACTCTCACAAGAAAAAAAAAATTGTACACAAAACTGCTTCATAAAGTTTGACTATTATAAATCATTTCAAAATAAGACAATAAAATATGAAAACAAGAGCTACAAGTGCATCAGTTAACTGTGAGACCAGAAATATGGACAACTTACCTGGAAATAACAAAAAAATCCAACCAAAACAAACTAAACATGAAATTAATGGAGAACATATACATACATATACATGCATACTCATCAGGGAAAGAGACACATGAATCAGAGGTAGTGGATGAGAGATGATGAAAATATTTAGTAACACATGATATAACAGCTGATAAATGTTTAATTCTAGAAGAATGAAAACTAGTTTACACTTGCTTCACTGTGTGTGTGTGTGTGTGTGTGTGTGTGTGTGTGTGTGTGTGTGTGTGTGTGTGTGTGTGTGTGTCACTATAGCATGTGCACATTATGGCTTTATAAGTTTTATGTGTAGGTAAGTGTTGTTCAAAGCTGTGGCTAAAGAAATTACAGTATAAGAATAATGAGTTTTCAGAGTCTAATTTTGGCTAGGGGAAGAGACTGGGGTTTTGTGCATGTTCACATTATCATAAAACTTTGGATTAATTTTCAATGTCTACAGTAGTGCCTCATTTACTGTGCAAATTCTCTAGCAAGTATTCCCCTGAAACTTTGCATGTAGATGCAAAAATGACTTCTGAGATACATGCTATTATTCAAAAATTTTTGGTCCCTCAAAGTTTTAATTTTAAGCATAGTTAAATTTGGTAATGTAATTTTGTTGATTTTAAGTAAAATCCAGATTGGTGTTGTCTACACCTAAGTGAATTTACATATCCTAATTTCTGTCCAGGGTTCCTTTCTATTCACATGTTTTGCCTTTGTAATGATATTAGTTTCAACATTCCATACATTAGCTAATTGTCCATGAGGAGATTACCTGTTTTTCACAAAATATAATTTAAAAAAAAAAAAATCAAAAATATTTTCCCATGATATTCACTGTTGAAACTTAATATTCTAGCTTTAAATAATGATTTCTCTTTCTGTGTAAAATATTACTGCAAAATATTTTGTAGAACCTGAGATACAATAATCAGCCAAAATGAGCACCGAGGCCAGGAGTAGTCCCCCATTGAAATAGGTCTAATATTTCAGAAAATTCATATATGACCACAAAACTTTGTAGGTATGTATTTCTTTGTGTACTCAATCAGCATGTAGAGTTTCATAAAGATTAAACATTGGTTGCTAAGGAAAATTTAACATTGAAATTGTGATTCAGTTTTTCTTAATTTTCTCAAAATGGCCGCTTTCAGGTAAACCCTCTTCTAAACCCGCTATCTCAAAAACTAATAATCCGATTTTGATGGGGTTTTCACCAGTAGAAAGAGCATTCAAATAACATCTAGAATCATATAAAATATGCAAAAAGCCGGATTATGACATCAGACTCCTTTTGTGCTGGAACGTCACATTTCCTTGTAACCGTAGATCCAGATTGACGTTCGCACTAGATCTATCATTCCTGACTTTTTAATTTACGTCCCTGGACTAAAACTTCTTCGTTCTCCAATGGTGAGAGCCTGTGTACGCAACCGTTTTTATTGCTCACCATGTAGGTAGCCGCAATTCACCTTTAGGGATAATATAATTACTCCTGTAAATAGCAAGGTCTTTTCCCAGCACAATGACATAATCGGAAACAGCTCTAGAAGGGATGAAAGGAAGCCTCAAAGAAGGGAATACTATAACAAGCCAAAGTCCCTGAGCTTCTTACGCCAGTCTGTCTACTGGAGACTCTCACTTCAGCCAGTCTGCCTGTTGGACACTGTGGGTCCACGCTGACTACTAATCTGAAGATGTCTCTGTCCCCCATCCAGTGTCCAGCCCTGTATCCTCCTTCAGCCTGAGGACTTTAGCCTGCTTCTGGCAGCCTGGTCCTCTTTAATCATCTTCATCACCGTCATCTGGTGTGAGGAGGATTAATCTGTCTGACGTTTAGGAGATAAGCTAGGGTAAAGGCTGGCTGTTGCTTAGGATCTGAGACACTGTGCTTGACTTATTGGCCACTGACTTGTTTTCTTGTTTGATGATTGGTGTGAGTTGTTTGGTTCATAGAGTTGCACACCAGTCACTAATACACAAGTGATTATTATGTCACAGGTTCAAAGTGGAAAAGCTGATTTCTAGATTGGCACTCAATTTTCTCCCCGTCTGCTTGTCTGTTTGCCTCTATCTGTCAGTCCATCCTCTCATCTCAGAAACTGCTGTTTCTGCATAGAGAAGTGAATATATATATATATATATATTATATATATATATATATATATATATATATATATATTTTATATTTGTGTTTGTGTGTGTGAGTAAGTCAGTACGTGTGTTAGTTTATGTGCATAGGGGATTGGACAGACATGTACAAACACACGTACAGGGACGTATGTTATAGTTCATCCCTCAGGAATCTGTCCTATGTTTCTCCTGTTTGCTTTCATTTCTTGCATCTTTCTGCTGTTTATTTCCCCTACCACACCACAGAATCCAATCTGGGGCCGAGGTAACAGTATATCAACACGGGCACACCTTCTTCAGAAAGACGACGACATGGTTTAAGCTTTCCCCGCCCAAGGGGCAAGGACTTATCAAAGCACTCCCACTATGGCTGGTTTGTGTTCTCTTGTGGACACAGAATGGCTGCTTGTATTCTCATCACGAAACTTATGATACGAGGGGCATGATAACAGACTATGTAGCATCGTGATTTGCTGGGAAAAGAATGACGGCATTAGATAATATTAATGTCGTATAGTCATGACATTTCATGCTACTATTAATTGTAGTTTGAATCAGTTTATTTAGGGTTATTTTAATGTATATGATATCAAGTCTACTCTGAAATTTGCTACTATTAAAAGAATGTATAATCTGTTTATTTTGGACATTGGTTTATGCACTTTTTTGTGTTATAAGGGTTTTTGGTAAAAAATGTGCCTCGGTGGCATAATTTTGAATATAGGTAGACAAACCAACACTACTGTTAAAAATCCCCGCTCAATCCCCCACAAAGACTAAGCGAGAGAGAAGAAGACAAATAAGAGGGGGCCACAATAGAGACAGAAACCAGAGAGAGAGAAGAGAAAAAGAAACTACAAATTAAATTAATTTTTGTTTTACTCTAAATGCCCAAAATTAATGATACGAACACTTAAAAAAAGAAAACCAAACCCAAAACAAAGAAAATTAAAAAAATTATGTGCACGGAAAAGGGAGAATCGCCTTTAAAAACAATTTACTGAACCAAAGTTGTAGAGATAGAAGTTTTTGTTTCTTCCAAAGAACATCGGAAAAGAAAGAGACAAAGTAGGAACAAAAGCAGTGCAGCAAAGCCACAAGAAAAGAAAAGGGGAAAGGTTCCAGAGGAAGAAGCAAAACAAAAGACTATATCAACTGCCAGATGAAATCTAAGCACGTCCTGTGCTTCATCATTTTTCTTTCTTCCAGTACCTTGTTTCGGATTTGTTTTCTTTACTGTGTACGTGATACGTGTGTTTGAGTGAGTGAGTGTCCTGCTGACTTTGATCTCTCTCTGCTTCTGATTCTTCATGAGGAAGTTTTCTTCTTGTTTGAATAGTTATTTTGGTTTGGTTTTGGTGCTTTTTTATTTCTTTATTTATTTGGGAGGTGGGTGGTATATACCCCAGCCATAATGTTATGCTGGAGAGAGAAATTTTAAGGAATTTTATCAGACTAGTTGTGGCAGGGATCATTATTTAATGTGCAATTATTCAAAGACTATCTGCATGGAAGATTGTGCTACAGCAAACAACGTGTTACTCTGTATACAATACTTGGTTTTGTGTTGACAAAACAGTCTGATACCCTTGGTGACCCGTGAGGATATTTTCATGTAACTATGATATCGAATGTGGCAGGTATATAACCTCAGATAAAGGAAATATCTTTCGACATTTCAAAATCCACTCAACTTTAAACATACTGTATGTTATTTACGCAGCTGTACTGAAACCTTGCTTTTGTGCACACATTATGTGTGCACCATACTATCAAAAAAATGTGCTCGTGCACTGCAAATCACTTAACCTTGCAGGCAAGCAGGCAGGTTGATATTACTTTTAGTGACATTTTTGTGCAACATAATTATACACTCACGCGCACATTCGCACATTCGCGCACACGCGAACACACACACACACACACACACACACACACACACACACACACACACACCACACACACACATGAACAGTGTGTGTGTGTATGTGTGTGTCTTTGTGTGTGTGCGTGTGTGTGTGTGTGCATTCGCTTGTGTGCATTCGCTTATCCGCGTATATCTATACGCACACACGTAGTATTTACTCTTCTATTCAGTATTCTTTTTTTTGCTCCAGCTTTCTCCTCTCTGCTTTCCTGTCTTTCATCTGTCTTTTATGTCTCCATCAGTAGCCCACACATCCCCCATCAGTATTACAGTCACGACACCTTCAGAAAGAAGTCTTGCCTTGTTGGATCGACCACAGCTCAACAACTTATCAAAGCACCTCTGTGTGGCCTACTTACATGTTTTTTTGTGGACTCCAACATCCTACACTGTTTTTTAATCACAAACATCGAAGTGCATAGGTGTCGGAAGTAAAAGCAGGGCATTATTACATGCAGAGAAAAGACTAAATGGGATTGTTATAGTTTTGATGAACTATAATTATTTGCCCTCTTAAGTTTATTGTCTTGTTCTTCGAATTTTTTTCTTTTTCTTTACATTTTTTCTTCTTTCTGTTGTTCTTGTTCATGTTGGTGTTATTGTTGTTGTTGTTGTTGTTGTTTCTTCTTCTTCTTCTTCTTCTTCTTGTTCTTCTTGTTCTTGTTCTTGTTCTTCTTCTTCTTCTTCTTCTTCTTCTTCTTCTTCTTCTTCTTCTTCTTCTTCTTCTTCTTCTTCTTGTTTCATCTCTTCCTTTGTTGAACGCTAAGACAACAACTACTGTTGTCTGTGATATGAGCAGAAATGCGTTTCACTGCCCTTACACAACTGACATGACAGGCCCATTCTACTGTATGAAGGGAACTGAAAGCAAGACAGAAGAAGCAACATGAAAACAAAGTAACTGAAAAAATGTATTATAGTAAAACAAAGGAAAAACCCACGCCCTACTTTAAATCATCTTATGCAGAAAGATGGGGAAATGAATACGAAAACAAAGTAAGTGTGTGTGTTTGTGTGTGTGTGTGTGTGTGTGTGTGTGTGTGTGTGTGTGCGTGTGTGTGTGTATGTGTGTGTGTTCGCGCGCGCGCGCGCGTTTGTGTTTGCTGGTGTGTATGTGTGTGTGAATACCAGCCTATACGTATGCGTACGTGTCTATGCGTGCGCATGCGCGCCCACGTGCGTGAACACGCAAAACACACATGCAGACACACAAAAGTCTTTTTTTGTCTTTTTTTCTACCCTTTGATAGCAGTGACCCTGTCTGCATCCTGCCTTTCATCTTCCTCCAGTGGTCTGTCTCCATCATCCGCCCACAAAACTGACTCCGTCACACACTCTGTGATCATCGCAGCTGCTGTACCCCGTCACGCCATCTTCAGACATGTACATCCTTCCTTTGGTAGCTCCACACACACAGAGATGTACGTAGGCTCTAAGTGTGGGCATGCATTCTTTGATGGGTCAGGACATGGGGATCGGTGGTTCAGAGGTAACGCACCTGTCTACTTGATTGTTTTGGTGGGGGGGGGTGGGGGGGGGGGGGTTTTTTCTTATGTTTTTTATAACAATTTTAAGGATATTGCTGGACTTTTTCTTGAAAATGTCATTATGTAGCATTAAGCTGTTTTTAGGTTATGTCCACGATATATTTTTTACAGCAAGCATTATTAGTTGCTTCGTATTGTGTTACCCATAACTTTAAAAATCTGATACCTATGCTCATTTATCAAGAAAAAATACAGGTGTGTGTAAAATGTGACAGAGTTATAAGCTGACACAAGAAAAACTTTCAGTTTTTCAAATTTTCATGATCTTTATACCTATATGAATGTCATTTATGCAACAGTACTTGAACATTGCTTTTGTGAAACACGAATATTTTGTTTCAGTATCATCAAACCTGTTGTCAGCTTTCCTGAACTATAAAAAAATATAGCTTCCTGAGAGATGCATTTAGACTAGTTAGTACCAGTTTGAAGTGTGAAATCAAACTGATATATTGCTAAAATTTGGAGACTTAGGTGTCACGTATGATTTAATTTTTGACGTCATCAGTGTGTTTTACCATTATAATTTTTTTTCAGTCACTTTTGCCCCTCTTATTATCAGGTGTATGCCTGCTTGTATGTTTACTTGGTTGTATTCTGAGGGGGGGGGGGGGGGGGGTTCTTATACTTTCATGTCTTTCATCTGTCTTTTATGTCTCCATCAGTAGCCCACACATCCCCCATCAGTATTACAGTCACGACATCTTCAGAAAGAAGTCTTGCCTTGATGGATCGACCACAGGTCAACACCATCTCAAGCATTCACTGTGTGGCCAGCTTGCGTTTTGTTTTTAGGAGAACCTTGACTATTTACATTGACTTTTGAAAAAAAAACAACCCTGCAAACTGTGTGGATGTAGGTTAAAAAACACAAACAAAAAACAGCGGCGTCATTACATACAGAAAAAGAATAAAAAGGAATGGTGATTGTAGTGATGAAGTGTAGTTAGTTGTAATTTTAAATTTACTGTGTCCTACTCTTTCTTCTTTTTCTGGTCTTGTTCTTGTTATCATCCTTCTTCTTCATCTTCTTTTTCGTCGTCTTTTTATTCTTCTTCTTGTTTTGCTTTTTCTTCTTGTTGTTGTTCTTCTTGTTTTTGTTCTTTGTTCTTGTTTTTCTTGTTTTTCTTGTTTTTCTTGTTGTTGTTGTTGTTTTGTTGTTGTTGTTGTTGTTGTTGTTGTTCTTGTTCTTGTTCTTGTTCTTCTTCTTCTTCTTCTTCTTCTTCTTCTTCTTCTTCTTCTTCTCTTATCTTCTTCTTCTTCTTCTATTGATGTTTGTCATATGAGTGGAAATGCGTTTCACTGTTGTCAAGCGTCTGAAATGTCAGGCCCATTATACTGTCTTTAGAGTAGCTGAATACAAGACAGCAGAAAGAAACTAAAAACAGAGTAACGAAAGAACGTGATACAGTAAAGGAAATTTAAAAAAAAACTTAAGAAAGATAAAGAAACAATGGAAACAAAAACATACAGAAAAAGTATAGTAAATGAACAAGAAACCGAAGAACAAAAGCAAAAGACCAGGAGAACTAAAATCTTAAACAGCGTAGTGCATAAAGGTCGTAAGCATTGAAGGTGGCAAGGAAATCAGGTTGTAGGAATAACATGGTTGAAACTAAGTAGGTGACCTATCATGAATACCATTTCCTTAAAAAAAACTATGTATCTGATTTCTTTTCTTGATAAAAGGTAACTATGCATAATGTGCTTTAGTGTGTTTCTGTCTCTATGTCTGTCTTTCCGTTTGTGTCTCTCTGTTAGTGTTACACACACACACACACACACACCACACACACACACACACACACACACCAATATATATATATATATATATATATATATATATATATATATATATATATATATATATAACAGATAGATAGATAGATAGATAGATAGATAGATAGATAGATAGATAGATAGATAGATAGATAGATAGATAGATATAGATAGATAGATAATAGATAGATATAAACACAGAGGTTTATGGTTCAGTGACGGAGACAAACCAGGGAAAGGCAGATAATCCGTCTAATAACACCATTTGTGAAAAGACGTTAAAAGAAATTGAACACACACACACACACACACACACACACACACACACACACACACACACACACACACACACACACACACACACAACACAAACACACACACACACACACACATGTAAATATATATACATATATATATATATATATATATATATATATATATATATATATATATATATATATATATATATATATATCATCTGTGAGTGTGTGCATGCGCTTGTTCGTGCGTGTGTCTTCATTTATACGCGTGCTCGTGGGCACAGGCAAAATGTACATGCACACTTGCACTCTTTTGTTGCTACCATGTCTGGTTTCCCTGCTTTTATCTGCCTCTCCTGGTTTCTCTCCATCACTGACCCATGTACCTCAGTCACATAAAAACTAGTCTGTGATCACTGCAGCTGCTCTACCATGTCACGCCATCTTCAGACATACATCTTCCTTCCTTAGCTATACACACACGCCGCTCGCGCGCACACGCACGCATGCACACACACAGTCGCACAGACCACACACACAACACACCCCACACACGCACACACATGCACGCACGCGCGCATGCATGCATGCACACACGCACGCGCACGCACGCACACACACACACATACACACACACACGACACGCCACGCACACGCACACACACAACATTACACGTATTGATCAAAGCTCTCACAGTGGGTCTAATTCTTTTGTGGGAACTACAAGTGGATCGGTGTGTTCTAGACGAAACGCGCATGCCTAGAAAGCAAAAATGTCTAGGTTTAAAGTATGGGTGTTTTGATCGTTTGTGCCGTAAATGTTTCCCCCATCCACTAGTGGTGGCCTGAGTGGTAGTTTTTTTGTGAGATGATAACCCAGGTCCCGTGCGTGACATCCATTTAGCACATATAGTCGAGCCCACAAGAGAAATGACCCTGGCAAAGTTGCGAAGAAAGCCATCCAATAGAGAAAAATACGCATGCAGACAGGACGAGAAATAAAAGTAATAGGTGACATGCTGTGCCTGTAGAGATCATTCCGATTTCAACCAGAAAATTTTGCTGTGATTTGTGAGTGGTATACAGTACGATACGTTTTTACAGCGACAAAGCACAAAAAATAGTTCATTCCTTTTTCATACTTTAGTCATGTCATCACAGTCACAGCGATTCATAGGCCCCCTGATAAAAAATTAAGAAAAAGACATAAACAAAGTAAGACCAGTGTGTCAGTAAGCAAGGACAGTATACACAGCCTGTCAGATGCAGACACGCCCCATGACAGCAGAAGATAAAACCAGAGGGCCTTTTGACAACTGGAAACGGTGTTTGAAAGAGGGAGCAGGAGTGTGAGACAGGCCATTTCTGTGTGTCCACTGTGGTTTAAGACTGTAAGCATATAATCAGGTTTGCAGGGACCAAGCGTTGTTTCATTTTCTTTGTCTGTCCTCTTGGGGTCTGCTGCTGTACTGCCCAGATTTCTGTTTGTCTGTGTCTGCCTGTCCAGTTGTCTGTCTGCTGTCCTGATGATCTGCCTCTCCCTGGTTCTGTAGCATTATCCAAATCCCTTACACATTGACTGCGCAACTTCCATTTTGTGACCCACCATCACCGAATGAGTTGCACATGCAACTGAATTTAATCTTAGTTGTTGAAGTGATTAAAGTTTGCAACAAAAAGCTACTCAACACAATTTTTAAAAAATAGACATTATCGTGAACAATTATTACAAATTGAAAGTGACAAAATGAGAAATTAACAAAGTTTGCATCGTAAAAGATAGTGGGATAAGTGGTCAAATGCTACTTAGCTTGTTTTTAGGGCAAAAGAAAAAGGAATTACCCCTAAATGTTTCAGTACAATGTAGAAGATAGTTCATAGTTTTGAAACCAATGAAATCATAAAAACAATATTCCTGACCTCACACATACAGAATTAGACCAGGTAGACGAGATTTAAAGCAAGCCGTTCAATTCTAGAAAGACACAGAGAAAAGGATGAGCTATTTCAAACCAACAAACAAACAAATAAACAACAACATGAAACCATCAAGACGAAATCAAACATACAAATAAACATCCAGAGAGCTTAGGAACAAATGACCGACACGAAAAAAACAGGCAGAAACACAGACAATATACACAGAGAGGAGAGGTTAGTAGTGAATTTATTCCTTTCCTTGTATCTAGTCAGACGGACATCACAACGGAGAGACACACAAACCAGCGTGAACAGGAAAAGTCTCAGAGTCCATCGTGCGATTTAGGAGGAAAGCGCACAAAGACCTGCACAGACACTTTAGTTATCAGAACTGCCATTTTCTTCATCCCCTCATACATCATCATTCTGCAGCACTGGATAACCGAAGTGAAGCCTACTACATTGCACATGTGTTAAGGGGTGATGTCTTTTTCTCAGGATATATGCCAGACTTTCTTCAATATGCAGAGAACAGGTTTTTTTCTTTTATAATCGGTAGAATCTTGTGTTTTATACGTTCCAGTCCGCGTGTGTATGCAGTTTTGTAAATGTCATCTGTTCCAACCGGCATACAATGCCTACTCTTACGAAAAGCGGAACAGGATTTAATGTGTGCGCAAGATGTTCTGTGTGCGTTCACACACGGGGCCTCGGTTTATAGTCTCATCCGAGTGACTTTTGGGGAGAGTGGAGTCAGCACTAGTGTTAACTTCAGGAGAAAAATCTCCTCGAACTGGAATTGAAACCCGGATCGTCAAATTATGAGCGCAATGTTCTGACCACTAGGCTATCCTGTCCCCCTATGGTGACCGTGACCGTAACAACTTAAAGAAAACAATGTCTCTTACCTGTTTCATTGTGTCTGACATGGTGAGTGTTCCTCTTGTGAGCTATTACTTTTATTGTGTTTATCTTTTTTGTGCGTGTGGGTGTATCCATGTGTATAAGGTTGTCTGCCCGTTTTGTTGTTGTGTTTCTGTGTACATGTTTGTTTATGTGTGTAAATACGTGTAACTCTGCCTGTTTGTTTGTCTGTCTGTCTTTGCCTCTTACATATCATCATCACCCCCTTTACCACCACCACCACCAACAACACACACCATTATCATCTGCATCATCATCAGCAGCAGCAGCAAGCATCCTCGTCATCTTCATCGTCGTCGTCGTCGTCGTCGTCGTCGTCGTCTCTCATCACATCATCATCATCATCATCATCATCATCATCATCATCATCATCATCATCATCGACATCAGTAACGTCACAATCCTCATCAAAATATCAATGTACACAGCATCAAATTCACAGGCATAAAAAACGAAAAAAACATTAAATGTATGAAAGCCAGAAATAGAAAACTAACTACTTTGTGAACCCAAAAGCCTCCATTTGAGCAAACAAAGCTGATACATGTGGTATGTCCTGTTATTCTACATTGTGCAACCCTCTAGTCCTGACAGGGAAACGCCAAAACTATCCCATTATCGGCCAACATTCCTGCTGACTTCAAAGAAACTCACACTTGTGCCAGAAACACACTTCGGAGGTAGAAACGAGAAGATTTCTTTAAGCATATTACTTGACAGGGGTACGTACACATGTACATGTACATACACATATACAAACACATGCAAATGCGTGTACGCACCCACACGCATGCACATACACACACGCGCACACACACACACACACACACACACACACACACACACACACAACATCTTGCGCACACGTTAAATCATGTTCCGCTTTTCGTAAGAGTAGACCATTGTGTGCCGGTGGGAACAGATGACAATATTTACACAACCGTATACGCACGGGGACTGGATGAAAAAAGGCACATGAGTCCTTATCCTATTATCTTCGATTAAAAAAAAAAGTGTTTATGTATAAGCGCGTGCACATACACACACGCATATATATAATATATATATATATTATATATATATATATAATATATATATATATATATATATAATATATATATATATACATACATATATATACATATAATATACACCACACATATATATATATCATATATATATATATATATATATACACATACATATATATATGCCCATGCACACACACACACACAAACACACACACGCACACACACACACACACAACACACACACACACACACACACACACACACACACACACACACACACACACACACACACAACACACACACCAACACACCACGCACACACAAGCTCTAGACACTCCAAATGACAAGAAGCTTCTGCAGAAGATAGCTAGCAAGCTGATCATTGTCCTCCCAAGGGACCCCCTCCCCTCCCCCTTGCTGTCTGATAAATCAGCTGATTATCTGGTCAGCAAATGAAGGCAGAGCATTCAACCATCCTGAGACACACAATCCACGATTACCCCACTTTACACACAACATCACTGAATGTCTTAATCTCATGATGCTTTCTTAAGTGTTGTACGAATGGGAATATCTAAATTTCTTAGCAAATTATGGTTGGGTTTTCTTGCTTCTGATGGATTATTCTTTAAGAAAATAAATGGCAAGGTTTACTATAAACAGTGCATGTGTTTTATGCTACAGTTTAAATTTCATGTTTGTCTTTTCATTTCTTTCTCTGAAAATACTTCTGTTTATTGTGTAATGTTTTTCACGCTGTGGTTTGTGACCTATTGACTTTGTCTGTTCATTGAGATGATAAAGTGTTGACATTAGTATTGGTATATCTTGTAATGTGTACGTAGTTGTTGCTGTTGTTGTGCGTTTCTCAGCTTAACACTCTGGGGTCAACCGAATGTGCATTCCGACTCACTTATCCCACCCGGGAATCACAGCGAGATTGAAATTGCACACTGAATGAGATGTTTGCGTGAATGAGCGTTTTTTATATTATATATTATTTATTTATTTATTTATTTACTTATTTATTCTTTTATACCAAGGATAATAGAATAAGCACTCAAGTGCTCTTTTTTTACATCCAGTCCCCGTGTCTATGCAGTTTTGTTTTCAAGTACCTAGCTATATAGGCAGCCAGTTTCCGACTTGAGAGGTTTTTGTATTCTTTAAAGGAGAGTGCAAGTTGTTATGTTAAGAGCTTGTCATGGCTGAAGCAATCTGAACACAGCATTCTACAATATTACAACATTTTAGTTTAGGCCTGTGCAATAAGCAAACATCATAACTCACATAGCTTAATGCTTGGGTAAATGTGTAGGTAGTAATGTTAATCTATATAATTATCCTATTTGTTTTCCCATGTACTATTTACGCATGGCATTGTAACCCACCTGGATTTCCATGTTTTACAGATGATAGTGTGTTTTTGAATTGAAATTTAAACTTCTCGCAAAGAAAAAAAAGAACCGAGTTTGATAAATAGCAGTTCTAGGGCTACTGCTTTTATCTAGAATAAGTAAAAGATTGGCAGCAATCTCATTAACAGCAGAAAACGTGTCTGTTCTCTGGATCTCTTCAAGTGTCTGTTCTGTCAAACCTCTGCATTTAGTCTCTGGCTGCCTGCCTCTTCCTGATGGCACGACCTTTTCCTGGTCACTTCAGCATTGTACTGCAGGAGTAAAGTTAACGCAATAACATACAACACTCACAATACATAACACATAACAACATAACGTAAAACATTGTAACCACAACAGACCTGATACAGCACAACACCATTCAGGAGAGTACAATAAAACACAATTAACAAGACACAACAGGAGGACACATAAACTGAACTACACAGACACAGAACGCCATAAACACACATGACCAGGGAATAAAAGAGTGTGGTCTTTGAAGTGTCTAATCCGGTCATGGACCATTTGTTTGCCTCTTCAAAGACTGTGCTGAATAATGGAGTGAGGATGGGTCTGGGGCCTTGTTTAGTGCCCTGTTTCCCTTCGCTCGGCTTACATCTTTACCTCACGCAGCGCCATGTCTGCTGGGAGGTTTAGTTGAGATTATGTTTGTCTTTCTTTTTCGTAACTATATCTGCTTCTGCCTCTGTTAACTGTATGTTTGTCGGTAAATCTTTTTGTCTGTCTGTCTGCCTTTTCTCTCTGTCTCTGTCTATGTCTCTCTATATCTCTCTTTCTTTCTCTGTCTCTCTATATCTGTCTTTCTCTCTCCCTCTCCCTCTTTTCTGTGTCTCTCTGTCTCTCCGTCTCTCTCTGTGTCTCTCTGGTTTTTTGTTCATTTTATCTCCCTTTCTTTCCATCTTTAGGAAACACGGACCAATACTGTTATTCTTGTTAATCTCTCATCACACTTTTAGGTTGAAGCACAAGCGTACAGTAACACAAGGACACACAAATATACAGTTTTCTGAGATTTTGTTCTTGGAAAACCGCCAATGCAAGGACAAGAGAGAGAGAGAGAGAAGAGAGAGAGAGAGAGAAGAGAGGAGAGAGAGAGAGAGAGAGAGAGAAGAGAGAGAGAGAGAAGAGAGAGAGAGAGAGAGAGAGATTATTATTTATTTTTATTATTATTCTTTTATTTCGAGATAACAGAATAAGCAATCATGTGCTTTTTTTCATCCGGTCCCCGTGGTATGCAGTTTTGTAAATATTGTCATCTGTTCCCACCGGCACACGATGGCCTACTCTTACGAAAAGCGGAACAGAGAGAGAGAGAGAGAGAGAGAGAGAGAGAGAGAGAGAGAGAGAGAGAGAGAGAGAGAGAGAGAGAGAGAGAGAGAGAGAGAGAGAGAGCCAGCCAGCCAGCCAGCCAGTTAGACAGATAGACAGAGACAAACCTTTAGAGACAGAAAGAAAGGTAGAGAGACAGAAGCATGGACAGAAAGAGAACAAGAGTCGGACAAACAGATGGGGAGACACACAACATTGTAGAGAGATAAACACACATTCAGATAGCAAACACTAAAGAGACAGACACATAGAAAGAGTAAGGTAACGGCCGGGTGTATTAGCTGTTATTTACAAGGGAAAGGCACACAGCCCTACACAGACACAGAGTGATCAGAACTGACCATTTCCCTGATCCTCTCATACATCATCTGCATCCCTGGATAAAGCGTAGAAATCCACCATTCTGCAGACAAACTTAGAACACACTTCTAGAAAATGAATGGAGCCATTTTCTGCAGAAGCCAAGAGAAGCTAGCACACTTGGTATTTTCTGTTACCTCATCGCCTAAACCATTCTCATTCTCACAATAAAAGGACTGATCCACCCTAGTTTCTTGGACACGTCTTTTGAAAATGTTCAGAACTCGTAACTATGTTTGCCACAGACATAGATGAGAGAAAGATGTGCATTTGAGTATAACTATGTACAAAATACTGAATGAAAACGTTTGAAAAAAAGGTGTGCATATGAGGCTAGATATACAGTTGTGCCTTTGTTGTCCGTTAGGGAAAATGGAGAAAGTTGCAACGCACAAGTTTGGAAAGACTCAAACAATTGTACAACTAGTCATCTCTTTTCTGTCTTTGTTTCTGTCTGTGGTGTGTCTGGCTGTGTGAATGCCTTATTTTAGTATTGGGATACTTTTCAATTTTACAAGCACTTTTGTTTATTGAACTGATAGTCAACATCATTATCTTATCCCGAACAGTGTCCCATTGTGCCTTGCAATTTGACTTCAATTCGATTCAATTTTACTATCAATAAATTCAAATACTTTATCTTCTCAAACAGAGAAAACTTATATTAGATTACAGCAGGGATTGATAGTCTAAGAAGAGAATGAATAACATAATGTCATCAGGACTTACAGTACCACCATACAGTCGAAACACACTTATGACCTCTGTGCAGACACCACTATCTGACAACTCCCATATCATGTCTATGCTACATCTGTTGCGCGCTCCACACGACACCCGATGTACAAGACTGGTTAAATGCTTTGGATTTGGCTTTATCTGTCTGTCTGTCTATCTATCTGTCTGTCTGTCTGTCTGTCTGTCTGTCTGTCTTCTACCTATAATCTATCTGTTTTGCACCGGTCAAAGGATTGTGTGGCTTTGGTACAGCACATTCCAGTTTAAAGTCCCTGTTTTGCATATCTACCTCTTTCCTTTCAGTGCCAAACTCTAGTTTTGTCAGATTTCCACTGTCAGGGTCTAACACTGGTTAAGACGTTATCTTTTCGCCTACATTATATTTCTTCAGCTCTTTTATTTTTTATGATACTGTTTTGCTTGACTTTTAATGTAAATCTTATGTTTTTCTTGTATAACTGAACTGACAAAGTACATTATATTTCTCCGGTTCGTTTTTGATTTAATTTCGTCTTTAGATGCTGATTTTTTTGCACGTTTAATATTAAGCTTTTCCGGATGTTTAGCTTTTCTGGGTTAAACCGTTTTCGTCATTTCCCCTGTGAATATATAGTCAAAGATATGTTTTCGCGCAAAATAAAGCTTTTTTTCCCGCAGATTGTTCCTTTGAATGTGTCTTATTTCTATCAGATTTTTCCGTTTACGGTAAAGCTTTATATGTCATGGTTATGCTCATAAAATCTCCCGATCCTAGTTTTACGCCGCATATATCTACAACTTTAGGGATAGAGGTCTAAAAACAACCTGTACTATTTTGGTCAAAGATAAAAGTCGATGCAGCGGAACCCTAAATTACGTTAACAGTAGACAGATGATTGGCTTACTCCAGAAACTACCCACTACGTCTCAGATAATGGTCAATAGCCCATCTGAGATAGACAGGGGCTGTTTGGAGGAGTGGTGCTATATTCAGCTGAAGTCGATCAGCTGCCTAAGTCTCCCTGACCCCACAAGAATGTCTGTGTCCTCTGAATCTCCTGAAGTGCCCAGTCCTTTATCCCTTCTTCACTCAATCCGTGGCCGTCTGCTTCTTATGGTCTGATCTGTATGGATCGTCTCTGTCTGCCATGGGGCAAGTGAACGGGATTGACTTCTTTGACACCTGTATTGTTGTCTTGGGCTTGGCTTCTTAAAAGATGTAACTGACAAAGCTTTATGTATGTATGTATGTATGTATGTATGTATGTATGTATGTATGTATGTATGTATGTATGTATGTATGTATGTATGTATGTATGTATGTATATGTATATGTATATGTATATGTATATGTATATGTATATGTATATATGTAAACGCGAAAGTATTTTAGCAAACGCATCGAATTATATTTTATGTGCGAGTTTCACCTGGTCATCTTTACACACCTGCCTATCTGTCTGTCTGCCTGGCTGTTGTTTTGTTAGTTAGTTCATCTATTCATCTTTTTGTGAGTTTTTCTATCCGCCTGGCTCTTTTTCTCTCAACAGTTTATCTTTCATAAAGTATAGAATGGAAAAAGAGAGAGAAAGAGAGAGAGAGAATGAGAGACAGAGACAGAGACAGACAGACACACAGACAAACAGACAGATAGAGACAGACAGAGATCGAGAGAGAGAGAATGGGAAGGGAGAGAAAGAGAAAGAAAATGAGAGAGAAAGACAGAAAATACAGAGACAGGGAGAGGGGGTAGTAGAGAGAGAAAGAGAGACAAACAGACACACACACACAGAGACAGACAGACAGACAGTAGACACACAGACAAAGATACTAAGAGACAGAGACAGGGAGACATATATAGAGAGACAGAGACAGACAGAAAGCAGACTAACACGTGTAAAGACAAGGTAGAGGTAGGAACATGGGCAGAAAACAGTGACAGGAAGACAAAGACACAAAAAGGAATATATAAAAGCAGAAGGAGAGAGAGAGAGAGAGAGAGAGAGAGAGAGAGAGAGAGAGAGAGAGAGAGAGAGAGAGGAGAGAGAGAGAGAGAGAGAGACAGAGACAGAAGACAGAGACAGAGACAACAGAGGGACAGAGAGACAGAGAGACAGAGACAGAACAGACACAGAGACACAGAGACACAGAGAGAGACAGAGACACAGACACACAGACAGACAGACAGACAGAGACACACAGACACACAGACACACAGACACACCGACACATAGAGACAGACAGACACACAGACAGACAGACAGACAGAGAAACAAACAAAGACAGATACAGACAGACATACAGCATGAGACACAGAGGTACGGACACAGAGACAGACTGGCAGAGCAGAGCAGAGATAGTAAGAACAGAGGAACATAGAACGTGATAGTAAAAATGCTCAGCAGATAAATCCTGCCGTTCACGCGTGGTCAAGAATAATGTCGGCGAGTGTGAATGTACAGATAGTGCACACAATCTTTCCTTTCCGCTCTGCCTCCCCTTTGATACCAGCACTTTGATGTGTGCGAACAAAACAAAAACCAAAAAACACAAACAACACAAACAACAGCACAGAACAACATGGAATAGCAAAAAAACCCCACATAAACAACAATGAACAACATAGAACAACACGAAAACAACAACAAAAGAATAGCAACAAAAAACGAAATACCCAAAACATGAAAAAATATAGAATAACACAGAACAGCATAGAACAGCATGGAAACCACAACGGACAATAGTACAAACAACACAGAACAAACATAGAACGCACGGAATAACAACATAAACAACATAGAACAACACGAACAACAGATAAACACACAAACAAAGAGAGAACAAAAAAATCCACAAACACATAGAACAACAAGAACAACAAGAACAACATAGAACACAAGGGCAACAAGACACAAGAAAACATAACAACAGACACACAGAACTAACACATAGAACAACAGAAAAACGTAACACACAGAACACACAGAACAAAAACAAAGACACAACACAGAACAAAACAACACACAAACACAAGACACACAAACACAAAACAACACAACAACACATACACACACACACACACTTCTCTCTTTCTCCTTTCTGTCTATATCCTGTACTGTCTTCTGTCTGTCTGTCTGTCTTCTTCTATGTCTTTCTCTTCTCCTGTCTCTATTGTTCTGTCTTCTCCTCTGTCTGTCTGTCTGTCTGTCTGTCTGTCTCCTGCCTCTGTCTCTCTGTCTGTCTCTGTCTGCTGTCTGTCTCTCTCTGTCGTCTTCTCTCTCGTCTCTCCCTCCCTCCCTCCTCTCTCTCTCTCTCCTCCATCTCTCTCTGTCCTTACTGTGACATCATAGTTTACTCATTTTTTTTCTAGTTCCCCTGTTGTCTCTGTCTACGTTTCTATCGCCATGCAAGATTATTATCTTTGTGTTTTTTTTTAAATTCCCCAACAGGATGCAAACATCGCTTGCAATCATTCAATCATTGAAGCATCACAATCCTGATTGCCTGAACTTGTTCCTGCCAGACTCATACACAAGAGACCCGCAGAAAAAAATTGACGTGCTTTTGAACAAGCAAGCAGATTGCTTCAGAAACAACAACAATATCAAACTAAGGAAACACAGCTAACCAAACAAGCAAGTACGAAAAACAAATATCATAGTAGAAAAGCTCATGCAAGTAAAATAGAACAGTAACAGATTTTGTGAAATTTTTTCATCAAGATGCAAAAAATACTATTGCTAACTTCAAGCATATAAACAAAGTAAACAGACAAAAGAACAGACAAATATGTATGTTTCTAAGCTCACTTTTGTATATAACTGTTTGTCTCTGTCTCTGTCTCTCCGTCTCCTCTCTCTTCTTTCTGTCTCCTCTCTCTTCTCCTCTTCTTCTTTTCTCTTTCTTCTCTGTCTCTGTCTCTGTTCTCTCCTCTCCTCTCTATTTCCTTCTCTCTCTCTTCTTCTTCTCTCTTCTCTTCTCTTCTCTTCTCTCGTCTCTGTCTCTCTCTCTCCTCTCTCTCTCTCTCTCTCTCGTCTCTTCTGTTCTCTCTCTTCTCTTTCTGCTCTCTCTGGTTCTTCTTTTCTTCTCTTTTTCTTTTTTCATTTCGAAAAAGAAGCACAATAACAGCAGAGAAACACACATAGCAGACAGGAAGACAGACAAAAAAACAAACTCGGAGACTGAGACAAAACAGAAAAAGGCATGGTGTCAGACAGAGAGACAAAATAAAAGTGGCTAAAACCAGAGAGACTTCCGACTCAGACTTTTAACTGTACATCGGCCTTAGGCCACATACAAAAGGATGGTGGCAAGAGTGTGGGAATGTGACGTAGTGTTATAAGCATGTTACTATCAACGAATATATATACTTTTAAAATATAAATACTGTATTCAGGCAGCAAAATAAAACAATGTATTAAATAAGCCATGTCCAACATGTTCATCCGCAAAACAATTTACCTGCTTCATAATCAACAATGTTGAAATATGTTCATTAATATTAGAATCTATTTCTAGAAAGTTATCTTATTTCTTCTGTTGGTTGCATGAAAAATAATCATAGAAATGGTATATATCAGTAGGCATTGTATCTTTGAGTAGAGCGTGCATATGATTTTTTGAATCCTTAAGAATTTATTTCTAAATAGGCAGGACAATTGAATAAAAAGTGTTCTTCATTATCTCTTAGTCTTTACAAAAGGACATTGCTTAACATCGTTCAAACCATTATAACAATATGTATTAAAACCAGAGAGAAAGAAGACTCGTCATGTTAATAGAAAAAATATTAACTTCATTTAAGTGTGGGATTAAAGACAAATAAAGCTAATGTACCTAGCATTATTTTCCTTTCATAGCTTGTGCTCAATTTTTATTTGCACAATCAGAAGCAAGATGCATCATATAATATTGGACTCGTCTTTGCAAAATTATGCTAGCCTACATTATAATTTTGTGTGATAGATATACTAAGAAGACATTTGGATTCGAAATGACATTCACCTTTTTGTCTTGTGAGGTAAAGGGGAATAGTGAAGTGAGTGGCCACGTGTGAATTCCAATTCGACAGCCAAACAATCTTACAACTAATTATCTATTTGTCTCTCCTTTTGAAAACAAAATAGAGAGAGAGACAAGAGAACACGAAACAAAACCCTAAGGAACGGAGGGGCAGTGTGTGAGGTGGTGGATGCAGTGATGGTCCATTTGTTTCTCCAGCCTCCGGGACTGATGAATAATGAAAGAACACAGTAGACGGTCTGGTTGCGTGATGTGTAACCAAGATTATGTCTTTATCTCACGCAGCAGTGGATACAAAGTTTTGCTGGTCGGACAGATTTTCTCTGTGATTATGTCATTTATGACCATCCGCATGCTTAGTAGTCTGTCTGCCTGCCTGTCTGTCTTTATGTCTTTTGTCTGTCTGTCTGCTCTCTTTCTGTCTATTGGTCTAGTTGTATGCGTGTCTCCGTGTCTGTATCTGTCTCTCTCTGTCCGTCCGTCAGTAATTTTTTCCGTCCATTTGTTAGTTCTCTCTCTCTCTCTCTCTCTCTCTCTCTCTCTCTTCTCTCTCTCCTCTCCTCTCCTCTCTCTCTCTCTCTCTTCTCTCTCTCTCTCTCTCTCTCTCTCTCTCTCTCTCTCTCTCCTCTGGAACAAAGTAATGTTCTTTGAAGATTCTTTTGGAAAAAGTGTCATTTTATGCAGACTCAAAATACACTTTCAAACAGAGATAAATGCTATAGTTGTGGCATAGCACAGGTTGCAACACATTCTCTCTGATTAGAGCTAGGTAAATTTCACCCTGAAAAAGGTAGCCTATGACCAAAAAATACCGTAAAGTACAGCCATTATTTTCTGTCCTTTCTTTAAATTTTCTTTTCGTTTTAAATGCTTAGATAGCAGCTACTGTTGTCTGTCGCGTTAGCAAAAATTTGTTGCGTTGCCCTTAAGCACCAGAAAATCAAGTCCAGCACAT
>CM060328.1:52777975-52785475 GCA_030674155.1 Stramonita haemastoma
CACACACACACACACACACACACACACACACACACACACACACACACACACACACACACACACACACACACGAGCACGCGCGCATGCACGCAAAAACGCACATTCACAAAAATAACATGGCATAGCACAAACGTCATTGTCGTCCCAAAGCACAATAAGCATCCTGAAAATGGAAACATCACTACACAGAAAGTAACAACAAAAACAAAACAATGAAAAGTTGTTATTTTACATATATATATATATATATATATATATCACATATTCGTACTATATTTGGCATGAAAATTATTTATAACATTTCCATTAGATATCTGTAGTAATCCTTTTTGAATGATGTCAAAGTGCATTTGTTTTTGATGAAGGAAGGTATTTCATTCCATAATCTGCTACCTGAGTATACAAGAGATGTCATAAAAAATCAGTTCTAGGTCTAGGAGTAACAAGGATAATTTTATCTCGGATGCGTTTTACTGAAAATCTGTCACAAAGGTATTGAGGGGAAAGGTTGCTCATAATTTTATACATAAGTATGCCTTTATTGTAACGACATCTCATACCAAAAGGAAGAATATTAATCTCTTTGTAATGACTTATTTCTAAGGAAGAAGATCTGAGAAGGATTAGTTTTAGTGAACGTCTGTATACACTGTCCAAGGGTTTTAAGCAATTTTTACTAGCCAAGTCCCAGCAAGTTGATGCATAGTCAATGTCAGGTTGGATGTATGCATAAAAAAATAGTTTTCTGGTATGTTGGTCAAGAAAATGCTTAATTCTATTAAGTTGGAAAACTTTTTGGGCTATTTTCTTGGACAGTGTATAAACATGATTTGACCATGATAGGTTATTGTCAATATTAAGCCCAAGAAGCCTGTGTGAATTTACTTCTTCTAGTACATTATTGCAAATTTTTAAAGTATTCAAGTCACATAATTTAGTTTTAATGTTCTGACGTTTTTGACGTGTTGTAACTAACATGAATTTCGATTTATTTGGATGTAGGTCCATATGATTAGAGTCTGTCCATGTTACAAGTTTATTGATGTCTTTTTGTAGATCTTTGCATACTGATTTCACATCTTTTCCTGAAATGTGCAAAGTTGTATCGTCAGCAAAAAGTTCACAACAAGAAGAAAGATGCAAAGGAAGATCATTGACGTATATTGTAAACAGTATCGGGCCTAGAACAGATCCCTGTGGAACACCAAATTTGACAGGCATTAGTGAAGATAGTAACGAATCATGAAGGACTGCTTGTCTTCTGTTAGTAAGGAAAGAGGTTAGTAGTTTAAGCGCTTTGGGGGCCAAGCCATAGATTGTAAGTTTCCTTAACAAAAGATTCTGATCAATAGTGTCAAAGGCTTTGGCAAAGTCCACGAAGACTACTCCTGTCAATAGATCATTGTTTATATTTAAGTGCCACTGTTCTAAAAGGTTACTGAGAGCTGTATGGCATGAATGATTTTCTCTAAATCCACTCTGATTTGGGTGGAACAAGTTATTGAATGTAAAATGTGATAGCAGATTGCGTTTGAGATGCTTTTCTAGAGGTTTGGACAAAGTAGATAGAATAGATATAGGCCTGTAGTTAGAAGGGTTGTTAGTATCTCCAGATTTGAAGACTGGAATCACCTTGGCATCTTTAAAACTTTGAGGATACGAACACTTTTCAATGCAAAGGTTATAGATATATGTAATATGTTCAGTAATTATGGGTGCAGAGATACTTAAAATTTTACTGTCTAAGTCATCCACACCACGGGAGCTGGATTGTTTCAATAAACACAATTCTCTTATAACCTCACTAACACTAAGAAACTTAAAGTCAAGCTTAGTCTGTATTCCTTTAGAACAACAGTAGTCTTTTAGTGAATGCAAGTCATTATTTACTGAATTATTAGTATTGATTAGTCTTTCTGCTACAGTGCAGAAGTGTTTGTTCATGCATTCAGCAGATAAATTTATAGCTGAAGAAGGACATATTTTGGAAGTTTTACCTGATAACTGATTTATAGCTTTCCATATCAATTTAGGGTCTTTTTTATGAGCAATAAGTTCTGAAAAATACTTGTTTCTAGCTGCTCTTTTCATAGATGTCACTTTATTACGTTGCTGTTTGAACTGGTCATTTTTTTCCTGTTGACTTCAGTAATTTATCACGAATAGCTATGGCTTTAATGATTTCATCAGATAGCCACGGTGGCTTATCTTTTGGCTTAACACGTTTAGTCTGAATAGGCGCATGCTTGTCAACAATAGAAGAAAAGATACGATACCAAGTAAACAGAGCTTTGTCAGGATCAGTATACTGATAAACATCAGTGAAGCTTGCTGCACATAAGTCAGACATAAAATTATCAGGATTAAATGATTGGTAGCTTCGAAAAGATATACATTTGTGGCTACATTTAGGAATTTTAATACCTTTTTTTGACCAAGTCAGGCAAATTGGAAAATGATCACTAATACCAACAACTGGTACAGACATTTCTACTATATTAGCTGGGTTGGTGGTATAAATATGATCAATTAGTGTCTCTGAATGGAATGTTTTTCTGGTTGGAGTGTCAACCATTTGGGATAGATTATATAACTCAAATGTAAGTTTCCATTTGTCATGTGGCTTAATTAGATCAATGTTAAAATCGCCAAGCAGAATTATCTCAGTTGCGTAATCTGATGCCTCGTCCATCATGAGACAAAAACGATCAAACCAGTTGACCCGTTCGCTAGGATTTCTGTACAGAAATCCAAACAGAATAGGTTTATTTCCCTTTAATTGAACCTTCAACCAGACACATTCGATATTATATTTATCAGAAAAATTAACCTGAGTGTAGTTAACAGACCTATGTACATATATTACCAAACCTGTTTCAAGTTTTGTTTTAGCATCTTTTCTAATAATGTTGTATTCAGGAATTGATATTATACTGTCAGCAATTTTATCAGATAAACGAGACTCTGAAAAGCCAAAAACATGGAAGTGGTCATTTGAATTAGACAGAATAGAAGAAATATCAGATACTTTATTTAACAGATGACATATATTCAGGTAGCCTATTCTTAATCCAAATTTGCTCAACCATTTATCAGTACTGACATTGTTAGTCATAGTTGTTAGAGATGGAAGATATCAGCACAACCTCAAGGACCCTGTATTTTGGGTATGTAAAGGATTCTTGAACTAGCAATTATAAGACAATAGAATTTAGATCAAATACAAAGCAGGCACGAACAGTCAAAGCTTACCAGTAATATTCAAAACATCCAACTGTACATATATGCGCAAAGTGTAGTGCACACAAAAGATATGTATATAATTAGCAGAGAGCAAACAGAGATGTTAATAGGAAGAACAAAAACAAAATTCACCCAAACTCCAACAACAAGCAAAAAACCAAATTCTGAACTGGAGAAAAGAACAAAAAACCCAAAAAAACAATCACGCTTCAGTAACCTGCAGACTCAAGGCAGTCTGTAATGTTCAAAATACAAAAGCTTTCTCCTGCGATAAAGACGTTCCTTTCCTTTGATCTCTTCTCAGATTTGCAACAATCTCTTCAGTGTCCCCAGTCCATGATTCCGCTGGCACAATTGATCCACCAGGTGAGAATCATCATAAATTTAATACTGTACAAAAAGGCAAGGAAAATACCAAGGGCCTCAGGAGAAAACAGACAAACTAAGACACTAATAAATCTAAGTAACTAGAAAGTTTTCCTTGATATTATTAACAACATGCATAAAAAGTAACCAAATGTCTCCTGCTATGATTTCAACACTCAATTAGACATGAGACAACCACATTGATAAGGAATTCAATAAGAGTATTTAAAATTAAAATGACCGCCATGTCCCCAACCCACCCTTTTTTTTTTATCCATCAGCGTTTTACTTAAAACCTAGCATCTCATTAAGATACCAGTTGCGATGCTAAGTTAATCAATTGCTGTGCATACTGATGGGCAGGATTGCTGGATAGCCAACCCTGTGGGTTTGAATGACCAAAGGGTACAGGGGGGTAGTAATGTGAGGCAACAGGGTTTGAAGGAAAAGAAGGTAGTCTAGAAATATGGTCTCTATCTTGGAGACCTTAAGGAGGAAACTGACATTGAACTGGAAATTTAGGAGGGGGATACTCTGAGTGCATGAAAGGTGGTTGTTTTAGTACAGGGCGGAAAGTTGGTGGAGCCCTTGGGGCAGAAAATAATGGCTGTAAATTTACATCAGTCAGTGGCTGGGTGTGATCAGCAACAAAGGATACATTGTTATTGGAGGGTTCTTGAATCTCCAAGGTTGCTGGTCCCCCAGATGAAGCTGGAGGATGATGATCCAGCTTGGGAAGTCCAGGCTGGTGGCTGCTTCTTGACGGTAGAGGAGGGAAGTCCACTGGAGACATCATGGCTGGAACACCTCGGCCCCTGGTAGAACTTGTGTGCCTGAGGGGTCTGTCCCATTCAGCACGGAGATTTCCTTGTGCACCCCCTATGTTGTTTGTGAAAGGGGATGGCCACTGGGAGCACCACCCTGATCTTTAAGAGGTAACATATTATTCAAATATGTATCATCAGAACTAAGATGCGGTGGCTGGGGGAGGGCTTGTTTGAAGGTAACAGCCAGGCGGGCTGTACCTTTAGCGCTAGGATGAAAATTATCCTTATACAGGGCTTGGCGAGGAGCACCATTTTTTGTGATGAATGTTTGGTAGTTATCCAGCATGTTTGTCTGTGATCTTGAGCATGCTGCATAAAGGTTTTGGTTAGAAGGTGCAACAGTATTATTTAATGCGTGTCTGCCCCGTGCTGGAATGATTGAGCTAAAAGCCACATATGCATTTGGAAAACAGGTTTTGCTTAGCAAAATAATTTTAGACCAGGTTTGAATCGAGATTTGTCCATTTGAACAATCGTTAATTCCCACATGTATGATGACAGTATTGATATTTTCTTGTCTGTTGAAGTCCTGTAACCAGTTTAACAGATCTGCCACAGTTAGTCCAGGGATGCAGATTTTAAAGAGTGGATCATTAGTTGTTCCCAGTCTTTTGGGATTGATGTATCTGATGACAGAGTCACCAATCAGAAGAGAGGAGGCTGTAGCTGGGATGGTTAGTTCTTTTAAGATTTGCTGTGAAGTTTTTCCTAGTTCAGAGTGAAGTTGTGTGCTTGCATGATTAGGATTTGGCAGGACTTTGGGAACAGTGGATTCAGAGCTTGGAGAAAAGTGTTCGCTCTTATTACCTTTGGGTTGTCCCTCATCCTGACTGAGATGAGAAAGCAGAGAGAGAGAGAGAGAGAGAGAGAGAGAGAGAGAGAGAGTGTGTGTGTGTGTGTGTGTGTGTGTGTGTTTGTGTGTGTGTAGGTATGTTTTTTAACACTTACCCTGTGATCTATAAATCGGGAATTTAAAAAGAAAACCTCTATAATATGTCAAAATGAAATTTCGATTCAAAACAACCTGATAGAGTAAACACGAAATCATCCTGCTGACATCTCAAAGTGATACAAAGACAAGAATACTAATTGAAAATAAAACACAGCAAAAACATTCAGAGAAAAAGGAAAACATAAAAAACAGAAACAAACAACAACAAAAAAACACACAAATAGGAAGAGAAACGGGAAAAAAATCAAACAAAAAACGAAAAATGAAGAAAAAGAACAAAAGAGAATGATAGAAAGAAAAAAAGAAAAGAAAGAAAGAAAGAAAGTAAGTAAGAAAGAAAGAAAGAAGCCTCTGGAAAAACCTACTGAAATAAAACTGACAAAATTCAGCAGTTGTCTTATCATTTTGAGAGTAAACAATCTGTGACGGTTTTCTTGTACTGGTCTCAGTGGGGAAATATTTACCTTTTTTATTTTTACATTATTATTTCAGACCATTTGTCTGTGAATAATCACGTAACGTCATAATGATGAACATGGTAGTTGTGGTGATGATGACGATGATGGTGATGATAATGTTGATGATGATGATGATGATGATGATGATGATGATGATGATGATGATGATGATGATGATGATGATGATGATGATGATGATGATGGTAGTTGTGGTGGTGGCGATATTGGTGACAACGATAATAACGGTTTGATAATTATGATTGGTTTAATGCATATTCTATTCCAAATCTCACATGCCTGCTTCTACATTTACGTGAAGCTCTCTCTAAAACGCTTTAGCAAAAAACAAGCGTTTTTTTATATTCAAATAAGTACATCGTATCTGTATATATTCTCTTGGATAATATGTTCCTCAAAACTGTTAAAATATACTAATCTAAAAGAGATTACTATAACCAATATATATATAAGCATGTATATATAATTATATATATATATGAATATATATATATATATATATATATATATATATATATATATATATATATATATATATATATATAAACCATCATCACCAGAAGAGAAAAAGGATGAAAACTCCCAAAACAGAAAAAACCCAACCAGAAAAAAACAACATTAAAAAAAATCGTGAACGAAAAATTCTGGGATGATCTAAACAAGGCTAGCTTGAGAGATGGAGAAAATATGACTGCATGATCACTTGTGGAAAAAAGAGCCAATTTACAGGCAGAAAATCGCCATTTCTGACTCTGAACACTAGTTTTGCTTTCTAAATAATCTGGCATCTTTGTATACAAGCATAATTTCCCTATAGGCACCATGTTTCTGTCATAAATCTAAGAAGCAGATGTGGAGACCTCAAGCTGAAAGGGAAGGAAGCTCTGCTATCTTCTGCTGAGGTGGGAGTCAATCCAATTCCATGTCCTTCTCCTTTCCCTTTCAGTTGCATGATGTCACAAATGATGTTTTTTTGGGGGGTCTCACTTCTTGCGTTCTAAATCTGCTGCAGCTGCAGCTTTTTTGTGTGCAGTGTTGTGACAACTTAAGCCTGGGTATGATTTATTACATTGCACTGATCAGCTTTTGCCGAAAATAAAACTGCTTTTATATGTGAAAAATTTGCATACTAATCTGCGACAAAATTGGGTAAGGAAATAATTGTGAAAACCTCAGTTTTGCTTCTTTAAGAGTAAAATAAATGTCTGAATTGTAGAAGAATAATACTGCAGTTTGGGAGTTATACAAAAGCTCCACAATGAAGACATATTGGTACACTTGAAAATAAATTGGCTTATCTTACGTAACGGATGAAACACACTACCCAAATTGACTTTTGTTTTCCGTTGCAATGCAAGGAACGAAAAAAGAACTATATTACGATGTTGCAGTGGTAAATAGATAGCACATTAAGTTCCAAAAGAGTCGACACTGACAAAAAGGAAATACAGTATTCTAAGTCATCTGCATAAGTTTTCAGTCATGTTAAAAAAGAAAAGCAAGGCTGGAAGTCAGAACAATCGTATGTTAAAAATCAGAAGCAGTCCAGATCATGTGGGTGTTCCCACTGTGGGAATACTGAGGGCCGGTGAGCAAAACAGAAACAGCATCCTCACATTCTGTGCCAGGAATTCCC
>CM060328.1:52800475-52815475 GCA_030674155.1 Stramonita haemastoma
AGACGGCAAGGAGATTCGTTTATACTTCATCATGCAGTATTTCTCTTCATTCTGAGTGATGCTGTCGTCAATTGAGAATATAGCATTGGAGGAAGGGCGGTGCTGTCATTGCATAACCACAGAATGGAGGATTAACAGTCGATTCATCGGATGCAGTTTCATCAGACAGTGGTGGTCAGCTTGAACAATCGCAGTCATTTGGCAGGTGACAACTCTGGTTTAGTTTCCTCACACCAACCCCAGGTAGAAGGAGTGGCGTTTGGTGTTAAAAACCATCAGGTTCTCAACTGTTGTATGCTTGTTTGACCAGGAGTGGGTGATATTGCTGATCTGTCAGTTCTTTTGTATTGCGTTGATGCTGCTGTTGTTGTTGTTGTTTCTTTGGATCCTCAGCTAAAACTCCAAGGTTCACTTATGGTGAGAACTTTGTTTAGGCGACCAATTTTGTCCCCATTAAGGTAGCCATATTCCAACGTCGGAGAAGATGTTCATGCGTTCATTTTGTGTGCGATTTTGGTGATCCCCTTCCTACGGCATGAATGGCATACTCTTCCAAAAAGCAAAACGGGTTTTATTGTGTGTGCATGATGTTCTGTGTGCTCCACTACTTTTTGAGGAGAAAACGGATAACTCAGTCAGTCTGTCTCTCAGTCAGTGACTGACTGGTTGGTTGACTTTTTGGCTTACTTAAAAAAAAATATAAAGATGAACAGATACATGAATAAATAAATAATTACCTAGGTCTTTAAATTATATTAATTATTTTTCTACTTTGTCGAACACTCATCCAGCAACCACTCTCTGTCATATGAGCGAAACTGCGTTGTGCTACTGCTGGTCACCTGACAGGTCTGGCCCTTTTAAATGTCTCTGGTAAAAAAAAGGTGGGAGAATGAATAAAAAAAAAAAGGATGGGCATAGATAGAATGTGACAAGTTTAAATAGCAAAACAGAAATGAGTGATAGAAAAGAGGGAAATTTGTAACACAAATTTTCAGAAGTTGGAGATGCTATTTGTACTGGCAAGTTCCCGCCAACCCACAAGAACAGAAACTGACGAATAAACAAATAATGGAAAAACAACATGACTGAAATAATAACAAGAATACATAGAATACAAAAAAATTGCACCAAAAACACAATAAAATAAAAGATAACCTTAGCAATTCTATAAATAGAGTGTATTTCAAGTTCGACTCTGTACACACTTCCGACGATCTAGACTACCTCAGGAATTAACTTCTTCTTCTCTTTCATCGGAGTGTATCTCTCTGCTTCCTCTCTCAGCGTGGTTCTGACTTTCACTATGCCTTCCTCTCCTCTCTACTATCTAACTCTCGTCTTTCTTCTCTCACTGTGTTCTTCTCTCTCTCTCTCTCGTACCTCTTCTCTCTCTCTCTCTTCTCTCTCTCTCTCTCTCTCTCTCTCTCTCTCTCTCTCTCTCTCTCTCTCTCTCTCTCTCTCCTCTCTCTCTCTTCTCTCTCTCTCTCTCTCTCTCTCTCTCTCTCTGCCTCTCTCTCTCTCTGTCTCTCTCTATGTCTCCTCTCTTGCTCTGTCTCTCTCTCTCTCTGTCTCTCTTGTCTCTGTCTTCTGTCTGTCTCTCTGTCTTCTTCTGTCTGTCTGTCTCTCTTCTTTGTCTCTCTTCTCTTGTCTCTGTCTCGTCTGTCTGTCTGTCTGTCTGTCTCTGTCTGTCTGTCTCTCGTCTGTCTGTCTGTCTGTCTGTCTGTCTGTCTGTCTGTCTGTCTGTCTGTCTGTCTTGTCTGTCTGTCTCTCTCTCTCTCTCTCTCTCTCTCTCTCTCTCTCTCTCTCTCTCTCTCTCTCTCTCTCTCTCTCTCTCTCTCTCTCTCTCTCTCTCTCTCTCTCTCCCTCTCTCTTTCTGTCAACTGAGGTAAGAGACCTTGCAGCGGAGGAAGCAGTCAGGCCTAATTAAACGGCCATTGAGGACCATTCATCATCCGGCTTTCTTCAGACCTTTACGTGTGCATTAGTTGCTTGAAATGGGAGGGTGTGATCGATTGACAAATATACCTGCCCGTGAGCAAATGCAATATTTCTGTTTCTTTGTCAGTCTGTCTTCATTCTGTATGTCCTGTCTGTCTGTCTTTTTACTCTCTGTCTCTCTATCTGTGTGTTCCTAGTGTAACTCCTGTGTATGTGCGCGCGTGCATATATATATATATATATATATATATATATATATATATATATATATATATATATATATATATTAATATGCTATATATATTATAATGTGTGTGTGTGTGTGTGTGGTGTGTGTGTGTGTGTGTGGTGTGGTGTGTGTGTGTGTGTGTGTGTGTGTGGGGTGAAAGAGAGAAAGAGAGAGAGAACAATTCACATAATTACGTTGTCTGTGATTATGCTAAGGCTCTGATGAGCAATATGTATCTAGATGGAAATGATTAATACATAAAGCTGCTATTCTTGTTGTTGAGCAAGTCTGCGAACGAGTTTGTGTTGCATGGTGATAACTTTATTGACAGTTTATCCCTTTTGAGTCGTTTGTTTCAATAGTAGCATTGTTTTTATGCCTCATCGGTTTACTCTTTGCTGACAAAGCAGATGCATGTGAAATAAAATACAGCAAGGAAGAATTACATTTTCACCAGTGAATGTTACTCGACCAAATGTTGTTTTTCTTGGAATCAAATAAGATCAGACAAATAGTTTCTGATAAAAGTAAGATGATATTGGAAACAAACATTCGAGAAAAATTCAGTCCAATTTAATCCAATCGTGCTTTTTATAGCCCCGCTGACCACAGGGGTCATATTGGGGCTGTCACCCGTCAAATTTTAAATCTCAAATGAAACTGCAAAAAATTCCAGAGATAAGGAAACAGACAGACAGACAGACAGACAGACAGACAGACAGACAGACAGTCAGACAGACAGAACAGACAGACAGACAGACAGACAGACAGACAGACAGACAGACAGACAGACAGACAGAGAAACATTGTCAAAAAAGAAAAAAAAAACAGACAGGACAGATACACGTATACAGGCATAGGAAGATATAATTATCAATACATATACCTACAAAAAGGAAGAGAGGGAGACAATCACTGAAGTTACCCTCAAACAGCGGTATACTTTGAAGCAGACTGACAGTGACACAACGCTAGCACAATGCAACAACGCCACGTTCAAGGAGGACCTACAAACAAAGATAGAAAAACAGGGCAGGGGAACAACCTTCTCCAGTCTGCTACCACACATTTCAGGATGCAGAGCAATCAGGCCTATTTTTCTTCTCTTATGACGAAAAGAGCAGAAACCAACTTTGTACTTTGATGTCTGTTCGTTGTGTTTCCTGTCTCTCTTTGACTATCGCATTGATTGTATCTGTCTGTGTGCATCTGTTTGTCTGACTTTTTGTCTGTTTGTCTGTCTTCCTGTCTGTCTCGTTAATGGAGAAGCGAATTGGTGTGTAGACGAATTGCTCTCCCTTGAGGATGCCAGGATCCTGTCAGTAGAAGCAACATCCTCACCTTCTGAAAATTCTGTACTAGGAATATCCTCTCTTCTATCCCTCTCCTTGTTTCTGATTTCTTCATTTTATTTCGGTCAGTTTTGTCTATTTTCATCTACCAACTTAGTGTATTCTTTTGATATTTTCTATAATAATTTTAAAGATAGAATCTTCTCTACCCTTGAGCTGAAGTTGGAAACACTGTGTCTGACTTATCAGACGCTTCATAGCAGCGCCACACATTTTCTTTCATGTAACACACAACAGTAGTTGCTGTCTGACCATTCAACAAAGAAGAAAAGTTATCGCTGCGCAATCCCCCCCGCCCTTTTTTGCTATAACACAGATAAGAGAAGAAACACACATTTCTGTGAAATGTACAATCTGAAGCCTGTTTCACTCTGTGTGTGTGTGATGGAAAGAAAAGGCCTCGTTTCCAAAACTGCGCATTCTCCTCTGTGAGCAATGCTGCAGCAATGTAGGCCACAAATGAATTCTATGTCCCTTGGTAGTGTCATTTTCTGGCTCCCGTGTTTTGGATCCACTGGGAGAATTGGGTTCAGCCCGGCAAAAGCGGCTTTGGTGTTGCTGTTTGTGATCTACAGGAAGATTATGTTCCCTCTTTGTGTTGTGGGCTGATTGGAATAACAGCGATACTAGACAGCAGCGGAAGGTTGTTGATATTGGCTTTGTTGTTGCTTTTCATGCTTTTGTTGATGATGTTGTTGCTGGTGTTGTTGTCGTTGTTGGCTGGTGTTGTTGTTGTTGTTGTTGTGTTGTTGTTGTGTCGTGTCGTTGTGTTGTTGTTGTTGTTGTTCTTCTCTTCTTCTTCTTCTTCTTCTTCTTCTTCTTCTTCTTCTTCTTCTTCTTCTTCTTCTTCTTCTTCTTCTTCTTCTCCTCCCCTCCTCATCCTCTCCTTCTTCTTCTAGCAAGATGTCACTTTTACATGCAACATATTGATTAAAACACCTTGTTCTTTGTAATATGAATAGCCTGCATGATAGGGTAAGAGACGACGTTTAGGAAATATAGAAAAATAAACGTAAAAAAAACAAAAACGTTCATTCCTCTTTTGGTATTATTTTTTTTAGATTATTCTTCTTTCCATCCTAATTGTCGGATTATCGTATTATCGTCTCTTCCAAAAGACTAGCACCAGAATACCACTCATGGTCTAATGGATGGGGAACAGTTTGGCCCAAACGGGATTCAAACCACCGCACACATCATACCGACTTTTCGCTTTCTAGGCAGGCGCATTACTCTAGACCACTGATACCACCTGGTGGCTTTATTCCTGTATACGTGACTTTTTTAATTGGAATGTGAGAGTCAGTTTTAGTGGGCTTCTAAGATGAGATCTCGCCTATAACAGGTTTAAATGCGTGCTCCATAACATTTTCTGAAATAAACAAAACACAACAAAAAAAATCAGCATAGACTTCCTGTTTCAAATCAGTGTAACTAGCTTCTGTTGCTTTGCATTGCTAACATAAGATTGCATATCCTGCATTCTACTATTGTAGTAGGTCACGCTTACTGCAAAAACGAATCAGACATGATTGTAGACAAATTTATAGGTAAATGGCTCCACAATCGTTTACATACATTAAACCACATGAAAAACCTGTTGCACTTTCCGGAAGTGTAGACCATTGTGTGCCGGTGAGAACGAATGACAAAATTTACAAAACTACATACACACGGGTACTGGATGTAAAAGTAAGTCGCATGAGAGCTTATTCCATTATCACAGAGAGAGAGAGAGAGAGAGAGAGAGAGAGAGAGAGAGAGAGAGAGAGAGAGAGAGAGAAAGACAGACAGACAGACAGACAGACAGAAGACAGACAGACAGACAGACAGACAGACAGACAGACAGACAGACAGACAGACAGACAGACAGACAGACAGAGACAGGTACAAATCAAATCAAATCGAATCAAATCATGTTACACTCAATTTCGTCATGATTCAATAGCTTATTCATTCAGAATTTGTTTGAAGGATTTGTCAATTTAAAAATCTATTACGTATATGACATTTTCATTTTTTTATATTTTATTTTGCAGAGTTTTGTGTTTTTTTTACCTTAAAAGAACAGTGTGGCGAATCTGCAGATGAAAAAGAAGACAAATGAAATCTTGCGAAATAAAGAATGACGGGGAAAGAAAAGACACAACGAACAATACCCCTTTTAAATCTATAAAATGAGCAGAGAAAAATAAAAATAATATAGTCGTTTATATTCAGGAAAAAAACGTGTCTCGCATGTACAGACAAAGGTCTAGAATATCAGTTGACGAACTGAAAGAAAGAAAGAAAGAATGAAAGACTGGAGGAATGAATGAAAGAAAATGAAAAGAAAGAAAGAAAGAAAGAAAGAAAGAAAGAAAGAAAGAAAGAAAGAAGAAAGAAAAGAAAGAAAGAAAAGAAAAAGAAAGAAAGAAAAAAGAAAGAAAGAAAGAAAAGAAAGAAAAAGAAAGAAAGAAAGAAAGAAAGAAAGAAAGAAAGAGAAAGACAGAAGAAGAAAGAAGAAAGAAGACAGAAAGAAAGAGAGATAGTAAAACAGAAAAGAAGAAGAAGAAGAAGAAGAAAAAAAGAAGAAAGAAAAGAAAAAAGAAAGAGAAGAAAGAAGAAAAGAAAGACAGAGAAAGACAAATGCGGAAAGATACGTTCATTCTTTAAATGATTCATCGTTTACGAAGATGAAACTACATAATAATGTTTTCTTTATTGCTTTTCTCTGCTCTTTTGTTTTTCTTGTGGTTTTAGCTGGTTCTGTATTTTATTATTTTTTTATTTTATCCTTTTTTCTACCTGTAATTCTATCTCCTTACTTTCGTTTATTCTTTGTTTGTATTTTTTTCTTTGTTTTCTATTCTTTTCTCCATTTTCTGCCGCAGCCCTTTTTCTGGCATACTTTCAACCTGCCTCGATTCTTATAACTAGAGCACTATTTATTTTGTTCGTTTGATTTGGGTCTGTTCTCCAGTTTTGTTCAGAATAGAAATTAGACACAAAAAAACAGATTAGAATCAATAACTGCATGCTATACTGTTATAGGAATTCTGTTATAGAAATTGTGTATAGGAATGTTTAGCAGGAATGCTGTGTGAAAAGTAATTATTCCAGTTTTGATTATGGTGTAAGTCACATTGGTCCTCACAGTGATGATGGCATACGATACAGAATTAAAAGAAATGCTTCCAGCAAATAACACACTGATTGAAACTGGCAGATCAATTTCTACCACTTCTTTCCGATTTTTTTCTTAAAACCCACAACCTGTATCAAATCGTTGAACAAATAATCAGTACTTAAGATAATTACCTTCAAACTTCACAATTCCAATGACAAGTTTTCTTCAGACATTTACAGCAGAACTCCAAGAGCATCTGCACAGGAACTGCCGACAAAGCAATATTTTCACATCACATTCTGGTCGTAGATAGGAAGGTGGTAAATAGTGGCTGTAAAAGACAATCAGACGAGAGATTGGGAAGAATGATTCGGGCTCTAAAGGATTTCCTTGTTGATCCTGTGCAGAAAGTACTTGAAGTGAGTGGGGCACGGTGTGGGGTGGAGATGGAATCAATCTTGTTAAAAACAATACATTGGTAGCGGACGGGACAGCATTTTCTTTTTGTTTGTAACTGTTTTCTTCTTCTTCTGTCTCTTTTTCTGTTTCTGTATTTCTGTTTATGTCTGTCCTTCTGTCTTTCTCTCTCTGTCCCTGTGTCTGTGTCTCTGTCTCTCCATATATGTCCCACATATATAAATATATATATATATATATATATATATATATATATATATATATATATATATATATATATATATACATACACACACAAGAAAAGGACAGACACAAAATATATCCTAGGGGATGATTGCAAACAAACGTAAAATATCCCATGACCCTGCACACACATACATCCAAACCTACTAATCTCTTTATCCACCCACCAGTGCTTACCTAGATATAAACACAAATCGGTTTTTCCAGATCTTATGGGGATTTTTTTTATAAGCATGGCATTGGCAACCTGAATACGCATACATTTGAAAAACAGCAAAGACAGAAGAACAAAGACTTTGTTTTTATCAGTTTGCTGGTCACGCATTTGTAGATGACGTTTATCCCTGTTCCTGTACAGTTTTTCTTATACAGAATCTGTACTAATATCGTTTTGATCCCAATTCACTTTTCTGCAACCTCTGAGTACTCGTTTTTTTACGTAATAAACATGTCACTTTTCTTTCTAGACTGTGGGTACGATTGAAAAATATTGCATTTTGTGCACTTTCCAGTCACATTTTCGTAACAGTTTGGCTCTAAAGCTTTGAAGGCAAGTTTTCATCAGTGTTAAGAAAATGGAAGCTTTTCTCCAAAGCACGGGCAAACGTGATTATTTTTGGAAGAAGGCGACTGAACTTAGAAAAGTTTCAAAACTGATAAAACATGGGATGACCTTGTTAAAAAGAGTTTTGCTTGTACCATTACCGATATTGTTTGACCGTTGTTTTTGTGTGCGTTTCACAACAGCATGCTTGGCAACACTTATATCATTTTCCTTTTTGTCTCTCTATCACTTTGTTTAAGTAGGCATGTCATTTGTTTTAATGCTGAAAGCTTCGTTTGCAGTCACTTAAACGTTAATTGAGCAATACAAATAAGAGGTGAGTACAGAAAAGGAACTAAGGTCACGAAGAATCATGAACAAAATAAAAAGAGAAGCAAAGAATGAACGACAAAGGTAACAAATAGATACAAGGTAGAGGGGAAAATAGAGAACAGATATAAAACAGTACAAAAAGAACAAAAAGTTGAATCAACTTTACTGCAATTTTGACATTTATTAAGAACAAGTCACGTGTCCTTATGAGGTAAAACAAATACATAATAACTTGTTTTGTTCACATTGGGCAGAAACAAGAGAAGGCATATACGTAAAATGCAAGGGTGTGGGGAAGTAGGATTGCTTTTTTACCTGACAATGACACCATTAATTCGTTTCTAGGCATCCGTCAGTCTCGAAAGACTGGAGTTCCACTCTTGGCTCCAGAACGCAAAGCCTGGGTAAGTAAGTACAGAGGCCACGCTATCACCCATGCAGCAGAGCCCCCCCCCCCCTCCAAATCACTGGAATGGGCCATTGGAAAAACAATCTTTTGCTCCATTTAAGCAAAACCAGGTGTGACAAGAGAACCTGGGCAAACTGTGCTTAAAAACAAAATAAGATACGCATCGTTCCAGTGCCGTCGCAGGAGGCACCAGAACGTTGCCATATACAGCCCCGAAAAAGCCTGGCGACTCCAACTCCACGACGTTTCCTCTAGATGATGTCTAAATACAACACCTGTGCATATTCTGATTCGTTTATTTTGTTGTCATCCGCTCCTACCAGCACACAATGACCGCACTTCAGAAAGGCGGACCAGGTTTTCTAACGTGTGTGCAAGGTGTTCTGCGTGCGTTCGTGCACGGGGCCTCGGCTTATAGTCTCATCTGAATGGCTTTGACATGCATTTCGATTTTTCGTTTAGGACAAAAGCAGTCTCGTATAATTGATCAAATTAATACACTATTTGTTCCTTGTTTTTTTTCCATACGGTTGTATGTTTCCTAAGATCTGTTGTTAACTGCAGAGAGGCATGTAAAAGTAAACTCAATTATTTTATATGGGCTCTATGGTATATCAGGCTATCCATATAAAAAACTCAGCACAGCACAAATTAACAAAATGACGACCGGAAAAGAAATTGATAACAGCGGGCTGCAAATACAGATTTAAAAAGCTGTCCGTTGCAAACCGTTGTGCGAATGTCCGTTTCAAAGACTGCTATAAACAATGGAATCTATTCCTGCTGTCTCTTTCCCTATCCTCTGAAGACTGACACCCTCTATCTAATCATCGAGCAGATTACCAGTGCTCAGGAGAATTTCCTTCAATTTTCACGGTTCCAATGACAAGCTTTCGTGGAGCTTTTCGGCAGATTCCCAAGCAATATCTGCTCTGCTCTGAAAATATCGCCACTGCAGTAGTGTCTGATTATACTCCGACTCTAAAAGAACAAGTTGCCAAACTGCGGATGCAAAAGACAAATACACGAGGGATTGGAAGGAATGAATCAGTCTCAAAGCGATAATATTTCCGATCCTGTCCTAAGTGAGGCTGAAAAGAAGGGAGAATGTATGAGAAGAAAATCGAATCAATTGTATCCAGCCACACGATGTATTGCTTTAAAATTGAAATGACGTTCTTTTTCTGTGGTTGCTGTCCAATTTTCTCTATACGCATGTACTTTTTCTGATATTACATCGAAAAGGTTGTGTTTAAATGCCCGTGAATCTTTTTCGCAGAAGAAAACCAACCCCTTTACAACACACACACTTTTTGCATTATAGATACAAGTCACCAATTGTTTTGTTTTTTCACCTGATTAGTTTTAGTCAACATATTTTTTTCCGATTTGTTTCTCTGCTTTTTTGTCACACATTCTTGTTTTTGATATCATTGTAGTGCTTCTTTGCAGATAAGTAAGAAAGAATAGATGCATGCACACAATTTCGTCTTCTGTATTCCCTCACGTTGGGTGGAATGGGTAGTGTCTGGTCGTCTGCGCTTGCAACTCTGCAGGAGGTCTATGTGATGGCTTTAGCCGACACATCCAGACTTCAAGGAAGCTTAGTAAGAAGTGTTTAGGAAAAAAGTCAGATCTGCTTTTAAAAAAGCAGAACAGTTGGGTGGGTATGCAACGATTAAGCAAAAGAAGTGAGATATAGAGATAAGTGAAATGATAAATAGATAAGTGATAGTAAAGAGGATATTTCTGGCACAATCTTTCCAGAAAGTGAGATGCTATTTATGCAAAAAGAGCCCCCGGCAATCCTACAGGGGAAGAGCATATACACAGAATAGAAAGAGGATTTATCTACCAAAAGGGATGCCCTCTATTCTCAAGAAAAAATGCAGTAACAACAGATAAGAACCAGGCAGCAATATGGTCTATGATGATCATTGGTATTTGTCAGTGCAATTTAGCAGATTTAGACGTTACATATCGTTTTATTGATCCGATTGTGTAATAGAATAAAACAAATTAACTTGGTAACAACTATTTCATAAGACAGAACTCATGCAATTTCATCATCTAGTTAGCTGGGCCTAATCGAGACAGAATAGATCATTTAAATCATTTGTTTCCGTAACATTTTTGGTAATGAAACATTAAGGTAATGAAAGAGGTAGACGAACTGATTGACAGGCAGACTAGTAGGCAATAAGTCAGACAAACAAAACATGCAGACACACTTGGGTGAGTTAATAACTGGCTGATGTATTGCTGATTTGTAAGACCTCTTTATAGTGTGATGGTGCGTGCTGATGTTCCGAAGCTGTGTTGTGGTATATATATATATATATATATATATATATATATATATATATATATATATATATAATATATATATATATATAATATCTGTAATGCCATGTTTACGTGTTTACTGCTTTAATGTATGGACTGTTGCCCGCCTGAGTGTCTCTGTCTTTGATATGATTATGCATTTAAACTTGAAAGTGAAGAGAAAAGCAGAACGAATTTGACTGCTGTTAATCTTTGGACCCTATTGAGGAGGACCTATGTTATACTCTATTGTTGTCGAAGTACATTGCTCCTTCGGTGATTTGTTTTTCAAAATAATATCAGTTAGAAGGATAGCTGACACATTAAAAAGATCATCTTTTGTTAAGTATTTCCATTTCGAGCATTTATCTGTATGTATGTCTGCTTTATGACCGACATCCCAAACATTAACGTCAAAAGAGAAAGGCAGGTACGTACAACAGAAATCAGATGACACTGTCAGTCTACAACCATGTTGTTGTATGACATTGTCAGATGAGCAGGACTATCACTCTTCATTACGCTGAGTGCATTCATTCAGAACTTTCTCTCCCATGTCACCCAGAGTGTGCAAACAGTGCAGGCCCCATTGTGTGCCCACGTGTTGTTTGTCAGGAGTACATCGTGATCTCTTTCACTGCCCTTCAGTACACTGCCAGTTCTGGGACATGGGTGTTGGTCAGCATCCCCTGCACATACTGTTAGAGTAGACGCTGGCTGCAAGTGCTCGGCTATTGTTATAGTTGTTGCACGTTTATCAGATTAAAACCCAAGCGTCACCCAGAGTATGGGTATCAATTACAGAATTCTATGTGGGAACTACTGTAAGACTAAAAGCACACAGTTTAAAAAGTTTACATCCATTTGAACACAGGATGTTAAATACAACACAGCAAAGTGTACAGGCTAAAGCTGATAACTAACACAGACTAAAATAAAAACGAATAAAACTTCAATCTGCCAGTAAAATGCAATTCGCGAAGAGAATTACTCCATTCTATTCCCCAGTACGCCTCTTTCCCTGCAGCTTTACTTAGGATAAGGGCAAACATGAGATTGCCTTGAGCCTTATACATCCGTTTTAATCGCTCGTATGCTTTCTATTTACAACCACAATTTGCCAACTTCTTTTCAGTGATTCGAGTATAATCCGAAAACATTGCATTGATGGCATTTCCATCGCAGACATTCTTGAAAGATCTGCTGAAAAGCTCTAGCGAAACCCATCATTTAAACATTTAAACCCTGCAAATGGAAAATGCTTCTCATAAACACCGGAAACTTTCTCATTGGTCAGACAGAGGCAGAGGAGCTTCGGTTACTGAGGAAAAAACCGGCAGAAACGTATCCTCATGACACGTGTGAATAACTGTTTGACGTGCCTGACGGCATCTAGTATTGCAGTTTGTACATCCTGGGGATGGGATAGGTTATTGGTCAGACCACTCACTTTCCCAAAGCTAAACAACATTTATCGTTGTTACCAAGTGGATGGGTCTTTTTAAAAGTCTTGGCTGCAGTACAGCTCCCCACTTCATCCAGCTGTAAATGGGTAGGCGTACATGTCTTCTTCAGGGCCAGAGAAGGGTAAAGCAGTGAGGGAGAGGAAAGGGTGTCCCTTTAAATATGTCGGACCATGGAGAAGCTGAAGCCTTTGGAATCTCACTCCCCAGCTATTGCCTAGGTTAGGCGAACAGCTTTACCTTCAAGCATCTGTATACTTTTAAATCACAGGAGAATCGTGCTTTTGTGGCTCAGGTGTTCATGTGTATGTGCTTTTTGTATTAAATAAAGCCACATCTATCACAAATAAGTTTAATATATCAATGTCCTTCTGTTGCTGTTAACAAAACATGGAGGATGATTATATAACATGTTAGAATTCTTTGTGTCCTATAAAAAGTGGCATATCCTTTAAACGAAAGTATGTGCATTTAAATACAACGTGTTCGAAATACTTTTAGCAAAGTGCACTTACATAAACTAAAAAGAACGACAAACACAGACAAACTGACAAAACTTGTATCTGTTGGCATAACATCTTTTTGGAGACAACTGTTGTTCCATTTCCCCCAACACCATGCCCCTTTCCTTTCAGCCTTACTTAGAGAAGGATTCAAAGTATATTCAGTTTGATCCCCATTCATGCGTCCCAATCTCTCATGTATTTTCCTTTTACATCCACAATTTGCCATCTTCTTTTCTACTGTCTGGTAACAATCTGAAATTATTGCATTAACGGCATCTCCGCGGTGGCTATTCCTTGGAGGTCTGCTGAAAAGCTCTGAATAAATCTGTCATTGCAGCTGTGTAAATTGAAGATAATGTTCTTATGCATTCGCAATCGTGTTAATGGTTGAATAAAATCAGGGGATTTTTAGAGTAGGGGAGAAAAGATAGCAGATATGTATCACCATGTTTAAAGCAATGTGAATCACCCATGTGGATGCTGGGGCTATCAGTATGACTAGCATCCCCACCTTCTGGAAATGATGCGCTTGGAAATACATCTTTTCTATCCCTCTCTTTGTTTCTACCTTATTACAGTTCCTCCTATCACCACTTTTGTGTCTGATTTCTGCCTTCTTGGTCCATTTTCTTGCCTTTTTTTCCAGAAAGACTTCAAAGATAACAATTCTCTCCCATGCTCGAGGTGTGTGTGCTGAGACTGACCTCTCAGGCGCTTAACGGCAGAGCAACGCGTTTCCGCTCATATTATGACAGAGAACAATGTTTGCTGTCTGTGCGTTTGACTTCAACGATGACAAAATCGATGTGTATGCAACTATTGACAAATTAAATGTGCACTAGGCATTTTTTCCGTTCTTTTGATTGTACTTCAACCTTATAGGAAGCTTCGATTACGTCTCTTTCATTTTTCTTCTGCCAGTTTTTTGAGTGTTTATACATATTTACATGCTATAAAAGCCGGATATATAACATTTGATCGTAATGAGTACTCGTCCTTCTCCTGTTATCAACAACGCATAAAAAGACATGCGATATTAGGGGGAAAAAATGAAATCTTTCTTCGCTGTCTCATCTTCTGTAACCTTCAAGCCATCATGTTTCCACGCCGCTTATCTCGATGTTTTCCGCTCCAGCCATACCCAGATTTTACACATAGCATTCCCAGGGTTGGAAGTCCAATGTCAATCGCCACCGTTTAGTACCATCCAGAGGTGCCCTGCACTGCTGTGAGGTCATTTGGGTGTTTAGTGGTGGCTTTTTGGAGGCAATGTAACCAGAGTACCACTCCTTAAGCCCCCCTTTGAGGACAATATCAGCTTGAGTCATGCTGAGTGAGATGCCAACTCAGAGTGGTCACCAGCACAATTTCCCTACAACAACCTTCCCCCAATGAACCCCCTATCCTGAAGGCCTTGAAACAAACTTATTACGAGCATATGAAGAGGATGGTAAGAAAAACCAGAGCAGCCAGGATCATCGGATCTGAGACAAATTTCGTTTTAAGGCATCGTGATCAAAAGTACTAAGGATGAGGTGATGTTTTTGCTACGGAAGTACATTGCTTTGGCAGAGCTGTACAAAACGCGTCCTATCTTACTATAATACAGAGTCAACCGGGCCCGACGTGACATATACAGGCACCTGCAGTGTTGGTCAGATTAGTTTACCAACACTCTCAAAATGGCATCCGTAAATTAGATGAAGCTCAGCAGGCTGGTCCTAATTTTTATCCTGAGCCCAAAGCAAACTCGCTCCGAGTAGAGAAAAACAAACTCTCCAAGACTCTTATGGACCTCAAACCTGGGATCTTCTATCTCGTAAACCCAAACATTTATCACTGCACCATGGCATCTGGTGAAATGGAACGGAAATAATTTGTTGAGTTGTGCCAACGATAAACACTTTGTGTGCCCTGATGGAATTTGCATTTTTCTGTAAGTGATTGAAGTGCATTGCTACATAACCTCTGCAATAGGATGTTAGCAGCGTGGACACATGTACCCAGAAGACGACAGAAGACACAGACCAAAAAGAGAAAACGCTCTGCCAGCAAGACATCACCCTTGTTTATGAGTCATACCATATTATCCCATATCATGCCCCATTCACTTCAGCCCATGCTGAGAA
>CM060328.1:52820475-52825475 GCA_030674155.1 Stramonita haemastoma
ATGACATAGACCTACAGTCCTGAACTGCCCTGGGACTCCAACTCCCCGATTTTTCCTCTGGGGTGTAAAAAATTAAATTAAAATATCAATACAGCTAATACTGTACACGTTGATATATTGAACACAGTTTAAGAAAAGAAAACGACAAAAGGCAGCCTGTCTTATGCTTCAAAATGTCCCATGCTTTTGGGGATGAAGTCTGTATCTCTTTTGTCGCTGTGTGCGAACGCACGTAGAAGATCTTTCCCACGCGTTAAAAACCCGTTCCGCGTTTCGGAAGAGTAGGCCATTGTGTGTCAGTAAGAGCGGATGACAACGCTTTACATTCACGCATTTCACGCAGAGAAATCCGCTGTGACATAAAGTGGTATTAAATATTTTTAAAAAAAGAATCAATATGTGATAATTTTTGTTTTCTTTTATTTACATTATGATCCCTTCACGGTGTAAAAATTCCAAACTAAGCAGTAAACCATCTTGGCACTTCCCACTTTATTCCAAATTAATGAACGTCTTTCCTTTGCAGACAACGCTCTCTATCCTGCCTCCTGGCATGCCTTCAGTGGCCGTACTGCGTGCTGTTAGCTGTTTTCTTACTGATGGCTGAGCCAGATAGCTGCAGCAGCAGCAGCAGCAACTTCCCACAGTCTGGCTCTGGAGCCCACGTCCAGATGAAAAGACAACACAACAGTCTGTAGTTTAGAGCTGAGGATGTTGCCACCACCTGTATCTGGTCTGCCTGTGTAGGATAAAGTATGTTCCTGTACGGCAATGACTTCGTTTATGAATCTTGCTTTCTTATAATTATGCTTTTGTTCTGTAGTTTACCATCTTTGTAGTAAGTGTGGTATTAACGCAAAAAATTCAAAGTCATTGGCCCTGGGCAGGTCAATCACCTGTAAAAAAAAAAAAAAAAAGAAAAAAAGCTCCCTATGCAGTAGTGTAGAGTGCATGCCATAGCTTGCAGGTATTAACAGGTACCTGACGAAATGAATACTTCATCACATGACGTTGAGTTTCACTGCCCTGCCCTGCCCTGCACTGCACTCCGCTGTAGTGTAGTGTAGTGTGGTATAGTGTGGTGTAGTGTAGTGTAGTGTAGTGTAGTGTAGTGTAGTGTAGTGTAGTGTAGTGTAGTGTAGTGTAGTGTAGTGTGGTGTGGTGTGGTGTGGTGTGGTGTGGTGTGGTGTGGTGTGGTGCGGTGCGGTGCGGTGCGGTGCGGTGCGGTGCGGTGCGGTGCAGTGCGGTACAGTACAGTGCAGTGCAGTGCAGTGCAGTGCAGTGTAGTGTAGTGTAGTGTAGTGTAGTGTAGTGTAGTGTAGTGTAGTGTAGTGTAGTGTAGTGTAGTGTAGTGTAGTGTAGTGTAGTGTCCTCTCCCTCGCTGCTTTTTCTACCTTGATCCTAAAGAGGGTAGGTACTCTTTCACAGCAAGGTGGTACGTTTGATAGGAACTGTACTGAAGCCAAGGCGGGCAAGTGGTCACACATCTACTTCCACTGGGTAACTCGGCTTAAGCTGCTTATAGAAAGCAAGTGCTCTTATTACTGATCTATCCCGTTACCTATAACGTATATCCACTTTCAAAAATAAAGTCATGTGCATACAAAAAATAGCACCAAGCAACAGGATCAGAAATATTTCCTGTTTAGAACCTGCTGCTGCAAACAGGACAAGCTGAAGATGACTGACTGTTGAGGAAGAAACAGAATATTTTAGTAAAACAGCTGGAAGGGAAAGATACAGAGAACAGCTTTTTCTTGTGGCCTGGCTTATTTTCTTTGGCCTCTGCTATTTCCGCTTTCCCGGTATAAGTATCTGAAGGGATGGAGAAGAACAGCATTAGTGCTTTAAATAAGAATGTGACTTAAATTCTGCTAGTACTGATCCACATTTTATTTTTCTTTCTTGCTTTTTTCGTCACTTTCTTCCTCTCTTTCTTCTTCTTTGATGTCCTATTTTTCTTTGCATCATTCTTCGCGTAGTTTGCATTCTTCTTCTTGTTCTTCTTCTTCTTGTTCTTCTTGTTCTTCTTGTTCTTGTTCTTGTTCTTCTTGTTCTTGTTCTTGTTCTTGTTCTTGTTCTTCTTCTTCTTCTTCTTCTTCTTCTTCTTCTTCTTCTTCTTCTTCTTCTTCTTCTTTTGAAAATAAAACATGATCTCTATTTGTCACAAGTTTAAAACAATATCCGTACCAAAAATAACATGTGAATGGAAAATTATTTACAATTATTTCATTTAATGGAAACACGAGTTGCTCCTTAATTTCATCCCCATGCTATCGTCATCTTTTTCCGATACAAGTAACAAAAAGAAAACTTTGTACATTGCGTCATCAATGCAGAAGAGAAACTCTGGCGCTCTGTCATCAGTACTGAAAAAATCCTCTTTCACTGTGGCATAAATACAAACAAAAAACCCTTTTACACTCTGTCAACAGTGCCAAAACATCTAATTCACTCTATCAATACAGAAACAAATTCTGCACTTTGTGATCAATGCAGAAAAAAAAATCTTTACACTGTCATTCATGAAAAAGAAAACCCTAACCTACAAACAACTACAGCAACAACAAAAAACAAACAACCAAACAAAAGACCTCTTGCACTCTGTCATCAATACTAAAAAAAACCTTTACACTTTGTTAATCTTCTTCTTCTTCTTCTTCTTCTTCTTCTTCTTCTTCTTCTTCTTCTTCTTCTTCTTCTTCTCCTCCTCCTCCTCCTCCTCCTCCTCCTCCTCCTCCTCCTCCTCCACCTCCTCCTCCTCCTCTTCCTCCCCCTCCTCCGCCTCCTCTTCCTCCTTCTCCTTCTTCTTGCTGAAAAAATATAATTTATGATAGATCTTGTTGATATATGTCAAAACGCATGATGTTTCCCCAATAAGGGAGTTTGCTTTCCTATATTTTTTACTCATCTCTCTTGTTTTTCTTCTTCTTTTTTTTTTCTTTTTTCCCCCTGATTTTTTTTCTCGAGCTGCCAATCTCATAAATGATTTTGGAGAATATTATTGGATTTTCGAAGATTTTATTTTCTGATGCTTTATTCCTATTCCCCGCCTTTGTTTGGCTTCTTTTTTCTGTCTGTATGTCTGTGTGCCTTTGTATGTCTCAATATCCCGTTTGTTGAAAAGGCTTCAAAGGTAAATTGACAATGAATCATTGTCATTGTCTCCCCCTACACACACATCTGATGGTAGCAACTTGACACCCAGGTTCGATTCCCGGTCGAGGAGATTTTTCTCCTAGAGTTAGCATCAGTGCTGACTCCACTCTCCCCCAAAGTCCTTCGGATGAGACTATAAACCGAGGACCCGTGTGTAAACGCATGCAGAACATCTTGCGCACACGTTAAATCCTGTTCCGCTTTTTGTAAGAGTAAGCCATCGTGTGCCGGTGGGAAGAGATGACATTAAAAAAACTGCATACACACAGGGACTGGATGTAAAAAAAGCGCAAAGTGTTTATCCCATTATCCTCGATATAAAAGAATAAAATAAAAAAAATAAATAAGTAGAGGCTTACCTCTCTCACTCCCCCTCTCCTACCCCTCCCTCACCCCCATCTCCTCCAAACCCACTCCAACCGTTATTACTGTCATCATTCCTTCTCCCTCACCTCTAACGATATCTCACTTTCTCTCTGTGCCATTCTGTGCCAAGCGCCCTTTGGCTTTGCGCCAGACATGCAAACTGATTTCTCCTGTCAATCGAAGAACCCAAAACAAACAATACTTGTGCTTTCAGCGCTGGGGTTAGACGTTGTGTTTAGGGAGGGAGAAAATAAGGTTGAAGGTAGCTACTTTGATTCTGAGAGTGCTGCTGTACTGTACGTGTTGTATTTGTGTCCATTGATTTGCAGATTGGTATGAGAGAGAGAGAGAGAGAGAGAGAGAGAGAGAGAGAGAGAGAGAGAGAGAGAGAGAGAGAGAGAGAGAGAGAGAGAGAGAGAGAGAGAGAGAGAGAGAGAGAGAGAGAAGAGAGAGAGAGAGAGAGAGAGAGAGACAGACAGAGACAGAGACAGAGAGACAGAGAGACAGAGAGACAGAGACAGACAGACAGACAGACAGACAGACAGACAGACAGACAGAGACAGGGACAGAGACAGAGACAGAAAGAGAGACAGAGAGAGACAGACAGATAGACAGACAGACAGACAAACAAACAGAGACAGAGACAGAGAAATAGAGAGAGAGATTTAGCAAATCATTTATTTTTTGTAATGATAGAATAAATCAAACAAAATTATAGATAAGATAAAACAAGGAACAATAGGACGAAATGATTAAAACAAAAGAAAAAGTCATGAAAGATAAAGGAGTAATATGGAAACACATTAATGATTAAGTAGTTCTAAAAGAAAAAGGGAAAAAAAGGAGAAATAAAAGGGAAAAGCTTACTCCAAAATGAAAAAAAAAATCGCTAGAGAAATAAACAACTTTTGATTATCAGGAAAGCTGATTATAGCCAAGCTAAAAACATTGGAAGTAAAACAAAAGAGGAAACAAAGATGCAGACAAAATAAATGACTGATTTTTCACTGAGAAAGGAGTGAATGAATGAAGGAATGAATGAAAGAAAAGAGATTATGAAAAACATAAAAAGTAAATAAAAAGAAAAAATGCAGAAAATAGAAGAGAGAGAAGGTAACCATTTACAGAAAAGATTAAAAGGACAAAACCACGAAAAAACTTCAAGTTCTATTACATAATTATCAATGTTAGTTAATTGGTTATATATATATATATATATATATATATATATATATATATATATATATATATATATATATATATATATATATAAAATCGATGAAAGATAGGTGAGTAAAACAATCAGCTACAACTTCATTCCCATCATAAGAGTGATTTTTGTCAAAAATTCAAAAAAATATAATACCTAAAAGATAAATAAAATCTTACATGTAGAATTTTGGGAACTATTGAATAAAGACAGTGCCCTTCGCCTGACTTGACTGAGTTTGGGCTCCTGGTTGAGCACTCTTCAG
>CM060328.1:52827975-52837975 GCA_030674155.1 Stramonita haemastoma
CCATTATGAAATTTAGTAGTTTTAAAGAAGACAACAGTGTTTTTTAAGGTCAGGGGAGGGAATGCAAAGCGTCGAGCATTAGCGCACCTTGTACCGATGGATATAGAAAAAATAAGAAAAACAACAAAAAATTAATGATAAATTTAATGTTCTCGATTAAAAAAAGAGAGTTAATAGTACATGCTCTCGGCTTGGTATATTATTGACTATTGCTACCCACATCCCCACATAAACGAAAAGAGAGTGAGAGAAGACCTTGGAAGTACGAATCGTGTACACCATGCATCTAAATGTTTCTTTGGAAAAGCAGGTTATATAAACGAGCGCTACTTTCATGGATTTCTGACGCACGCGTTAAAGTTTGTTCCGCTTTTTGGAAGATAAAGCCATTGTGTATCGGCGGGAACGGATGAGATATTTACAAAACACACACGGAGACTGGGTGTAAATAGAAGCACACGAGTGCTTACTACGATTTCCTTAAAATAAAAGAATAAAATGGATAAAGCTTCTTCAGGCTGTTGTCAATATACTCCCAGGAAATGTGTGTGTTTTGTTGTTGTTGTTTTTATTTAATGTATTAAAGGAATGAGAAAATGTACACCTGCAGTGAGCTGTTCGTTTACTTGCCGCTTGTTTTTTTTTATCTTATTAATTGTCAGATTGGTGTTCTAGTTGTAGTTGTGGTGGGTTTTTTGTTATTGGGGGTTGTCCTTTTTGTTTTGTTGATAGTATCTAATCAGGGCTTGGACTGGATGAAAAAAGAGAGAATGCGAATGCTTACCTGTAACCCTTAAAAAATAAAGATAAATGAAGAAAGATCTCTCTCTCTCTCTCTCCTCTCTTCTCCTCTCTCTCTCTCTCTCTCTCTCTCTCTCTCTCTCTCTCTCTCTCTCTCTCTCTCTCTCTCTCTCTCTCTCTCGTTGTACTTTCTGATTTTATCCTGCTTTGCATTTGTTTTGCTGCAGTTTATTGTGATACCACACTGTAACCCTAAGATGACAGTTTGGTGGCTGATGTTTTTGGTATACTTATTCATTTGTTTATTTATTCACTCTGTTTTTATTGATCTATTCTTTTCATTCGAAGTTAATTGACAAGCACTCAGGCACTTTGTTGCATCTAGTCCCTGTGTGCATACGGATTTGTAAATTCTGTCATCTGTTCCCACTGGCACAAAAGGCCTACGTTTGAGGAAAAAGCGGACTACTTTTTAAAGAGCGTGTATGATGTTCCCCGTGCGTTGGCAGAAGAGACTTACAGAGTTGGAAGCGAGGAAAAACCAGAACCTTTACAAGTTTGTCTACATTTGGAGAACTGTTTCCGTGCTACTGTGTACCTTTTCTTTGTTTCCCTTACATAATTTCACCATTGTGATTTTCTTGTTTAGATTCCTTATCGTTGATTTGTCTCTTTGTTTGTCTTGATCTCTCTTAAGAGTTGAGACTTGCCAGAATAAAGAAAACTAGTAATTTTTTTTTGCTTGTTTAATTGTTTCATCCTTGTGTGTGCGTTGGCTTTTTGTTTCCACTTTCACATAAACGGCACTAAGCCTACTGATTGTCAAGCGGGCACACTATACAAGCACCATAGAATATAATACCCACACTGAGAGCTTTGCACACAGTCTTTGCACACTCTCATTGATACTGGGGGAAAATACCGAACGACAGCTTAGTAAACATATAACATTCAGTTCCCCTGAGCATACTGATATTACCGCAGTGGCTGTCCTGAACAATGGACTGCTGTCTGAATCATGCTGGTTTTCCCTGACTGACTCATCAGTCTACTGTCATTCTGTGCTGTGTCACCGATCATGAAGTGACCAGCAGAAGACTTAACAAACAGGAAGGGAAAGTGAGCACGAATACACACACATACAGGGACAAGGACGTTTGGACACAGACACGCATATAGATTTATAAATATGTACACACACACACACACACACACACACACACACACACACACACACACACACACACACACACACACACACACACACATATATATATATATATATATATATATATATATATATATATATATATATATTATATATATATATATATTTTATATATATATATATGTATTCTCTCTCCTTCTGTCATTTCTCTCTTATGTAAACATACCTACACAGTCACAAATACACTCACACACATTCACACATATACATATATACACGCACACCGCACACATCACACACACACACACCACACACACACACCACGCGCCGCGCGCGCGCGCGCACGCACGCAACTAAACAGGACACCTGGAAGTGGCATCACCAATACCTAACCTTACAAAGCTAAAATCAACAACGAGAGTGCAGCCCATTGCATATACCACTAGTGCACGTAAACCATTGCTCTGTAACAATGGGAATGTATTCCTCTCATTTTTTTTCCAATACTCTTCAATCATGATGTCTGTGTTCAGGAAATGAACAGATTGTCAGCACATAGAGAATAAATCCTCCATTTTAACATCGACCATGAAAACTTTTTCAGAGCATTACCAACGGATTTCCTTGAAACACCTACAGTGCAAAGCAAAGCGCGTGAGATTTCATCGCTTAGAAGATTCTCGCCCATGCTCACAGTACTAATGTCAGCATTTCTAAGAGCTCTGTCTGTTTTATCCTAGGGTTTTGTATACTAAAAAACGTTGGACAGGTCAATAGTTTAAAATCATACCCAGATCTGAAAAAGGTACTAACAGTTTGTGGACAAAATCGGTGAGAGTGGGAGAGATTACAGAAGAATTGACTTTGAGCTCAAAGTGGCATTATTTTGGGCCTCATCTAGACAAAAGTTACATTGAAGGGAACAGAATATGGAGGAAATGCAATGGCTTTTGTGCATAATAACGACGCACCAAAAGCAAGTAGATGTACCGCTTGTTTTTAGTGTTGTTTGACTTTTGGTCCATTTTTCTTTTTTTTTCGGTTTTTAGATTTTGCATTTTTCTTACTTATCGATATACAACACACACACACACACACACACACACACACACACACACACACACACACACACACACACACACACACACACACACACACACACACACACACACAACAACAAACAAACAAACAAAAAAACACGCACACTAACACACACGCGCGCGCGAGCGTGCACGCACACACGCAGCAAACACACAGATACACGCACGCACCTACACACTCACATATATACACAGCACAGCTGGAACACATGTACACATATGCTCCCCTCCCCCCATCCACCACACACACACACACACACACACACACACACACACACACACACACACACACACACACACACCCACACACACACACACACACACACACACACACATTTCAAAACAAAAACTGAAAACCAGCCATCTTTAAATTACAATTATGAGAGACAGCTTGAAATAGCGCAGTGGATAGGTATCCATGAAAAAAACAAAAACTAGTTTCTGTCGGTCTGGGCAAGTAAGGATGCCACGTCCCAAGGTGGTTTCATATTTGTCTTCTCTGTTTCCGGATCCGGTAAGGAGATTATGTTTAGCCTGGGAAAAAAACTGTCTACATTTTGTTTCAGCTTTTTTTTTCTATCCTTCATTTTAGTGTTTTTGCTTATCCCCCTGTCCGTCTGTCTGTCTGTCCGTCTGTCTGTCTGTCTGTCTGGCGTCTGTATGTCTGTTTTTTGTCTGTGCGTCTGTCTGTCAGTGTGTCTGTCTGACTGTCTGTCTCTGTCTGTGTCTGTCTGTCTGTCTGTGTCTGTGTCTGTCTGTTGTCTGTCTGTCTGTCTGTCGCTGATTCTGTCTGTCTGTCTGTCTGTCTGTCTGTCTGTCTGTCTGTCTCTGTCTGCTCTTCTTCTCTCTCTCTCCTCTCTCTCTCTCTCTCTCTCTCTCTCCTCTCCTCTCTCTCTCTCTCTCTCTCTCTCTCTCCTCTCTCTCTCTCTCTCTCTCTCTCTCTCTCTCTCTCGTTTTTCTTCTTCGCATCCTTCGTTGCAGATTTTCTTTTTTTTTGTATTCTTCTTTGCATTTTGTTTTCTTAACCATCTCCTTTCTCTTCTGTTTTGGCCCGAAATCCTAACATTCATTTTTTCTCTACAAGTTAGTATGCTGTCCTATTTTGTTGTTTCTGGCAATTTATTGTTGTAGTTATTTCTAGTGGGTGGTGTGGGTGGTGTAGTGTGTGTTGTTAGTCTTGCTGTTGTTACTTCCATTATTCTAAGTCCTTCGGATGAAACTAAACCGAGGCCCCGTTGCGAACGCACATAGAACATCTTGCGCACACGTTAAATCCTGTTCCATTTTTTTTTTAAAGTATGCCTTTGTGTGCCAGTGGAAACAGACGACAAGACTTTTTAAAAGCTGCATACACACGGGGACTGGATGTAAAAAAGCACATGAGTGTTTGTTCCATAACCCTCGATAAAAAATAAAATAATAAGAAATAATAATAACTGATAGTGCTGTTGCAAGACTAACAACACAATCTACGCCACGGCACACGTGAAATGCTTTTCCGTTTTTCGAAAGAGTAGGCTATTGTGTACCGGTGAGAACAGGTGACAAAGTTTACAAAATTGCATACATACAGGATGTGGATGTAAAATAGCACATGAGTGCTTATTCCATTATCTTCGACGTATAGAATAAACAAGAACACACACACACACACACACAAAACAAAAAATAGCACACACATATACAAACGCGCACGCACACACACACACACACACACACACACACACACACACACACACACACACACACACACACACACACACAACACACATATACACACACGCACGCACACACGAACGCACGCACTCACACACACAATCACACGTATACATGCACGCATACGCGCACACACACACCACACATACGCATACATACAAACACACACACGCACACACACGCACCACACACACACACACACACACACACACCACACACACACACACACACACACACACGCACACACACACACACATACACACACACACTCTCGCGCGCGCGTGCGCGCGCGCGCATATATATTCATACATACACATCAGAATTTGTTTTCAAGTGGTTATGGTTCTACATATAGGTGCTCGTTTGCTGCAGGATGCTGACACTTGTGGAAGAAAGAAAGCACAAAAAAAAGAGAATCGCCATACAAACGGAAGAAAGAACGAAAGAAAGAACGAAAAAGAGGGAAACAGGGAGAAAATAAAGAAAAAGAGGGAAACGGGGAGACAGACAGACAGACAGAGGCAGGTAGGCAAATATGCAGACAGACAGACAGATACAAAGAGGCAGGTAGGCAGATAGGCAGGCAGAGTCATAGACAGAGAAACAGCGAGGGGTAGGCAGGGACAGAGTTTATAATAGTTACAAAAAAATAATAACTATTGTAATGCTGGATTTCAGCAAAACAGTTATTTCATTCTATTATATTTTATTGATGAAGCAGGTTCTGCATTGATCATTTTTACATTCAGTAACAATTCATTCCTTGCTGCACTTCTACACCCTAATTAGCAAAAAAATAAACATGGTGCGGATTGAAAGAAACCGCCCATTGCTCCAACCCCTACACAGCTACAAGCCAAAACAGCAGCGACAACATAAAGCTGGTAGGGTAAGTCGAACACGACTTTGATGCCTAATGCATTTACTCTGTTGTATTTTGTTCAACAGCTTTTACCAGGGCAATACTCGCTGCAGAGCTGCAACTAGCAGACACATTTTTAGTCAGAACAACTCCTGTGGAGACAAAGCCATGGTGTAAAAGGATGGGAAAGATATCATTGCGGAGTGTAGTGGTAAAAGATGTTTGTGGGAATATTGACAGAGTCATGATATTGTCTGTGTTCACAGGGTGAGATTTGCAATTCGTCCGTTGCATACACTTTGCCCCAAACGGTAAAATGTAGTATTAATGCAGCCTCTTTACAGTGGCAACATTCCCATTGTCTGACCGTGCTGTTGTCGTCGAGAAGTTGTACAGAGTCACAGCAGATAAAATATATGCACTCAGTTACACAAATATTCATATTCTGTTCGACTGTCGAGTATTAAAAGGCATCTTTCTACCATTCGTGAAAGATCTCTACATAAGGTTTCACATGACTGTACATTGCTTGAAATTGCTTTGAATCTTGAAAGACAGTTGTATGAATATTCCTCTATAGAACAAGCGAATGTGTCATTGATTGATTCAAGGCAGAGACACCCTACTCTGAAAGAATATATACACTAATGTTGTAGTATTTTCCAAACGTTTGCTGTGTTCACTTTACAATGTTGAGGTGACATGGGTTTTAAAGTTATTTAGTATGTATTGTTTTCATTATGTTATGCTTACATTGGTGAAACAGTTCCTTAAGTAATATTTTTTGGGGGGTGGATTGTCTACCCTCTCGTGTCTAGTATCAATATTACTAGTGTGAATAGACGTTAATTTGGAGAAGAACAGCACACAAACACACACACACGCGCGCACACACATATCCTACACCCCAAACACACACACCACACACACACACACACACACACACAACACACACACACACACACACACACGCACGCACGCACACACCACACACACACACCACACACAAACCCACACACACACACACACACACACTACCAACCAGACAAAGAAAAAAGGACAAGTCTTCCCCGGACATTCAGCCCTGTAGATGTCCTTGAGACAGGCCCATGTGGAACACAATATCGCCTCTGGGGGAAGGACAGTGAGCGGTCAATGACTGACTGCAGGGAGGCAGCCGGCACACTGGGGCTTGACCATCAGTACTTTGGTTTTTGGGTTGTGGGTCTCTATCTCTCTCTGTCTGTCTGTATGTTTGTCTGTTACTCTGTCTGTCTGTGTCTCTGTCTCTCTGTCTGTGTCTCTGTCTCTGTCTGTATGTCTCTGTCTGTCTGTGTGTCTGTGTGTCTGTCTGTCTGTGTGTCTGTCTGTCTGTGTGTCTGTGTCTGTGTCTGTGTCTGTGTCTGTGTCTGTGTCTCTCTCTCTCTCTCTCTCTCTCTCTCTCTCTCTCTCTCCTCTCTCTCTCTCTCTCTCTCTCTCTCTCTCTCTCTCTCTCTCTCTCTCTCTCTCCTCTCTCTCTCTCTCTCTCTCTCTCACTCTCTCTCTTCCCCATAGCTTTCCAAGGTGTCACTGTCTGTGCGGCAGAGAGTGTTCCAGGTGATGTCTCATGGCTGAGATGAACCAAGTGAAAACCGTCCTTCTCTACGTAGGTACAGGATACGTGCTAGATATCAGGGCCATTCCATAGTCCAAAGCCTTCTCCCCCTGTGAATTTGTCATGATCATTTTTCTGTCTTTAAATTCCCCCCCGGCTCTCACTTTCTATCTGTCAAGGGTAACAGCCCGGTAAGCCAGATCATTCACATTTAATTTCTCTCTCTCTCTCTCTCTCTCTCTCTCTCCTCTCTCTCTCTCTCTCTCTCTCCTCTCTCTCTCTCTCTCTCTCTCTCTCTCTCCTCTCTCTCTCCTCTCTCTCTCTCTCTCTCTCACTCTCACTCTCTATCTGTCACTCTCTCTCTCCCTATCCCTCCCTCTCTCCCCTCTCTCTCTAATTATTTAGAAAGTACATAACTATGTCTATAATCACTACTCCTATCTATTTGTGTTTATCCCCCCCCCCCCCAGTTTTTGTTGTTAGGAACCGACTTTGTTGATGTTCATGCTATCAATCATCGCCGACACCAGTAACACATATATCTGGTTCCTTGCTTGTACTCTACTGACTTCTCTATCTGAAGGATTTTTAAGGATTTTTTTTTTTGCCAGGGCCATTGATATATTTTCATCATTCTTTTGTTGTTTTCTTTAGGATTTCCTGCATTTTGGGTTTTAGTTGCTTATCTGAGTCTGTCTGTCTGTCTGTCTGTCTGTCTGTCTGTATGTATGTATGTATGTCTATCTCTCTGTCTGCCCGTCTTTGTGCGAAATTGTTAGCGTGCGTGAGTATATGCATGCTGTATGCGTGCGTGCCTAGCTGTCCCCCCTCCCTCCCTCCCTTCCTCTCTGTCTGTCTGTCTGTCTGTCTGTCTGTCTGTCTGTCTGTCTGTCTGTCTGTCTGTCTGTGTATCATGCTTTATTTTTCTCTTCTTCCACATTTTTCTTTTTGCCTCTTCCTCGTCCGCCTCCTCCTCCTCCTCCTCCTCCTCCTTCTTCTTCTTCTTCTTCTTCTTCTTCTGCTTCTTCTCCTTCTTCTTCTTCTTCTTCTTCTTCTTCTTCTTCTTCTTCTTCTTCTTCTTCTTCTTCTTCTTCTTCTTCTTCTTCTTCTTCTTCTTTGCATTCTTCTTCTTCTTTGCATTCTTCGTCGACGTCGTCGTCGTCGTCGGCGTCGTCGGCGTCTTCTTCCTTGCATATGTATTTTTTGCAGTCTTTTTTGCTTTCTTCTTCTTTGCAGTTTTATTCTTTACATTCTTTTTCTTTGCATTCTACTTCTTTACATTTTTCCTCTAGCATTGCAAAATTCTTTGCATTTTCTTTGCATTATTTTCTTTTCATTCCTCTTCTTTGCATTCATCTTCTTCTTTGCAATATTCTTCTTTTCATTCTGTTCCACAACCTCTTCTTCTTTGTCTTCTTTTTTTTCTCTAAGTTCTTTGATTTGCACATTTTCTTCTTTGCATTCTTCTTTGTTTTTTTCATGATGTTTGCATTATTTTTCTTCTTTTCATTCTCCTGTTTGTTTTTTATTTCTTTGCATTTTTCTTCTTTGTAGTCTGCTTTTTTCTGTCTCTCTTCTCCTTTGAACTTTTTTGTCTTGTTTTTTGTTGTATTTTTTGTGATGTTGTTTCATTCAGCTTTTTTTTCTACTTCTTCTTTTTATGCTTATTTTTCTGCTTAGCTTTCTTCTTGTTGTTTGCCATTTGTTCCTCTCTTCCTCCTCTACTCACTTTGTACTGGCACTACGCCAAAGACAGTGTTGTGCCCTACAGCATTGCAAAGACATTAATCAGGCCTCAGAAACAAGCTGCCAAAAGAGCACTGGCAGTTGGGTTTTTTTTTTCATTTGTACAAGCACCTTTCCTAGATTGTCTTATAACTAGTTAAACAATTGATATCATACAACAGCAAACACTATCTCCCGTGAGGACGCCATGGCTAAACTCTAAATAAAATATCTAAATATCTAAATTCACTTTTTAGTGGAAAGACGTTAAAAGGGAGACGCCAAGGCTCTGTCAGTATCCCCACCTTATCGAAATTCTGTGATATGATTTTCCTCTTTTCTATCCTTTTATTTGTTTCTATGATTGTTTCATGTTTTCCTGTCATCTCCTCCTTGTCTATATTCTGCATTCTTGGTTTATTCTATTGTTTTTTGTTTTACTAGGAAGAACTAATTGATAAAAGTTCTCTACCACGCCGAATTTAGATGCGCTGGGTTTGACTTATTAAGCGCTTAACGGCAGCACAACGTATTTTTGCTCATAAGAGAGAGAACAATTGCTGTTTGAGCGTTTGAGAAAGGGAACGGTACACAAAACATTAGCTACACTTCTCATCGTTTTATAAAAAAATAAATATATATATATATATCATATTATATGCATGTCTTGTGGTTCTTTTTTTGTTTTTTTGCCGTTGTTGTAATCGTCCTCGTAGTTGTTGAAGTTGTCTAAGTAGTTGTTGTTATTGTTGCCGCTGTTAGTGATGTTACTGTTGTTGTTGTTATGTCAATTTTTTCATTTGTGATGATGGCGAGTTTGACGAAGATGACCACAACGTCGATGGTGATGATAATGGTGTTTGTATTTAAGTGTGTGTGTGTGTGTGTGTGTGTGTGTGTGTGTGTGTGTGTGTGTGTGTGTGTGTGTGTGTGTGTGTGTGTGTGTGTGTGTGTGTGTGTGTTGTGTGGTGCTCGTGCGTGTGTGTGCTCGTGCGTGTGTGTGCTCGTGCGTGTGTGTACATGCGTGTACATGTGTGTGCGTGTGATGATGATGATGATGATGATGATGATGATGATGATGATGATGATGATGA
>CM060328.1:52842975-52845475 GCA_030674155.1 Stramonita haemastoma
AAGATAAATTACATAATTTCGACGTTTTTAACTTGCAGTTATGAACAAATAAAAACTCTTTTTGGATATTTCAATTGAAATGAATAGTGACACTTTTTGTTAAATAGTTTTGGTTTACGTTCACATATAAAAGATGGATTATATCTCTCATGGTTAGTTTTCAATTAATGTTGCAGATATTTTGAAAAATTGCATGCTCCTGTGAAATGTTACCTATGCAGTAAAAAGAGAAGAGAGAAGAAGAGAAAGAGAGAGAGAGAGAGAGAGAGAGAGAGAGAGAGAGGAGAGAGAGAGAGAGAGAGAGAGAGAGGAGAGAGAGAGAGAGAGAGAGAGAGAGAGAGAGAGAGAGAGAGAGAGAGAAGAGGGGGAGGGGGGAGACAGAGGCAGAAACAGACAGACAGAGACAGATACAGACAGACAGACATACAGAGCTAGACAGACAAACTGACACAGACAAACAGAAACCCCTCACAGACAAGCAAATTCAAACTGACACATCGGTAGAGAGAGAGGGCGAGACGATCTTTGTTGCCACTGTGATCCCAGTTGTGGCTGACTTTCAAAACTAGCTACTGCAATAACCCTGACAAGAAAGAAACAGGGCTACGGGAGCTTTCACATTCACAACTTCCTTTTCATCCTCCGTTTCTTTACCGTGTACAATCGTGAGCTCAACAATACATAACTGTCATTCCACTCAGTACATGGAAAGAATGAGCAAAAGATTCCCCTTTGATCCTGTTTGTCCATGAACGTGTGGCAGGAACACAAGTATGTTAGTTGATGCCAGATCAAGTATTTGCAAAAATATTGTGATCTGAATTTCAGGTAACCCTTATAAATAACGTCAATGTTTCTAATGAAGTGAAAAGAGGATTGATAGATGTGTAGTTTGCTCTGTTTTTTTCTTCTTGTGTATTGTTGTGTTCAATTCAACGCCAGATCAGACTCTGTGATATTATCTTTCAGCTTATATAATTCATGCTGTCCCCTCATGAAGATTTCTTTTCGTTAACTATTAGAATACTTTTAATATTGTAGTCTACTCTTAGGTTTACCTATCTGTGTATGCTTTTATTCGTGTATTTCTTCTGACTGTTTCTTTCTTTTTTTAACTTTGCGAGTTTGTTCCTTTTTCCGTCTCAGCTACTGTAACAACCCTGCCCTGCTGCTCTCCAGCCGCTCATTCCATTCTCCCTGCCCAAGCCATACCCAGCTTCGTGATGTCGTCTCTCCAGGGTCGAAACCTCACAGGGAGCCCATTAATGTCAGGCTACCATGGAGCCACCATCCAGAGGGGCCCTGCACTGCTGGTGCGTCACTTTGATGTTTACTGGAGCCTGTTCTGAGCAAACATACGCAAAACACTGACTACAAAGCGCCTACTAACGACAATAGTAGCTCAATCACGGAACCGGACTGAGTGAGTCACCCACCCGAGGTTGCGACCGCCACAACGTCCCTCCAACGACCTTCTCCAGCGAACCTTCAACCCCAAAGGCTTTGACAAAAAATCACCGTAGGCACTGGGGTGTATGGAGAAACCGAATCTGAGGTCACCATGAGACACACACTAACAGGGCCACGAATCAGAGGCAACGGTTTTGTTTAGTTTATTTTTGTTTTGACTGCATGGTAAACAATGATAAAGAGGATGATGTAATGATGCTGCTACGGAAGTGCATATGCTTGGAGACTACTTTACAGGTTTCATTCATTCTCTGTCACTCTCTGCTGAATTTTTGAACCCCCCCCCGCCCTATGTAATTGCTTTTACAAGAACATTTACCATGTCATTTTTCAAGCAGATAATTAAAATTAAGCATACGAAATAATGAAAAGGTTTAGACCTATTCCTCTTTACTAAATTCTGTGCAAAAAAAACAACATTTGTTAACAATCCCAATTGCAGTGCTTCTAAATAAAAACAGAACATCTTATCATCATCTTTCTTTGGCATATCCCATTTCACGTCAAAATCCCTCCTCTCACCTTCATAACCATAAAAAAACAAACGTGCAAATACACTTCTGGACATTCACACATAAGGATGAATGATGGATGGAATAAATGCAGGAACAAATAAAGGATGCAGAGGATGGAATTGAGTACTAAAATCCGAAGGGTAATTGCAGCTAAAGGCAGACAGAGCAAGGTCGCTGGGGGGTAATGGATGCCAGCAGAGGCAGGATGGGGGAGATTTATGGCTACAGGCTGGGCCTTCCAGAAAAAAAAAACCGACAAAAAAAACCTCTTACACACTTCCCTGTTGGCTACTGGCTTTAGTTCTGCTTGAAGGACTCTGCTTCTGTGATAGAGGACAGACAGACGGACAGACAGACACACACACACAACACAAAACACACACACACAGACATACACACACAGACACACAAACGACACACAGAGAGACACACAGAGAGACAGAGAGAGACGAGGAAGAGCGGATGGAGGGAAGGACAGACAAGACAGGCAGACAAAACAGACAGAGACGAGGGGA
>CM060328.1:52850475-52860475 GCA_030674155.1 Stramonita haemastoma
ATACTGGCCCTTGATTGTCCTCGCTCCCCTTCGACCACATATATTATACCTTTACTTTTTTTTAACCTGTTTATATCAAAATGTTCAGAAATGTTTGAGTGTCGTTTCGGTAGGTAAGTGTTTGTCAATGATTTTCTGCTTTTGATAGTAAATTTCATTAAAATATCATTATGGCTAAGTTAACAAAAAAACATGTGACTTTACAATTTTCTAGACGCTTTAGGGGATAGTTTATTTGTTTTAATTTTGTCAGCACCGAACATCGAGGAGACTGTTTCAGTTAGTCTGCATCTTGGCGAGCCTATCACTTTGCAAGTCACATAATGCATGCTGGGTATGCTAGCATCTTTTGAGGCAACAATCATAACATGCTGACTCTTATGGTCTCTAGAGTGTGTAGGAAGAACCAAAGTTCTAGGAGTAATAGATCCCGCTCATTACTGCACTAGAAACTAGTCTTGAGTCACATTGACCACATTAGTTTTTCTCTATTACATTTTTTTAACTGTATCAAATGTTAGAACATGACTTTTCTTAATCTGATTCTCTTAATTATTAAATCATTTACAGTGTATTCAAAAAAATTGGAAAAAATGGAGTTTTGGAGAACTAATGTTCAGCCACCCAGAAAAAATGCTTCTTTTGTTTGGGAAGCTACACTGAAGTCAATAAGCATAGGACTAGACTTGAGCAGTTACTGCTGATATATCACTATAAGCTGCTCGTTTACTCTTCTTATTTCTCCTTTCTTTGTTGTCTCTATCTTCTGTCTGTGTTGTTGTCTGTCTGCTGCTGCTGTCTGTCTGTCTCTCTTCTTCTCTCTCTCTCTCTCTCTCTCTCTCTCTCTCTCTCTCTCTCTCTCTCTCTCTCTCTCTCTCTCTGTGATAGACAAAACCGGAATCAGGCCCTTTCTACCGGAAGTAATCAAAGATGATTGGCCAGCATATCAGACAAGCAAGTATGTTATAAAGACGGTCATTGCTGCCTGTATAAGCCCACCATTCCAGCAATGTGCATAAAGGCGTTATTGCTGGCTGTGTTAGAATCGGGTGTGTTGCTTGCCGCTGTAAGGAATTTCGTGTTTACAGTCAGTAAATGGGCTCTCTTCAGAACTGAGCTAGTCCCAGGAAATGTCTGTATTTATTTTGGAAGCTTTTCATGCAGCTATGAAAACTTTTATTATCTTTGTTAAAAAAAATATTGTGCGAGAGGAGAGGAGGGGGGGGGGGGGTCAGAGGCAGAGACAGAGACACACAGAGAGATAGAGAGAGACAACAGACAGAGAAAAAGAGACAAGGAGAGAGAGGAGAGAGAGAGAGAGAGGAGAGAGAGAGGAGAGAGAGAGAGAGAGAGAGAGAGGAGAGAGAGAGAGGAGAGAGAGGAGAGAGAGAGAGAGAGAGAGAGAGAGAGAGAGAGAGAGAGAGAGAGAGAGGAGAGAGAGAGAGGAGAGAGAGAGAGAGTTGGATAAAGAAATAGGCAGTGGGGGATGATATGAAAACAAATAACATACATTCGTTACCTAAACCATTTCTGTACAATTTTGATGAACTCATTAACTAGTAATGATTAGTGTTAATCATTAAAAAAAACAAACCAAAACCCCAAACAAATAGACATTCTGTTTATTCTTGGTTCGGGTATTTTTATGGGGGTTGTATTTTTAAAGATTTTTTGTTGCTGTTTTATGTTTAAGTTTCCATTTTGCGGGGGTATTAAATCTCTTGGAACCCATACGTTTTCAAATACATACAGTATACTTGATTGTTCTTATAATCCACCAAAGGCTGGCATATGTTTATGTTTTGCAACAGGATTACTTAAGCTCCTGTATACGTAAATGGTAAAGGAATTCGTTGCACTTGCATGATGCCACTTTGAGGTGATCTAGAAGATAACGAAAATTCCCACTCTAATCATCAGATGGGGCTGCGGAGATGGAGCCCACAGCCCTCAGACCCAGATGGAATGAAGTCAGTGATAATACAAAACAGTTACCTCATAAATATGCCACTTGCGTTTGTCCACTTGTAGCGTTTTGCTGATAAGCTGTGAGGCCATTGTGGGTAGTTGTCTTCTTGTTTCTTCTTTTTCTTGTTCTTCTTCTTTTCGTTCTTTTTGTTGTGTGTTGTTGTGTTGTTGTTGTTGTTGTTGTTGTTGTTGTTGTTGTTTTCTTCTTCTTCTTCTTCTTCTTCTTCTTCTTCTTCTTCTTCTTTTTTCTTCTTCTTCTTCTTTCAATGATCAGACAGCAACTTTCGTTGTCTTTTTATCAATTTTTATGAGTGAAAATGTGTTACGCTGCCTTTCAGCGCCTGACGAGACAGGCCCAGCGTAGCCGAATTTGGAGTGAGAGAGAATGGTCAATGTTAAATGTTTAAGGCTAAAAGGCAAGAGAATGGACCAATAAGGTAGAACATGACGAGAAGGAGGTAACAAGAAGAAAAGTAAGAGGTAAGGAGTAAAGAGAGGAAATATACCAGGAAACTCCTAGCACAGATTTCAAGAGGGTGGGGATACTGTAATACTAACAGGAGCCGGCACCTCCACGGGTGATTGTGCGGAGTTTATTTATTATTATTTTTTAAACAAATTATATTTATATCGAGGATAATGGAATAAGCAACTCAATGCTTTTTTTACATCCAGCCCCGTGTGTATGCAGTTTTGTAAATGTCGTCTGTTCCCACGGCACACGATGCCTACTTTAACGAAAGCGGAAACAGATTTAACGTGTGCATAAAATGTTCTGCTGTGTTCGCAAACGAGGCCTCGGTTTTAGTCTCATCCGAAAGACTTTTGGGGGGAGTAGAGTCAGCGCTGATGTTAACTCAAGGAGAAAAATCCCCTCGACGGGAATCGAACCGGGTCGTCAAATTGCCAGCTCAATGATCTGACCATTAGGCTATCCCGTCACCCTACGGGTGGTTGTGTGGAGTGAGGCAGTGTGGGAGGTAAGAAGTATATGGAGAACCAAGGAAATCATCTGGAAACTGAGATAACAGAAGAACAAAGGAATGAGGGGACACAGAGTTACAGAGACGTTACGTGGAGGGTGATTAAGACATGATGCTTTCTACTACAGCGTGGAGATAGCCCGTGTCCACGTATCTCTTTCTGCCACTGTCTCTCTATCTATCATGAGTTTTATTAGATCTCAGAGGATGTATGTATGTGTGGTGTGTGTGTGTGGTGTGTGTGTGTGTGTGTGTGTGTGTGTTGTGTGTGTGTGTGTGTGTGTGTGTGAGAGAGAGAAGAGGGGTGGAGGGGGAAGACAGACAGACAGACAGACAGACAGACAGACAGACAGACAGACAGACAGACAGACAGACAAGGACACAGATACAGACAGACAGAAATGTTATTGGCACATTTCAGTCTTGAAGATTACGTACTTGCTCTCCACGCACAGTGTTGGTTGTGGCTGGCCAGTCCGACACGGGAATGACAGTCCCTATGGCAGACAGTGAACATACATTCTAAACACAGACAGATAAAGACAGGAACAAAGGTGTTCTCATTCAAACTATGTGTATTCAAATTCCCGTCTTTTGTCACTTCAAAGAGAGAGAGAGAGAGAGAGAGAGAGAGAGAGAGAGAGAGAGAGAGAGGAGAGAGAGAGAAGAGAGAGAGAGAGAGAGAGAGAGAGAGAGAGAGAGAGAGAGAGAGAGAGAGAGAGAGAGGAGAGAGAGAGAGAGAGAGAGAGAGTATGTTTCCGTCTCGATCTAAAATCTGAATTTCTATCTAGAGTTACGACAATAGCCAATAGAAATGAATAAAATGAAACGAATGTCGCCACGTTTGTGCCACACCTTTTTGCAATGTACGCCTATAATCTTGACAAAAAGACGACACCTTTTCATACCCGATACTTTCATCTACGCATCAATAATTTGACCCTCTTTTGTCGGTGAGCGCAATAAAATTTGGATTAGTGCGCTCGCTTGCGCGCGCGCGCACCGTACACACCACACACACACACACACACACACACACACACACACACACACCACACACATTTTTTTTTGTAATTCTAAAGAGTTTGAGTTTCGATTTCGGCAAGAGCTTACAAATAATGGCAATGAAGCGTATAGAAATTTTCTTGTTTCTCATTTTCTGTCTGTATTCTTTTCCATCTCTCTGTCTTTTTTCATTTGACTTCTCAATGAATATATTTTGCAACTGGCGTTTTTTATGTTGACTTGCTCTTGTATATATTTGTGCTCAATGCCGTTAGTGTGTCATTTGAGTAGCTGCGTATGACTGTTATTTATTTGTAGTCCCTCCATTCCTAGTGTCGATTCCAGACAGTAGCAGTCGTATGAGGCTGGTAGTTTTGTAGTAGTAGCAGCTAGAAGCAGATAGATCAGCAGTAGTCAGCAGCTAGTAGTAGTAGTAGTAGTAGTAGTATAGTAGTAGTAGTAGTGGGAGGGGTACTCATAGTAGTCGTCATCAAAGAAAGACAAGAACAATAGTAACAACAACAATGACGACAAACTTAGATCATTTGCAGCGATTCCTGGTCCGATCTTATTTGCTTGTTTGTTTGTTTGTTGGTTTGGGTTTGTTTGTTTGTTTGTTTGTTCAAGTGTCATTGACTTCAAAGTTTTTTTTCCACTGTTTTTTTTTTCTGGCAAACTCATGCATACAAAACAAATTAGCTTACAATATCTATACTAAGACATACCTTAAAGTGTCTTGCGATACATACTTTGATATAAAACACAGTCGAAAATTGTTAGGAAAAAATATTTCACCAAATACATGTAATGGTCTAAATACTACAGTTTTGGCTGTTAGAATGGCTGCTAAGAGACAATATCGGCTTGATCCAAACCATTAACAAACGACCCCAAGACATGTTTGAAATATTGATTTTGAGCGAAGTTTTTGCTCACTGCATTTACATTATCAACCTGTCAGCTGATGTTAGGACCAGATCTCTCTCCCTCTGTCTCTGTGTTTTTGTTAAACAAGCCAACAACACATGGAGTACAAAAAACTGAAAAGAGTCATTTTTTTACCATCTCAAAGTAAAAGAATAAGAGTAGATTTTTTAATGGGCACAGACACGCCGACAGGCCTGCTAAAAACCTGTTTTGTCAAGATGGAGAGATACTAAGTCACCTCGCTGCTATGACAGAATCAGAGATGTGAGTCAGTGGTGTCAGTAAAGAAAAACATAGAGCCTATGTACAAACAAGATAGGAAAAGGCAGCCCTGGAAATCATAGCACTGAACAACAAAACAGCAACAAAAAAGACAATGAGCAGATACAGAAAGAGACTTGGGTGCATCCCATTCATCCAGAGAGAGAGAGAGAAGAGAGAGAGAGAGAGAGAGAAGAGAAGAGAAGACAGAGACAGAGGACAGAGACAGAGACAGAGACAGAGAGACAGAGAGACAGAGAGACTGAGACAGAGAGAAGAGAGACAGAGAACAGAGACACAAACAGAGACACAGAGACACAAACAGAGAGAGAGAGAGAAAGAGAAAGAGACACAGACAGACAGACAGCACACAAGGGACTTCCAAAAGGTTTTTTCTCCTGGAGTTTTCTCCTCTGTTTGTCTACCTGTGTATGTCTTAATGGCCGCTATGTCTTTCTGGCCACCTGCCTGTCTCTGATTGCTCCTGACAAAAAAAAGGAGCAAATTTTATCAAAACGACAGACAGGTAAGCACAGACAGACAAACACTCAAACACACAGACAGATAGATAGGTGGAACTACACCCATTGCCCAATAGACAGGTAAAAAAATAAACACACAGGAATATCTCAATGGTCGTGTGTGCAAGATGGAGAGATGAACAAGTCACCAAAGTGCAAACCAGAACCAGAGATGCGTGTCACTTCTGCTGTCAGTGAGGAATGCTCTCACATGAGAGATGTGAAAATGATGAGGGTAAAACACCATGCAAACGGGAAACATCAAAGTAAAATGAAAAAAAAAACTCAAACAAAGACAGCAGCAACAGACAGAACAGAGATAACTATGGCAGCATTCCGTTAACATGAAGAGAAAGAGAGAGAACAATAATCAGTGTTTATTCTTCAGTGTCTCCAAGCCCCTAGAATGGGGACCAACAAAAAAATAGCAAAACAAAAGAAAGGAAAACAAATATTGAAATTATTTCTTGACGTATGTAGCAACTGTCAAAACATGACAAATGCCGAATGGGTCCCCCTTAATGTATTGAGGAGAGAGAGAGAGAGAGAGAGAGAGAGAGAGAGAGAAGAGAGAGAGAGAGAGAGAGAGAGAGAGAGAGAGAGGGGGGGGGGGGGGGGGGGAAGAGAGAAAAGGCTGAGAGACAGAGACAGGCAATGGTAAACTGATAAACATACAGGCAGAAACGCAGAACCACAGATTTTGAAAAGACTTGAAATGATTCTTAACACGAAAAAAAAAATGTATGTATATATATATATATAAATATATATATATATATATATATATATATATATATATATATATATATATATATATATATATATATATATATAATATATATTATATATACTGAAAAACATATCAAGACAACAAGAAGGAAAAAGGCACAGAGCCCGTCAACCACCAAGCCAGTGAGCCAGCCAGCCAGTGAGCCAGCCAGCCAGTGAGCCAGTAAGCCAGCCAGTGAACCAGTAAGCCAGCCAGTCAGCCAGCCACAAAACCAGTCAGCCAACGAGCCAACCAGCCAGCCAGCTCGCCAGACATAAACAAGTTTGGGGAATAAGGAGACGGACAAATGAGAGGCCGAGTACAGACCAGTTAGAACACAGACTTGGAAGGCAGTTTTGAAACATCACATCAGTGCTGACAGCAGGGATAGCTATTCGCCACTGTCTGACTGTTCACCTCGCTGGAATCGTATAAACAGTCACCAGACAGATAAACAGAGAGGGCCGACAAGCAAGAAAACAATGAATACAAGATAAACCGATAGTCGGGTAGATAAGCAGGTAGGCTGACAGACAGTCAGAGAGCTGTCAGACCCGACAGACAGGTAAACAAACAACGTAATAGCAAGTAAATAGCAAACACAAAGACGCACAGGCAAAATCACAATTGATTACTGCTGCTACTGACTACTACTACTACTACTACTACTACTACTACTACTACTTCACTACTACTACTACTACTACTACTACTAACTAACTACTACTACTACTACTACGACTACTACTACTACTACTCTACTACTACTATACTACTATCATCTACCTACTGGGTTACAAGGAAGCAACAGCACCATAATCATAATTATACTGTTAAAAATATCCATCGCAACTGTAAACAATCCCCACACCTCAGTAGGGATGCAGGGGTTCTGCCAGTGCCAATATCATCCCCAACCTTTTGGAAATTTTGTGCTAGAAATTCCATCTTTACTATTTCTCAGGTCATGATTATTATAGAGAAGCCAAGACACAAAACGCAAAACGTGTTATTCTTTTTTTCTTTATCGAACACTTAGACATTGATCTCCGTTTTCTATCATATGAGCGAAAATCCCTTGTGCCGCTCTTAAGCGTCTGAAAACTCAGGCCTAGCATATCCGACTTCGGCAGGGTGAGAATGATCTTTTAAGTCTTTCTGGGGAGGAAATGCGAGAAGACTGGATCAAAAAAGGTAGAAAACAGACAAGAAGAAAGTGACAGGAAGGGAAAAACTAGACAAAGCAGAAACAAAGAGAGTTAATAGAAAAGAGGTAAATCCTAGCACAGAATTTCCAGAAGGTGGGGATGCTACTTATACTGACAGGCCCCCGGCATCCATCCCCACGGGATAAAAGTAACGTGTTGTGAACAAAGGAAAAGTCGGGCAGTACACTTTGGTGATAATCTTTTCCTGTGGCCTGATTGGATGGTTTTATAATGCTGAAATGAAGGGTACCACGCAGTCTTTGGGCTCAGTGTGGAGCAAGAAAATGATAGGGGAACAAAAACAGGGAAAAAGGCAGGAAAGGAGAGAGAGAGAGAGAGAGAGAGAGAGAGAAGAGAGAGAGAGAGAAGAGAAGACGACAGAGCAGAAGAGAGAAGAAGAAGACAGAGACAGAGACAGAGACAGACAGACAGAGACAGAGACAGAAAGACAGAGAGAGACAGAGACAGACAGAGAACAGACAGAGACAAATGAGACAGACAGACAGACGACCGACCAATGAACTGACCAAGCCAGCCGATAGACAGCAAACAGATAGAGACAGACAGAAGACCAATGAATACAAGCACGAAGACACAAGCCATACAGGATACAGACAGATAGACAGACACTGACCGACCGAGAATTCATACACTCACACTTTAATCGTTTTTATTGCACTATGGCCATTGTCTATACACAAACCAGCAACCGCAAACATGAAATAAAATAGAACTAGACAGCTGATAGACATGTGTGTCAAATATATATACAGTTAGTTGCAAATATGAATCTAGAAAGAATTGTTTCAAGCTTTTGGTGGCTTTTGTCGCTTACTATGTCTCTACAACCTATCAAACCGGTCAATGCCCTAAAATAATATGAAAATGAGTTTTAAACAAATGTTCGATGGTCAAGCAGAAGAAAGCAATCACAACAAACAAAATATCAGCATTCAGGATAATGTACTTTCAAACTCGTGATGGTGTGTGTTTGCTTTTATTCTTTGTTAAACAGAATGTACGATCAGTACAAGGCGCAAACGTGCAACGTAACCAGCATCTAAGAACTCTGCTAGAAACAAAATTGGTTGATCCACTTCAATGATATGGACGATAACTGACGTTTTGTTTGTGAATGATGTGCTATGAGTGAATAAACCCAATGCAGGTAAAAAAAATAAAAAATATAAAATTGGGGTTTGAAGTATGTGGTGGCTTCATCCCCGTTAGTGCCCTAAACCTTTCCCCGATCTACTAGACTGTGAGTTGTGGTCTGGGTGCTAGTCTTTCGAATGAGACAATTAACTTAGGTTCCAAGTGTAGACACGCAGTTTGCTCACGTAAAAAACTACTCACGGCAACAACATAGTTTTATTTGGTCAAATTATGTAGAAAAAGTCACTTTGATAGAGAATTAAATACATATGCAGACAAGGAAAAATAATGAGTGGCGATGCTTTTGTTGCGACACATTATCCCCGGGGGGGGGGGGGGGGGGGGGGGGCAGCCTGAAACTCATGCTGAGAAATCTGCCATGACTTAAAGTGATATACAATAAAAACAATGGTTGCGTGTCTAAATACCATGTAAAAGTAAAGGTAAAAGTGTCCCATAACCTGTGTGGTTGTGGAGGAGTGAAGCGTCAGAAACCTAACTTTTCTTAGGGCGAGTACATTGAGGGCGGCGCCCATCTCCCCTCCTTACCATTATCTGACTCTAAAGAAGGCAGGTACCTTTTACAGCTGGGTGAACTGGGGGATTGTACTGAAGCCAAGGCGAGCAAACGGTCACCCATCCAACTGGTAACTACACTTGATGCTGGCTTTAGCTTAGGGAAAGCGATTGCTCTTACCACTGAGCTATCCCGTGTCTTAACTACGCATGTACCGTGTGTAAAAGAACCCACGGCAAGATAACAGTTTTTCCTGGAAAAATTATGTTAAAGAAAACCACTAAGATAGTTGAACCAGCAATACACAAACCAGCAACCGTACACAATGCAGACCGTAATCCATAGGTGCTGCTCTTATGGCGACGGGCACTCCTCGTAAAGAGCAGTCCGAATTTCACGTAAAGAAAGCTGCCCTGACTTGCAATACCAAAGAACGCTATAGATCATTTCACCAGCAGCTAAACCCCTCTCCACCTATCTCAGCAGTCATTCATATCTCACCAGTCCAGGTGTATCACTATTTCAGTCAGGACTATTCCGAACAAAACAAATGACTAGTTAAACAGCTGCTCCGTACAACGTTGCCGTTTTTCATAGACTGTTCAAACACCTGCCTCCCCAACGATCGGTCTCTATCAGGTGTGGGGAAACTACACTCAGTGCGGGTGTAGGGAGCAATGCCCCTT
>CM060328.1:52865475-52872975 GCA_030674155.1 Stramonita haemastoma
TTTTTTTTTTCTGTTGGTCATATGAAAATGTGTAAGCCTCCCTCAGTCGGTGTCGACTATGGAATTCGCGCCGAAAGACAGGTCATTTGTTCAGCGACAACGCCGGCTGTGGCTGGTCAGTCCGATGCGGGAGTGGCAGCATATGAAAATAAATCGTGATAAACTGTATCTATCAGAAGGAACTGTAGCTTTAAACAGCCCATGGAAGGAATTCTTTGGGAATTTTTGAGAAACGTATTTTTCAAATCCTCAGGAACAGGATAATGTAAGAAAAAGTGTTCTTCATTCTCTATTTTATTGGTCTTTACAAACAGAACATTGCTTAACTTCGTTTGAACTATCATAGCGCTGTATATTATTGTTCAGTGGTAGGTCATTTAATCGTACTTGTGTAACTGCAAAGTATAAACAATTTGTATACATTTCACTGATATTCTGTTATTTTTCAAAAACAGTCTTAAAGTTTCTATAACCATCATAATTATTATCGACTACGATCTCTAATGGTGCCAGTCCATTCCTGGGCAAACCAAACTACAAGTCTCTGTTTAAATACATGCGAGGATAATTTATGTTCATGTCTCATGATCCTTGGAAAAAAAAAAAGATGTTTCACAAAACGATAGATGCAGGAAACCCAAAAATGATTTAAATCAGAGTATCTGCCTATAAAGCAAGGTAATTACATTATTTAAACATCCACACGGGTAAGCTTTTCTCACAGTGATTCCCACATGAGATGAGTTGGAAAGAACACTAACTCTAGCTGAACACCCACAACTTTAAGCTAAGCAAAATCCCCGAAGTCAGAATGCAGCTACCTTCATGGTGGGGCAAAAAAACCCAACCCGGTGGCGTATGCGAAATTTCACCATCAGTGAATCTTAAAACGCTAGTCGAGGAAATAAAACTCTCGGGAAAGCCCAACCACAAGAACAGCAGCATTCAGCGACACAATACTATGCAAGGATGTGTCATGTTACCGCCTACTGCCTCACCCTTTGACTGGGAGCCATACCCAACACCTTCCCTACGCTGCTTTGATCCACACTCTGTTTGCCTTTGTGTGGGAGGAAGAAGTATCAGTCAGCAGACCTCCCAACCACAAAGAACATGATGCAATGCAGCAACACACACACGCGCACGAACACACACACACACACACACACACACACACACACACACACACACACACACACACACACACACACACACACACACATACACACACAAACACATACATACTCTCTCTCTCTCTCTCTCTTTTCTCTCTCTCTCTCTCTCTCTCCTCTCTTTATGTCTCTCTCTCTCCGTTCTCTCTCTCTCCTCTCTGTCTCTGTCTCTGCGTCTGTCTGTCTGTCTGTGTCCTCTGTCTTCTGTCTGTCTTGTCTGTCTGTCTGTCTGTCTGTCTGTCTGTCTGTCTGTCTGTCTGTCTGTCTCTGTCTGTCTGTCTGTCTCTGTCTGCTCTGTCTGTCTGCTCTGTCTTTTCTGTCTGTCTGTCTGTCTGTCTGTCTGTCTGTCTGTCTTCTTCTCTCTCTCTCTCTCTCTCTCTTCTCTCTCTCTCTCTCTCTCTCTCTCCTCTCTCTCTCTCTCCTCTCTCTCTCTCTTCTCTCTCTCTGTGAGTGAACGTTGGTGTGGTGGTATGGCGGTGTGTGGGCGGCAAAGGCTGGCAGGTATTGTATTGTATTGTATTGTATTGTATTGTATTGTACTGTATTGTATTGTATTGTATTGTATTGTATTGTATTGTATTGTATTGTATTGTATTACATTGCATTGCATTGTATTGTTTTGTTATTGCATTGTATGCATTGTGTTGCATTGTGTTGTGTTGTTGTATTGAATTGTATTGTGTTGTGTTGTATTGTATTGCCTTGAATTGTGGTTGGAGTTGGATTGTGTGTGTTGTATAAGATTGGATTGTGTTTTATTGCAATATATTGTGTTGTATTATATTTATTGTATTGTATTGTAATTGTGTTGTATTGCATTGCGTTGCGTTGCATTGTGTTGTATTGTATGTGTTGTTGTTTCGTATTGTATCGTATTGTATTGTATTGTATTGTTTGTATTGTATTTATTGTATTGTTTGTATTGTATTGTTTGATTGTATTGTATTGTGTTGTTTGTGTTTGTTTGTGTATTATGCGTTCATTGTGTTGTATTGTATGTGTTGCATTGTTGTATTGTATGTATTATTGTGTGATTGTGTTTTTTGTTACGCTTTAATCAGTGCAATTTCTCTGCGTGAGTTGGCTGTTCCTCGTGGAGAAATTCGCCACAGACGGTTCGCCCATTCTATTTTTCGTTCTTTTGTTTTTTATCGAGTGATGTTTGCTTGCAGATTGTTTGCAGTATTTTTTTTAATCTCATGTTTTTTTTAGAGCACTAAATCATGTGCAGATTTATCTGCGTGAAATTTTGGGCTGCTTCCCCGGGAGAGAAATTCGCCACAAGAGCGGTGCCGCCCTCCATCTATTTTCTTCTTTTGTTCCCATATCAGAGTGGCTGTTTACTTGCAGAAGTTTTGCCAGTAACATTTTTTTTACTCTCATGGTTTCTTTTACGAGCACTAAATGAATATGCACAGATTTATCTGCGTGAAATTCGGGCTGCTCTCCCCGGGGAGAGCGCGTCACTACAAGTGCAGCGCCTACCCATTTTATTTTTTTTGTTCTTCTCCCTGTCTGCATCTGTATTTGTTTTCCTATCAGAGTAGCTTTTTCTACAGAATTTTACCAGGGTCAACCCCCTTGTTGCCGTGAGTTCTTTTATGTGCGCTAAATAGTGATGTGTAACACACGGGTTCTCGGTTTATCGTCTCATCCGAAAGACAGATTGGAAATATTTTCAACGAGTGTGGTACCTGTAACCCCAAACCCACCTCTAGCTGGGTGGGTGGGTGGGGGGTGGTGGGGGGGTTGAGAGGGGAGGAGTGCAGGGAGGAAGACATCATTCGATAGACTTCCCCCACCCAAAGAAGCTGGTGGAATGTCAAAAGGAGTCTCGGTAAGAGAAACAAGATGACCTGTGCTATTCCCAACACGTGTGGACCTGGAAGAGTGAGGGAACAGTGTATGCCATGTGTTGATGCATCCCATACTGTGATGACTCCCCCGTGGTGTGTGTTTATTGCTTTGCTATTACAGAGGGACAGAGATGGATGCTGTTTTGTTTGTATGTGTACACCACATTAAGTCACGGTAGATGCGTGTCTCTACTAGAGCAGCGCCATCACTTGTTTCTGTTGCTGTTATGCATGTGTATTTTCTTCATCAGAGTGGTTTTTATACATAATAATTATTGTGTTAAGGAGTACTATCTTGTCACCATGAGTTCTTTTTTGCATCGTTTCATACAGAACTCAGTTTATCGTCTCATCTGAAAAAACAAGCACCCAGACCACCATGTATGGTCTAGCAGATGGGGATAAGTTTTGGGTACAAATAAAAGGGATCAACAGGATCAGATCAAAGTGGGAGCTTTACTTTCTAGGCAGGTACGTTATCTGTAGACATTCGATTCAACTTGTTTTTTGGTTGGTACTTCTAGGGTTATAGGGACGGGATATCTCAGTGGTCAGAGCGCTGGCTTTCCTCAGCCAAGTTAAGCAGCATCGAGCGTGGTTGCCAGTTGGGTGACTGTTTGCGCGCCTTGGCTTCAGCACCGTACCCCCATTTCAACCAGCTGTAAATGGGTACCTGCCCTCTTTAGGGTCAGGGGAGGTAAAGAAGCGAGGGAGAGGAGATGGGTGCCGCCCTTAACATGCTGGCCCCTAGAGAAGCTGAGGTCTCTGACGCCTCGCCCCACTACGACCACACAGGTTATGGGACACCTTTACCTTTTACTTCTTGGGTTTAGTAATATGGAGTCCGAAATGTAAGAAAATAATCATGAATATGATCTGAACAGTTAGCAACAACATGAAATATGTTTATTATGATTTTCTTTACGGTCCACTTTACCTCAACTGTCCCCTATTCTAGTATGTCAAATTAAGAGGGCATTGATAAGTGTTTTTTAAAGTACTCTTTTCATGATTTTTGTGTCTGGGCATAAGTAACAAAAGTTGATAAAAAGCCGAAAATATGTAGTTAGTAGCAATGAACAGTTAGAAGCCTGCAGCCTGGTGTAGCAACATGTAAGGTGCAAGGTATCACAGACCTGTGCAGCGTGAAGTGAAAGATGAAAGCAGTAAAAGAGAAAGGAAGGATGGAAGGAAAGAAGGAAGACAGGAAGGACGGAAATGATCCCACAGTCTATAACAGTACATCTGTTAACCGGTGTTTGGTGCAAAGGCCTGGCAAATGTCTTTAGCCTGTGTAGGTGGAAAACACAGCATTACGTGGACCTGGTAACTGGAAAAAGCTGAGGGAACATCACTAAAACCCCCAGTAACAAAGCCAGCATGGACCAGACAGCCCGACTGCAGCAGAGAGCCAGGAAACCGGGCTGACATTTGCTTCCAAAGAAAACGGTTTGTTCGCTGCTGCAGGGATCAGTGTAACAAAGTCAACATGACGCTGGGATGCAGACCAGCTGTGTTCGCGTGCCGCAGGAAGGCAGAGAGAGTGCAGAGTGCAGGAGAAGAGTGTGTGGAGAAGCACAAAATGGGTTTGACTTTCTCTTAGTGGGGAGTATTATGCTATGACACAGCGGTAAATGTTTCAAGGTTTTGTGATGGATTAAAAAAAAATCATGGATTTTTATCTGTGGTGCAAAGACAACTAAATGATATCTGTCAGTGTTGTACACGTTTTTCCATTTTACTTTTGGAAACAAGGTTTGTTTGAATGAAAGAACTTAAAAGTAAAAAACGGAAGTTTGTTTCATCTGGTCAAACTGTACGGAACCATTTACATCTGCATTTAAATCAGCTCATTCAGGCAGAGTAATGAGAGACAGACAAAAAAAAAACATAATCAAAGACAGACAGTCAAACAGATCATTATATTAAGACAAACACAGGATATATCTTGTAAGAAATTCTGGGAAAACAGCAACAAAAATATACAAAGCCACAAATGATATTGATATACACAAAAATCTGTATGATGAATACAGCGTGAAATAGGAAAGAAAAAGACAGACAACAGAAGACAGACAGACAGACAGACAGACAGACAGACAGACAGACAGACAGACAGACAGACAGACAGACAGAAGACAGACAGAGAGAGAGAGAGAGAGAGAGAGAGAGAGAGAGAGAGAGAGAGAGAGAGAGAGGAGAGAGAGAGAGAGAGAGAGAGAGAGAGAGAGAGAGAGAGAAGAGAGAAGAAGAAGAAGAAGAAGAAGAAGAAGAAAAGAAAGAACAAGAAAAGAACAAGAAGAAGACAAAGAAGATAGAAGAAGAAGAAGAAGAAGAAGAAGAAGAAGAAGAAGAAGAAGAACCACCACCACCACCACCACCACCACCACCACCCCCAACAACAACAACAACAACAAAAAACAAAACTATGAAATAATAAACACAAAGCTACACTGTCAAATGAACCAGTGCTTAATAATATAAGACAAAAGAACAAGAAAAGGCCACCGCACAAAATAAAAGATAACATGTAGAAAGTGGTTTCATGTTGTGTAAGACAACGAACGTCTCTGATACACTATGAATTGTAAGAAAGGTTATCTGACAGCCAGATGTGTTGTCTCTCTGTTCAAAGGTAAAGGTATCCCATAACCCAAGCGGTCACTGAAGAATGAGGCATCAGATATCTCATAATTCAGATAATTCACGTCAGAATCCATGCTCAATTAGGGGCAGAACATTTCTGAAAAATGCCAACAACGATATCAAATCAAAATAACTGAGGATACCCTGTTCTAGACAAGAAAAAAACAAGACCTTGATAGACGGAAAGTAAACAATACCCAGCCTATACAAAAAAAACCAAAATTCTGTTCTTAAGAATAAAAACAGCATAAAAATGACTAGAACATCATCAACAACAACAATGACAACGACAAAGAAAAACCAAAACAAAACCTAAAAAAAGAAAATCTCTGAAAGGACTATACTTTTTAGTGGCATTAAAAACTCAATATCAATATTTGCAGTTTCTATGGTAAACTCTTGGCTCTTACAAAATGGAGGGGTGGGGATGTTAGTAAATGGTAATGCTTCAGATCTAAGACATGAGACTGACAGAGAAGGCTGCGCTGCTGTGAATGCAACAGGCTCAGTACTGTGACTGATGGATCACGGGATTCCATCACCTGACTGATGGATTATGGGATTCTCTCACCTCTGTAACCACGTTTTGTGGTTAGCACAGCGGAAAGGAGATTTTCTGGTCTAGTGACGTACCTTATTCTGAGCAGCTAGGTGCTGTTTACCCTGGGGATTAGGTACAGGTATTTTCGTCCCGTGGTTAGTGCTTCGAGGTTCATTTATGATGAGCTTTTGCCAATGCGAACGTTTTCTTGCCTACATGAAGGTAGCTGCATTCCGACCTCAGGGTGATGTTTATAACGACACAAGCGTGCATACGAGCTTTAAGATTAGACCATCATATCCTATTCACTTTAGTTTGCATTTTATTACTGAAAACATAAGCTCTTATATGGTCCGATGACGTTTTAAATTATGGTTTTCACTTTCCCATCAGTTATGTGTAAGAGATACAAAAAGCTTGTGGAGGCATCTCATTTTCATTGTCTGTATCTTTCATTCCATGTCTGCTGCTATGGCCTATGCTTCACATACATACAAAAATTATGGATATCATCAACATGTAACACATTTATTGGTCTATTCTTTACAAAGACAGGAGGGTCTTAGTGAGTGCACAGTCACGATGTTTTCGTTAATTAGCACACGAGGCCATGGTTGATAGTCTCATCTAAAGGACTTTTGGGGCAGTGGTGCTATTAGTTATGTTAACCCCACGGCAAAAGTCCTCTCAAACAGGGTATTGGTTGTTGCTGGAAATCCTGGCCATCAGATCACGTGCTCAATATTCTAACCACAGGCTATCCACATCCAGGTATATTTTATCTGTGAGACAAAGGAAGGAGAAAGAATAGAGACATATATACAAACAGAAATATATGCAGACACAGACACAGACATGCACAGACACACAGAGAGAAAGATACGGACGGACAGACGGACAGAGGCATGCATTTTTCTCTTTTGTTTCTCTTGATACGTGTCTTTACTCTTCTAAGCCCAAAAGACGTAAATACAGACAGACAGACAGGCACATTGTTAAATTGAAAACACGTGGATAACTTCACGACTGCTGAAAGCATTGGCAAACATGCACAGGTTTGTTCATAACAAGGAAGGCGCCAGACTTTAGCTAGGATGTGCCACAGGAGCGCACACAGGAAACTGGTTTGATTATTACAAACACATCACGATCTCTTTAAACTTCAGCCGTAACGGCAGTAGACACACCCTCCTGTAGCGAAAGGCATCATTAGTGCGGTTTGGTGGTGTGATTGAGATATCCTGCCCCATACCCCAATAAGAGTTACTGGCTGATTAAATCTGGA
>CM060328.1:52882975-52890475 GCA_030674155.1 Stramonita haemastoma
ACCCATCATACCAAGTAACCAGTGCCTGCAAAATTACTATCAAATTAATGTAGTGATTGATAACTGACTGACTGATTGATTGAATTTTGACTAAATAGCATCCACAATGAACTTATTGTTGTTGTTTTTCTAAATATACAATGATACCGAACGTGTAATACAGATAACACATGAAACACAGTAGAGTGATAGACACAGGAAAAAGAAAAAAACAACAACAAATGTACAGACAGAGACAAACATATCTAAGGCACAGACGAGAAGAGACATGAAGAGACTGATACGGAGATAACAAGAAATAGCGTTTCTAGGACAAAAACATACACGTTTTGATTAACAGCTCTCACGTCTGGCGTTTTTCACATGAAATAACAAAAACAAAGAACAAACAAAAAAGCAATCTTTATTATTCATGTTCAGATTTTTAAAAATAAAAAGATTGATTAATTCATAATAGAATAGATGGCCTTCTGCTCAACAGGAAATGGGAAGAAGATAGAAGTTGCGAACTAATTGTTATTTCCCTTTATGTCACTGTCACTTCCCTTTCCTCATTGTCTTTTCGTCTTCTTTGTCGCTATTTCCTAGTCTTCATTTAACACGTTGCCCTTCTCACCGAATGTTTTTCTTATTCATTGCCATTTTCTTTTTTTCTTGTTGTCATTTCCCCTTTGTCATTATCATATTTTCTTCTTTATTGTCATTTCGCGTTTATTGGCACTTTTTTCATGCTTATTTTCAGTTTTGTTTCCATGTTTTTAGAATACTCTTTGTAGTCGTTTATTTCTGTTGGTCATGCTTACTTTCTCGTTATGAGTTTTTTCTTTCCCGTTATCATTTCCTCTTTTCTTTGTGTCAGTCCCTTTTGCTCCCTGTCATTTTCCCTTCCCCGTTTCATATTTCTTCTGACTCGATGTCATTTCCTTTCTTATTGGCATTTTGTCTTCATATTTGTCTTCTCTTCTTACTGAATGTAATTTCCTCTTCATCATTGTCGTTTCTTCTTTCCTATTATCATGTTTCTACCTCAGTGTTATTTGTCCTTCCTTATTCCCACTTTCACTCTCTCCTTATCATTTTTTTTCATTGTTGTGACTTTCACTTGTTTGTTCTCATTTTCCCCTTCCTTAGTATCACTTCCGTTTGCTTATTGTAAATTTCGATTTCTTATTGTCATTTCCCGTTTCCGCAATGTCATATTATCTCTTATTATCAGTTTCTTTTTCTTATTATCATGTAATCTTTTCATCGCCGTACACTCTTTTTCATTTTCATTCCCTCTTCCTCATTGTCATTTCCTATTTCTCAATGTCAATTTCTCTTCTTTATTGCAAATTATCTTTAATCAATGAGATAGGATACACAGAGAGACAGAGAGACAGAGAGAGAGACAGAGAGAGAGAAAGAAACATGTAGAGAAAGATAGAGAGACAGAGTCAGAAAGACAAGCAGATAGACAGACAGATAGACAGACAGACAGACTGACTGACAGTCTCGTGCAAATGAGAGACAAGATAACCAAGACAGAAAGAGACAAACAAATAGACAGACTGCAAAAAAAGAGGCAACAAACAAAAAAAGTTAATAACCATAGAAAACGAAACAACAACAACAAACAGGCAATGATGGAAAAACACAGAGAGATAGACACAGACATTGCAGTGTAAGACAAAGGCACCAGGAGAGAGAAAGGAGGCTTAGATCCACAGTTGTTCACTCCTCAGTCACTCATCACAAAACTCCTCATCACCCATGGTCAGCGTCCTCATGAGGGAAATGAGGGATGTTGCCCTCAAATCAGCCCACAGCGTGAGGACAGGAGACAGAAGCCAGATAAAAAGTCCATCGCTGACTGTCATTTCCACTTCCCCCACATTGTCATCTGCTAATGGAATGTTGACAGCCCGTGTGCTTCCTCCACTATTGTCCTAACACGAAAAACCCTCGTCGTTAACAGTTCATTTATTGGTATGCTTTTGCTGCTTCCAGTGTGGTTTTAAACGCATCTAATTGCAAACCCACAAAGTGCAAGAAAATATGCAGGGGGTAAGAAAGAGAAGAGAGAGGAGAAGAGAGAGGGGGAGGGAGAAATAAGAAAAAAGGAGAGAAGAGAGAGAGAGAAGGGAGAGAGGGCAAAGGAGAAGAGACAGAGACAGAGACAGAGACCAGACAGAAGACAGAAAAAAAGACAGACAGACAAAAACAGCATGCTCGCACGTGGTATTTTTTTTAATTCTTCTTTTTTATTTAATCTTTTTCATTTGTACACATAACTTCTTAAGTTTTTCCCTTTAAAAAAAAAAAAAATCTAAAAAAAAATTAAAAAAAAAAAAAAAACAAAACGTGCGAAGGCCCCGCCTCTTCCTGGGTAACCAGCTTGTCCCCCGTCCGCCTTGTGGCAGCAGTCATTAAGCAAAAGGTGGGAAATTGTGGCTCTGTTGCTTTAAAAGGGGGCAACCAATTCTGACCATCCTCACGCGAAAAACAATTGGGACTTTTTCCCCTCCTTTAATGGAGCCGAAAAAGAGGAACTATAAACCCCCGATATCTTATTTCCCAAAAAACACGAAATAACAGCGCTATTGATTTTCAAATTAAACATATCAACTATTTTAAATTCAAATAAGGGGACTTAGCCCCGCTTTTGTTTAGCAAAAAAAGGGGACTAAAAACCGCTTTTTTATGTCAATAAGGGACACTAAACAGGTAGTTGATTGTCAAATAAGGGGACATACACCGCGTTGATTGTCAAAAAAGGGAGACTATAACACCGCTAGTTTTATGTAATAAGGGAGAAATAACAGCGCGTTTATTTTCAAATAAGGGGACTATAAAAAGCCGCAGTTTTATTTCAACAAAAGGGAGACTATAACAGCGATTTTTCAATAATAGTAAAACGAGAAGTGAGAAAAACAGAAAGAGACAGACAGACCAACAGAAAATAACACAGACAACGACAGAGAAGAGAGATAGACAGGGCAAAAAACGGGGCGCTGTTTTTTCGGGCTGTAGTTATGAAAATTTACCAGCAAATTCATAATTAAATCATTTAAATATTTTTTTTTTATCACACACACCATAACACACATACATACACACACCCCGCAGCAACACACACACACACGCCAAAAAACACAAACCACACACACACACACACAAAACCAAAACACACACAAACACACCACACACACACCACACACAAACACACACCACACCACACAAAAAACACACACACAAACACACACACACACACACCACCACACAACACACCCACAACACCACACACAAAACCCCCCAACCCCCCCCACACAAAAACACTATTTAAACATTTCTACAATTGATGCCTGGTTCTTTCCGTTTTAATATTTTTTTTTTTAATAAAAATTTTAGAGGAGAGTGCAAGCTTTTAAAAAGTTTTTTCTGGAACTTTGAATCCCTACAGAACACATCATTTCAACAAAGACGTGCATAAAAATCCAAAACCATTGGCCCCCAAAAAAAATAAAAAAAAAGAAAAGGAAAAAAGGAAGGAAAAAAGAAAAAAAGGGGTTGCAAAAAAAAAAAAAAGCAAAGCACGCCAAGGGGGGGGAAAAAAAAGAAGGGGCAAATGAAGAAGGGGGGGGACAGAACGGAATGGAGGGAAAAATCGGGGAAAAAATTTAAAAAAAACAGAACAGAGAGAGAAGAAAGGAAAAGGGTTTAAGTTTAGGAGTGTTTGATGAGATAAGGGATGATAATATATAGTTAAAACCTTTGTGTTTTCCCCGTTTTTTTGGGGGGTCCCGTGTGCGAAGCCCCGGGAGATATCTTTTACACACTTAAAACCCTTGGGTGGGGCCTTGTGGCCGGTTTGAAAGATACAAAAAATTTTAAAAAAAATTCCCGGGACAAAAGTTTTTAAAAAACAAATGGCGCTTTTCCCCTTACCGCAATAAAAAGTTTTCCGATAAAAATTGTAATAAAAAACAAAAAAAAAAAAGAATAATGAAAAAACAATCAAAAACTCTTCTCTCTTCTCTCTCTCTCTCTCTCTCTCTCTCTCTCTCTCTCTCTCTCTCTCTCTCTCTCTCTCTCTCTCTCTCTCCCTATTACTTAAGAAGATCAGTAGTTGAATCTAAAATTAAATACTAAGCTCTTTTTTTTTCACTGTTTGAAGCACTCATATTTTGGCAAACACTTATCAACTCTTCAATTCTTGTTTTATTTGCAACTTTAATATTAGAATTAGGTGTCAATCACTCAAGCAATCACTCGTTTACTCACCCATTTATTTATTCACCCATTTACTCACCCACTCACCCACTCAATCACCCACCTACCACGTTACTCACCCACCACTCACTCATCCACTCACTCACTCACCCGTTCACTTACTCACTCACCCGTTCACTTACTCACTCACGCAATCAGTCACCCAATCAATCAACATGCACAACACTGTGATATGAGCCTATCATTCACTCCTTCATAGACTAAAATTCATTATCCCAATCAATCAATCAATCAATCAATCAATCAATCAATCAATCAATTAATCAATCAATCAATCCATCAATCAACTCCTAGTGAGCTGTGATCCCTTTTTCTGTGCTAAGAAAAGAGAACCCCTTGTCAATCAATACAAGGGAGATCAGACAATGATAACATCCATTTCCCCTCAGTGACTTCCTCTTTGGTAGAATGGCGCTTTTCTTGGGACGCTTGGCACGCGAACGGTTATTTTAGAATGTGGTGGCTTTTTTTTCGTTCTGTGTTTTATGCTTGCATTGGTTTAGGGTTTTCTTCGTCTTTTCTTTCCTTTTAATTGTGTTTTTTGCTTGTGTACTTTTCTTGTTTGTTTGTTGTTTTCTTTTAATTGTGTGTGGTTTTTTGCTGTTGTTTTTGTTGTCTGTGTTTCGGGGGTTGTTTGGGTTTTTTTGGTTTTTTTGCTTTTACTACTACTATACTACTACTACTACTACTACTACTACTACTACTACTACTACTACTACTACTACTACTACTACTACTACTACTACTACTACTACTACCACTACTACTACTACTCCTGCTCCTCTTGCTACTACTACTACTACTACTACTACTACTACTACTACTACTACTACTACTACTACTACTACTACTACTACTACTGCTGCTGCTGCTGCTACTACTACTACTACTACTACTACTTACTACTACTACTACTACTACTATTGCTGCTGCTGCCGCTACTACTACTACTACTATACTACTACTACTACTACTACTACTACTACTACTACTACTACTACTACTACTACTACTACTTCTACTACTACTACTACTACTACTACTACTACTACTACTACTACTACTACTACTACTACTACTACTTCTACTACTACTACTGCTGCTGCTGCTGCTGCTGCTGCTGCTGCTGCTGCTATCATTACTACTACAACTACTTCTTCTAGTACAACAACTACTACTTCTACTGCCTCTACTACTACTAATGATAATAATAGTATTAGTGTGTGAAATCTCTAAAGCGCTGCAGCTGACTCTTGTAAAGCAAACAAATCATAGCGCTACTTCTTTTGAGGGGGCTTTGAATGTAATCAACCAGAACACAAGGTGTTTTGTACTGTCTCAATACTAAATAATAAATCAATTCTCTTCTTCTTCTTCTTCTTCTTCTTCTTCTTCTTCTTCTTCTTCTTCTTCTTCTTCTATGATATAAATGTACACACACACACACACACACACACACACACACACACACACAATATATATATATATATATATATATATATATATATATTATATATATATATATATATATATTAATTACATAAGCAGACGCGTATTGCGCTTTGCACTGAAGAATAGAAAAATAGAAAAGAGGGATAAAATACTGCTAAAGGAAACAAAACTTGCAGCCAGACAAGATGATTGATACAGCTCTTGATCAATACAGAGAGCCAGCACCATGCCAGCCTCACTGTCAGAAGTGGTCCCTGCTGTTGTACACAGTCAGTTGGTGGTGTCTGAGTGGTCTGTCAAACAGTTCTGCTGACTGATGCTCTGCCCAAAAGACGCCCTCTTCTTCCACGTCACTTTCTCTGGTACAGAACTACAGGAGTGAGTTGTCTTCTTGTCACAGAAGATCCATTCTTACATGAAACGGGTTCCCTGCAGTCTGAACTAGTGCCCTGCTCTGGGTGAATCTGACGGGATTGCCAGACAGGTGGCTGCACAGTACATGTGGGTTCATAAATCAACTTGCTTTCAAGACGAAAAAGCTGAAATCAGTTCAACACACTATCACAACAATAACGCTGGAACATTAAGTATCAGACAAAAAGTCCAAAGGGTCCTACAATCTTAAGTTGCAGGTTAATATATCTTACAATTATTTAATGATATAAGGGTGAAAACTGTCTATTTCGCTACCGCCACGGCAAGCTTTTATGCAGACCAACTTCTGCCAATGGACAATACAAAGTGTGCACTGGCATTTTTTTTCTCACATCAGGCCCTTTATTAGTTATGACATAGTTAAGTGTATTAAGTAACAAAAGTAATTAAAGCAGCATTAAATGGCTCCACAAAAAACGGTATATCTTTTTGAATAAAACTAAACAACTTAATTGCGATAGATACATCATACCAGTTTACTTATGCCCACATTTGACACTCAGTGTCTCAATTGTTGAACTGGAAAATTCTCATATTTTTTTTCTTGATTTTCTCTGTTTGTTTCTTTTTAGCGCTAAAATTACGATATCTGCAATTTAAATGACACTTCATTTGGACTAAAATCAAAACAAAAACTAAATTGCAACTGGTACACTTTTAACTGCAGATAGTGTAAATTTAGCGCTGAAAAAGACACAGAAAAACAAAGAAAATAAATATATAGAAACGTTAGAAAAAACTTCCAGATCAACAACAATTAACGCACAGTGTTTACTACAGGCATAAGTACACGAGTGTTGTCACTGTCAGTGTCAGTTGTAAAGTCAGCCTGAGGAGCCGGACAGGTTTGTTTGGCTGGTAGTGTCTGGCAAGTACCCCCCTTCCCTTCCTTCCCTCTCCATCAAGGTCTGCCTCCTGGACAGGAAGCAGGATTGAGTTGTCTGCCTGTCAAGGAAGTAACTTCATTGAGTGATGAGTTCACTGTGGTTCTACATTCCCTTCCCCTATCTTTCAGGTCAGATAATGTACATTTTGAAAAACTATTGTGAAGCTGATGCATGTAGCTATGTTTTAAAAAAAATCTTCCTTGGATAGAGCTCCGAGGTTCACCAAGTGTGAGGTTTTGTGTATCCCATTGTTTTTGCCCACCGTGAAATCATAGCTGCCTTTCGACTTCGTGGATATTTCTTTGGTAAGAGTACAATCAATAGTGGTACAAAGGTTTCTAAATCAGCACACAACTTTAGCGGGGGTCAATACAGGGGTCCATACATCGAAAATCTTTGCTGTTGCATGTAATTATTCACAGCCAAAAAACCCACAATTTATCAGCAGAGTACC
>CM060328.1:52897357-52899857 GCA_030674155.1 Stramonita haemastoma
ACACACACACACACACACACAACACACACACACACACACACACACACACACACACACACACACAACACACACCACACACACACACACACACACACACACACACACACACACACACACACACACACACACACACACACACACACACACACAGGCGCAGTGAAAACGAGAGACAAAGAGGAAGATAAAAAGACAAAGCCTGTTTGATTAACACCTCATTCACTCCTGTTATTGACTGGGACCTAAAAAATCAACATCTTCATCATTCACGCTCTGGTCTGTGTGAGGAAATTTGATTTTCGCCATGACAAAAAACAGCCCACAACTGAAGGAAAGATGACAAGGCATGAAAATGGAGGAAAATCAAACGTTGATAACTGACTGCCATGTCCGCGTTCAGCTTGTCATTGGCCAATCCTGTGTGGACATCTTCTTTTGCTTTTGCCAAAGTTACCTGAACGTGCCCCTTACAAGATGCAAACAGGCCAATAAAATGGTGATTTCTTAAATTCCAGATAAGATACAATATCACAGTAAGATATTTTACAATGAATCGGAATTTCGTTGCCATCAGGACACCGTTTTGGGTGCTCTAACAGCAAAATAAACAACAACAAAGAAATTCTTTTGCTCCAGTGGTCATCCGAATTCTAAGTTCAGTTCACAACACTGACTACCCAGTTTCACTTTCTCTCAATCACTTGACTGATTGTTATTGTTATGTGTGTACTCTCTCTCTCTCTCTCTCTCTCTCTCTCTCTCCTCTCTCTCTCTCTCTCTCTCCTCTCTCATCTCTCTCTCTCCTCTCTCTCTCCTCTCTCTCTCTCTCTCTCTCTCTCTCTCTCCTCTCTCTCTCCTCTCTCTCTCTCCTCTCTCTCTCTCTCCTCTTTCCACACACACACACACACACACACACACACCACACACACACACACACATAATAATATATAATATATATATATATATATATATATATATATATATATATATTATATATATATATAATATATATATATATATATATATATGTATATATCTGTGTGTGTGTTTGCACGCGCGTATTATTGTGTGTGTGGTGTGTGTGTGTGTGTGTGTTGTGTGTGTGTGTGTGTGTGTGTGTGTGTGTGTGTGTGTGTGTGTGTGTGTGCACGCGTGCTTCTGTGAGTGTGTGCGTGCGTGAGTGTGTGCATGCGTGCCTGCGTAAATAATACGATTTTTTCTAGTCAATGGTCTTAATAATATTGTATTCCTACATTGGTGTATGTGTGTGTAGGTGTGTGTGCGTGTGCGCACGCACGTGCATGCATACATGCATACATGCATGCATGTGTGTGTATTATTTTGATTTGAAGCTACCCTGGAATGTTTAAGGTAGTATGAAATGTAGCTTTCTTGTTGTTTTTTTTCTCCAGATTATGATTTGAATTAGTATTCCTTTTAGTATTGTGATTGCCCTTCGAGGGAAGATTAATGTGTTTTTGACTGGGCATGATTTGACATATCAACCATGTAATAACATATCATATCACGTAATCTAATATAAAACAATGCATTTAAACCCATGGTGGGATACTCACAAACGCAAATGCTGCTGCTTCATAATTGTTACGAAAATAACTTCCTAAAATCATGGAGGCCACAGAATTGCTATTAGATAGATATACGCCGCTTTTACTAACCCTAGAGAAAACTGACTGTGTAAATGATTGTCGAGTTCAGAAGACTGCTTTCTGTCCCTTTCTGTGTTCCTAAAATCACGCCACAACTCGTTGACTTCATACCCAGGGAGGCTGCTATTTGCTTATATCCCTCAGCTGTAGCGGTAAGTGATTTGAAGATTCGGCATGTCTTCATCGATTTCTCATTCTGTGTTGGGCTAAAAGTGTGATGTGGGAAACGTACATAGCTCAGAGCGGTTAGAGAAAATCTTACTTCAGAGAAGTTGAGTTGGAAGAAGCGAATAAATGAATAAAAAAAAATAAAAAAGCGGATAGATAAATGGAAAAAGGAATGGATTCATAAACTTAGGACTGAATACACGTGCAAATGAATAGATATTATAAAGAAAAAGGAATAATAATATACATAAATAAATATACACATAGATATTACAAGAATAAAACATGATTGAATAAAAGGCTTAATCACACGTCAAGTAATTTAAAGCCAATTACCTAATTAACTAGCTAGTTTACTAAACAACTAACTAGCTAATTAATTCGTTTAGCGACTGACAGATTAACTAACTAAGTAGCTAACCGACTAGCCTTATTTTCTGACAGAACGAAGATAAAAAAAAAAAAACTAATTGATTAACTGACTGTGTAGCTTACTAAATAACTCTCTCACTAAATGACTGACTGGTTCACTAAATTGACCAATAGACAGAATGAGTATACTAAATAAACCAAGTTTTAATTGATTAATCAATCAACCAGTCAACCATCAAACCACCCAACCATCATACTAACTAACCAGTAGCTGCAGAATCACGATCAAGTTG
>CM060328.1:52912357-52937357 GCA_030674155.1 Stramonita haemastoma
GTTGACCTTCTTGCCTCGCCCCCCTCTGTCTGTCTGTCTGTCTGTCTGTCTGTCTGTCTGTCTGCCTGTCTGCCTGTATGTTTGCATGTCTGTTTGTTTCCAACCTGTCTGTATCTGTTTGTCTCTCTGTCTGTCTGTCTCTTTGCATGTCTGTATGTCTCTGTCTGTTTGTCTGTCTGCCTTCTGTCTGTCTGTATTTGTCTCTGCCTGTCTGTCTGTCTGTCTGTCTGTCTGTCTGTCTGTCTGTCTGCCTCTCTCTCTCTCTCTCTCTCCTCTCTCTCTCTCTCTCTCTTCTCTCTCTCTCTCTCTCTCTCTCTCTCTCTCCTCTCTCTCCTCTCTCTCTCTCTCTCTCTCTCTCCATCAAAATCAAGTATACGATCTAGAACATGGCCTTTCTTTTTCTACGCACAACAATAAAAACCATTGATGAAGAAATGGTTGATGTTGCCCAGAGAGTCGCACAGTTCCGGACCTGTGACCGTAAACCCGGGCAGTGTCAGCAGGTGTCATTCATGTTCTTTTTTTTTTACTGTTGTGCCTTTGCCAGCTCGACACTCTTGGCGGTGACCAGAGTATACACTCTGAGTCCTTTACCACACCTGAAAATCCCTGTGAGACAGAGGGAGTGCATATGCCAAGCAGCACGAAATGGTAAAAAGGTAAAGGTGTCCCATAACCTCTGTGGTCGTAAAGGAGCGATGTGTCAAAGACCTCAGCATCTCCAGCGGCCAGCATAGTGAGGGCGGCGCCCATCTCCTCTCCCTCTCTGCTTTATCTTCCCTGACCCTAAAGAGGGCAGGTATCCATTCACTGGGTGAATTGGGGCGACTGTACTGAAGCCAAGGCGCGCAAACGGTCATCCATCCACTTGGTAAACCAAGCTCGATGCTGCTTAACCTTAGCTTGGGGAAAGCGGGTGCTGTGACCACTGAGACTTATTGACTGGTAGACAGTCCGCGATTCACATCAGGAGTAGGATGGTGAGTAAGACAGCTTTATAGACCTTGATCTTTGTCATAGAGGTGATGCCTCTTCTGTCCCATACATTCTTGTGGAATCTGCCGAAGGCAGCACTTGCTTTGGCGAGTCTGGTGTTGATCTCATCGTCAATGACTACATTGCGGGAAAGCGTACTGCCAAGGTAGGTGATCTTGTCAACCGCATTGAGTATTTGCCCGTTGATGGAAATGTTGGGTTCCACATAGGGTTTTCCAAGAGCGGGTTGGTGCATCACCTCGGTCTTCCTGGTACTGATCGTGAGACCAAAGTTGTCACAGGCTCCCGAGAATATGCCTGCACTGCGTTGCATGTCCGCTTCAGAGGTAGCATTGAGGGCACAGTCATCAAGAATACATACATACAGACAGATAGGTAAATGGACAGACAGACAAAGACAGAAACAGAGACAGAAAGACAAACATAATTATATACAAACGAAAGTATAGACAACAGGCACATGCAGCCGGAAACAAATAAACAGAGACATTGACATAGAATTTATAGATACCAAACAGGAGACAAAGAAACAGTATATAAACAAGAAAGCAGACATACAGAACAAACAAGAAAAAAACAAACAAAAAAAGAAAAAGAAAGATAAGGGGAAACAAAAACAAGATTAACACTGAAACAAGCGGACAGACAGACAGACAGATAGTTGGGCTTACACACAAACTGACAGACTTACTGACAACCAACAGAGTCAGAAAGACAAAGACGGAAGGCATTAATGGAAAAGATGAGTAGTGACAACATCATCTCCTGGTGAAGCAACATGATTAACCCGTGATTACTGCACATGTCCGAGCACGAACGGACCCTATAAGCCAAGTCTCAAACAGGACACAGAAACGAACTCACTTATTAAGCACAGATCACTCATAAGCAGGGAACACAAAAAAATACACAACACACACACACACACACACACACAACACACACATACACATACAATCACACACGCACGCACATACACACACATATATATCTTCTTAAAGTTTTTTCCTTTTTTCAAATATCCATATTGTTTTTTCTTAGATGGATGGTTTGATGAAAAAAGCAATTGTACTGCTTATTCAATGTACCATCTGGAAAAAAAGTTTGACTTTACACACACACACACACCACACCACACACACACACACAACACACACAAACACACACACACACACACACACACACACACACACACACAGACACACACAACACACACACACGCACACACACACAGAATCTCACACACACACACACACACACACACACACACACACACACACAAACACACACACACACACACACACACACACACACACACACAAACAGAATCACGCCCTTAACCCCTGTCAGTGACCCATACCATATGAATCGTTCTGATTCTATTACATATTATGGCTGTGCATTATTTTCTGGCTGTGTCCTTTTGTTGTTATTACGGTGCCATTGTCATATTGTTGTTGTATTTGTTGCAATAGTCATATTATGAAAGACTTTTGAGGGCATTGGAGTTAGCACTGATGTTAACTCCAGAGGAAAAATCCCCTCCACCGGGAATCGAACCCGGATGGTCAAAATTCGAGCGCAATGTTCTGACCACTAGGCTATCCCGTCTTCCTCTTGTGTGTGTGTGTGTGTGTGTGTGTGTGTGTGTGTGTGTGTGTGTGTGTGTGTGTGTGTGTGTGTGTGTGTGTGTGTGCTTGCGTGCGTGCGTGCGTGTGTGTGTGTGTGTGTGTGTGTGTGTGTGTGTGTCTATGTGTGTCTGTGTGTGTGTCTGTGCGTGGATGCTGGTGTATAAATCAGTGATTGCAGACAGTGATGACGCATGGTTGGCACATATCAGATACAGCAATATTCCATTGCATGATCTGTTTTTCCTCATCGTAGCTTGAAATGATGCTAGTGTGCACTGTCAGTGTTCATACTCCCCAAGCCATATGTTGCTGTCATATGCCATTCTATATTCATTCAAGCCGTAGAATCGAAACCTGCGCACCGCACAAGAAGCAAACAGACACCTGATTGTAGCTATCTTGCTGGCTTGGTTACCTAACAAATGACTGATGACAGATGGTGTTGATAATTGATAGGGTCCTTGGCAGGTTTCTTTGATAACAGCATTAAACAGAACAGGAGAAGAACATAATTATCTGGCTCTGTTGCTGTCTCTCTGCAGGTTTCTCTGTCTGTATCGGGTTTACATCTCTTTTTTCTATGCTGTCTTCCGGCTGTCTCTGTGTATATTTTTTTTCTGACTTGGAGCACGGTAGTGAAATATAAACAAAGGAAAACATAAGAGAAGAAAAAGCATGGGAGAAAGAGAGAGAGAAAGAGAGATGGGTGAATCAAACCCAGCATTTTAGGAAACATACAAGGTAAGATAGAGAGGGTAATGAGAGAGAGGGGTAGAGGTCCTAGTCTTCCAACTGACTCCATCATGGCAAGCACTCACTGGGTTAAAGCTGTTCAGTATAAATAGAAAAACAATACAAGAAAACCTTAACCAAACCTATGACTTTTTATGGATTCGAACCTACGACCTTTCATCCAAAAGCCCAATGCACACTCAACTGCACCATGGCAGCTGACGTAAAAATGATAACATTCTCTGTTTAAGGTGCCCTACTAAACTGCTGAATTTCAAGTTTAATAATTATCTTATAACTATTTCAAGGAATTTTCACAGCTGTCAGTTCCCCCACTTTTATTTACTTTCATCTGCTGTGTGTTCCATCCCAGCTGGTGCTTATTATAGCAGACTGACTACGCGTAGACTTGCTAAAAGGAAAAGGCTGATTTTAGTCCTGGGCCCTGGACCCTTGACTGAGTTATGCTGGAATTGTGTGTCCTGTGTTTTAAAATAACGTATCTATCTATTGACAACATCTGAGAGAAAGTTTACATCAGAAACACACACACACACATACGCGCGCGCGCGCGCGCGCGCGCGCGCGCGCGCACGCACGAACGCACGCACACACACACACACACATACACACGCACATACACCCCCACACTCCACCCACCCCCACACACAATTGACCATGATGCATTCATCATTACATGATTGAACAAGAAAAAATCACAGAAATGCAAGGAGTATTTTGTGAGAAAATACCTCCTCCCCCTTTTTTCTTTTCATACCTTCTGCTGGATCTCCCCTGCAACCAGAAATATAATGCCGTTACATGGCATATGTGGGCAGAAATGTCACAGACGTCCTGACCCAATGACTGGTGAGGTGTTAAAATGGCTCTCCCCACCAAAGACAGCGAGATCCTACTGGGGCCCAGCAGGTGTGCACAGGTGCTGAAACAGGGGCCAAAGGGGAAGGGGTCTTGGCAGGTGCTTTGCAACAACACACCCCTACCCCTCCATCACAGGTAGTGTTTATCTCCTCAGCGCTACAGAGCTTAACAAATGACTTTTAGTCATTGTAGGTGAGAAGTACCCACTACTGGTTTTGAGCAATAACAGCTATGGGTTTTGTTCAGTAGTTTTTAAATCGTATCTTTTGTTCCTTTTATTATGAAATCATGCTTTGGCCTGACAATATTACCACCAACAGGTGATAATAGAATAAAAATGAGAATTTGCAAGAACAGTTTAGTCACAAATCATATAGGTGAGTAGAACACCGTAGTTATAAGCTAACTCTGCCTATATCAATGTTCAGGATTCTAAAAGGAAGCAGGCAGTCATTTCGTATACACAGACAAGTAGACAATCTTCAGGTAAGGTCTTCAACTCCACTTTCCCCTATCCCGTTGTATTGCAGACTGTAGCGGCACCACTGAAGAGTTTGCAACCAGCTGTCGGTAATCTCCGCACTCTTCAGCTTTTGGTATCAAATGGTTCTACTCAAGGCCAGTCACTCCTTGACGTTGTTTCCCATCTTTTTCTCTGCCCCTTATCTCCATCCTTGCAGTGGTTTCTGTAGGACAGTCTTGGCCAGTCCAGGCGTTCTTTTTTTCTTTTATTCTTTTATTTCGAGGATAATGGAATAAGCACTCACGTTGCTTTATTACATCCAGTCCCCGTGTGTATGCAGTTTTGTAAATCTTGTCATCTGTTCCCACTGGCACACAATGGCCTATTCTTACGAAAAGCAGAACATGATTTAACGTGTTTGCAAGATCTTCTGCGTGTGTTTGTTCACGGGGCCTCGGTTTATAGTCTCATCCAAAGGACTTGTGAAAAAGTGGAGTCAGCGCTGATGTTAACTCCAGGGGAAAACGTTTTTAAAAGATGTTCTATTGCGTGTGATGTGCCCATACAACGTCAATTTGCGTTTTTTAAATTTTATTTAAGTCATCAAGTTTCTCACTTGTCTCAATGATGAGATTGATTCTAGGTTCCAAAGGAAGCAAGAAGAAAGAGATGTATGGGGCATATTTTGCAAGAAAACATACGCCCCCTCCATTGATGCTCACATTTTATGTGGAATGTCTCCCCCCCCCCCCCCCTTGCAACCAGAACTTGGTACTGTTGTATGGCATATGTGGGAAAATGCCACAGACCTTCCTGACCCAAAGACACTGCTGAGGTGTTCATATGACTCTCTGCAACAAAGACAGCAGGATAATGCCTGGGAACACCAGGTGTTTACAGGTGCTGACAGGGGGCACAGAGGAAGCGCTCCTAGCAGCTGCTGTACAGCAATAGTTACCAATCACTCTTTGGTTAGTCTTTAGTCTCTAAGCTGTACATAGGTAGAACTAGACAATTGAACTCAGTATTTCTAGGTGGTAGTTTTCTAACGTTACTTTTGAAAAATCACGTCAAATAATTTATTCTTTTATTATTTGTTATGTTTCAGCCTGAAAATACTGCCATTAACAGGAGAATGTGTTGAAGTGTTTTATTAGCCTGCTAGGCTGTTAGCTAGAGTTGTGAACAACTTTAACCCGATTTTCTAAGAATGGGAAATCACTGTGTCACCCATCTTGAACACCATGAACTTTGTTAATTTTAGAGATAGAACAATGAACATCAGAAGGACGACAATGATCTCTCGATTCCAGAAAATACAACAACTCAATTTGACCCATTTAAACCTGAGGAATCCTTTTGTAAAAACAGGTTACCATTTCATAGGTTCCTATCACTATGGCAAGCTACTTGAAAACTTTAAATGCACATTTGATATTTTTTTACAATCTTAAAGACAGTGTCGCCATCGTGCCATATAAGTTATGATTGTTGAAATAGAATGTGTGTGCTTAAGCAAACGCATAGTCAAATGCATAAACCTCTTGCACGCGTAATTTTTGTGTGGAAACATTGAAAGGAACACCCAAAACACATACATACACAAACACAAACACACACACGCGCGCGCATGCACACGCACACGCACACGCACCCCCTCCCCCACACACTTACATTCTTCCATACCCTCACACCCTTTGAAACCATTATTATATGGCACATGGTGACACTGTATATAAGTCTTTACAATATATAAAACTTGCATTTAAACCACTCAAGACGTTTTTATTGAAAAGAAGTGACACTGATGCTATCACACGGATACTGACTGTCGAATGTCCGGCGCATGCAAAGAATGTTCTCTGCTGTGTGTTGCGTGAGGGAAGGCAGTGAGAGGCCAATGGCAAAGACATTGCATAATTAGCTGTGTGCTCTTGCCTTTCATCAGAGAGAGAGAGAGAAGAAGAAGAAGAAGAAGAAGAAGAAGAAGAAGAAGAAGAAGAAGAAGAAGAAGAAGAAGAAGAAGATTACAAAATCTTTGTTTGAACTTTGTTTTTTTTTCAGGGGAAAAGCGTGACTCATTTACCGTTTGCCATCCGGAAAATAATTATGAGTCATACCAATGTTCTTATAGAATAGTTGGTAAATATCTTGATTTGAACAAGCTGTTTCTTTTGTACACATGAACATGCATATACACATAAATACCCACATGCAAAAACATACGCAGGTATGCCAAATGCATAAACACACACATACACACAAACATACACACATACGCACGCATGCACACACACACACACACACACACACACACACACACACGCACGCACACGCATGCACGCGCGCACACACACACATTTTCTTGGCTGAATCGTCTGCAAACTTCTGCAGTTTACAATGGTATCTTAAAATGCCATAATCATACAAAGCTGAATTCTTCCTAAGGCGAATTTGTGTGTGTTGCGTGATGAAGGACAGTGTCTGTACAATGGCAAAATCATGAGATATTTGGCTGTGGGCTCCTGTCTTTGATCAGAGAGAGAGAAGAAATAGAAACTGTCCTTTCTGTGGGCCTGTAATTGAAGACGCATACTTTTGTTTTACTGTCTGTGTATTATGATAATAAGAAGTAGTTTTTGGCAATTTAATTCAACTGTGTCTGCATGTGTTCTCTCTCACCAGATACATTGTGTTTCTCGTATGTTTCCATTTAGTCTTCAGATGAAAAAAATATGTCGTGTGAATTTTTGTTTGTTTGTTTGCTTAAAACTTTGCTGACTATCTTTACCAATACTACCCCATGATGGTGAGATTACAACGATTAACTGTTCTGTGTTCAGAGCACTACAATCTTTGCCTTTGTTATACCCTTGTAACCATGATGATTAAACGGAAAGAACAGTTTTATAAAAGATGCAATCACGAGATTCTCAAAATCGGAATTCATGTTTATGTAAACTTTTGAAATATGGATGTAGTAGTGTAAGATGTCAGTTATACTGATATAAATGACGGTCATTATAGTTGCAAAGATAATGATGATGGTGTGGAAGTGATGTGTGATGATGATGACAATGGTGTTCATGTTGAAGAGGATGATGTGACGATGATTAATGGAAAGAGGTTGATAACTGTTAAGTTACTTGGAATGTGAAATGGGTAAAGACATTACTGCCTTGAGGTCTACCTGCACACCATTCCTCCCAACATGTTTTGTGCAGTGGCCAAGGCCAAAAGTACATTTCCATTGTTCATGTTTTCTGGGTCACTCTCTATCTCGTTCCTTTGTATGTCTCTGCTGTCTGTCTGTCTGTCATGTCTGTCTACGTCTGCACACCTTCCATTTTTTCTGTTTTCATGTCTGTTTGTTTGTCTCTATCTGTCTCTCTTTCTGTCTCTCTTTCCGTCTGTCTCTCTGTCTGTCCTGTTCTCTCTCTTCTTCTCTCTCTCTCTATCTCTTCTCTTCTTCTCTTCTTCTCTGTCTGTCTCTCTCTCTCTCTCTCTCTTCTCTTCTCTTCTCTCTCTCTGTGCACTGTGTGAAAGAGAAAAGACACTGTGTAAATGTAAAAAAAAAACGTGGAACAAAGGTAACATACTATGACAATATCTCATTAGAGACATCCAGACATTCATATACATAAAGAAAAAGGCCTCCCATGATTGGAGAAACAGAACTATCGCAGATGTCCTCGTCTCCATGCCTGTCCCGGGACTGTTGTCTTTGCATCTCAGACGGGACCAAAGCCAGGCCATCAGCAGTCAGGGCTGATTCCGCCGCTATCTGAGTCAGACATCACTGCCCAGATAGGAGGCACGATACACTGTCGGGAATTTAGGTGATAGAACAATATTTTGTCTGGGGTACACCACACGCGCCGGCGCGTGACACACACACAACACACGCGCGCGCGCGCGCGCACAACACACACACACACGCCACACACACATACACACACAGAGTCTTAAGGAAGCGATAAATAATTCTTGCTCCTCGAAATCAGAGTAAGGCGCCTGTGTGGCTGGATATTTGTAAACAAATAGATTTACGCACTCATACTTATCATCCAGTGTATACTTACTGTTTCATTATGATTCATAAAAGTGATGGTGTAGACACAGTTAAGATTCTTCGCGAGCTCCAGGTGTTAGCTGCAGAACACTCATTAGCCCTAACAATAATCACCTTCTTATTTTTGTATAACATTATGTTTGAAAAAAGTATAACAAAGTATTATAATGCACTCATTGTAAAACGTCTGTTATCACCATATTTTCCAACTCTACTGCCAGAACTGGCAGAAATGGATGGTACAGGATGAAAGGAAAGGAATGACCAAAAGAAAGTATGGTGTGTTGTATCAGAAAACAGACCCAACCTCTCTTACCGTGCGTGGTACCCTGTCAGCATCTGTGGTATGTTATTGCTTATCTAGGGGAGGAAGGCGTATCATTTGGGAAGCTTCCTGACCCAAAGAAGATGATGGAATGTCAATACCGCTCTGTGTGGACTTCCGAAAACAGGGCCAGTCTTAGTGTGGACCCTGTGTGCAGAAGGGCTGGTGTGGTGTACAGCCATGAACGAAGACATGACTGCTGCAGATGGACAAAAAGTTGCAACGTTGTCAATAGTATGGGTAGTGTATTTCTTTCTCGACTTTACCAAAGTAAATAACAATGGTATTGCATAACATTTTATAAAACATTTATCCGCGTGGTTTGAAAAGGGTACAATTAATGGTAGGTAAACGTTTTTCATAATCCGTTAAGATTGAGCCTTTATAACATGGCTTTGATGCTTTGAACAATCTGGGAAATAAACACCTTTACAATGTATATTTTATCACATTGTCTGAGTTTTGAGTAATTGCAGAAGCACTGACTGAAAATTAACATGAAGAAGATCACTCTTAATTCCCTTTTTTCTACCTAGAATTAGCACATGCCAGAAGACAAGGCAGAAATGCAGAACATGTTAGCAAAGAAATAAGCCTTGGATGCCCAGCTTTTGTGCTGGATCTTCCTCGCACCCACCAAGGTGGTTCTGCAGTGGGGAATGTGTTGGAAGAAACTCCCCGATCCCAAACCACTGGTGAGGTGTTAATAAGACACTCCAGAGCAGACAGCATGATCACACCGGGCACACCAGGTATGCACCTTTACTGACAGGGGCTTATGGGGGAAGGGTTCTGGACAGCTGGTCTTGCAATAACAGATAGTGCTCCTCTCACTCATGGCACGTGTTTATCCTCTCAGTTGGACAGAGCTAAACAAATGGATACATCGTTTCTGACTGACGGGCTGCCAAGCCTTAGCCTGGGAGTTGAGAATCACTGTTTTATTCAGGAATATTCAGTACATTCTCTCCATTCTTTTCATTACAAATGAGTGCATGATGGGGTGGCATGGCCAAAAGAGAATTACAGGGTGTGTCAAAAACTAACAGAAACCAAAACTATCCAGCCTGTATTTTGTGTTGGATGACTCTTAACCATCGCAGCCCCCCCCACCGCCACCCCCCACCCCCATAAAAAGTGGTACTGTCGTCGTGCATCTGTTAGGAGAAATATCAGAGACTTACCGACCCAGGGAAAGTGGCGAGGTATTAATACAGCCATCTACAAACAATGACAACATGGCCACTGTGAGGCACACCAGGTGTGCACACGTGCTGTCAGAGCCAATGAAAACAGGATTTGACAGCTGCTTTACCAAAATAGACAGTTGCCTCTTAGTCACTGTTCGTGTTTATCCTTCCAGTTCTATAGAGGCAGATCAATTGAGTCAGTATTTTAGGGTGAGATGTTTCAAACATTTGTTTTAAAAGCAACACCTTGCGATGCAGAAGTTCGTTCAGAAATGTCAATGTAAAAAAAAATGTAGGTTGTTTTCAGCTTACGTGGTTATTTCATCGAGATATTTTTAATAGAAGTACGAAGGGTGTCACACTATAATTGTTTCTTTTCAGTGTTTTGAGTGTGTGCTTTTCTGTTTATTCGTTTATAATTTATTTGAGTCTTTTCTATATCGAGGATAATGGGATAAGCACTCTAGTGCTTTTTACATCCAGTCCCGGTGTGTTTGCAGTTTTGTTAATGTCATCTGTTCCCACCGGCACACGATGGCCTACTCTTACGAAAAGCGGAACAGGATTTTATGTGTGCGCAAGATGTTCTGCGTGCGTTCACACACGTGGCCTCGGTTTATAGTCTCATCCGAAGGACTTTGGGGGAGAGTGGAGTCTGCACTGATGTTAACTCCAGGAAAAAAAATCTCCTCAAACGGGAATCGAACCCGGGTCATCAAATTGCCAGCGCAATATTCTGAGCACTAGGCTATCATGCACGTGTGCATGTATGTATGTATGTTTGTGCGTGTGTGAGAGAGAGAGAGAGGAGAGAGAGAGAGAGAGAGAGAGAGAGAGAGAGGAGAGAGAGAGAGAGAGAGAGAGAGAGAGAGAGAGAGAGAGAGAGAGAGAGAGAGAGAGAGATTGTGTGCATATGAGTGGATGAGAGAGAGGTAGACAAATATACAGACACGAAGACGGGCGGATAGAAGAAAGGTAAGGTGAGGCAGATAGATAGACATAATATATACACTTGGGCACAGCACAATACATTACACATATACAGTGCAGTATGATTACATACACTGGGCTCCTGTGCAATCAAAAGGCAATATGTTACAATGCAACACAACGCAGCGTGAAAACATAATGCAAACTTCTTATCTAGTCTTACAGTGATTCCCCAGTGTGTTAGGTGAGACAGAGTGCAACCAAACAAGCAGAAACTATACACAAACCTGTGTGAACACACAAGTTTTGTGGAGATACATTTAGATTAATACCACACATATTCACATATTCACACATGTACGCGTGTACACATACGTGCACACACACACGTACACACACACGTACACACACACACGTACACAAACACATACACACACACGCACACACTACCGACTACTACTATCTAAGTTATCTGCGCTCAATGCTCAGCGCATGCACCAATGCTGGTTATTTCTAAATCCATTTTTTTTGTTTGTTGCGTGAGGAGAGGCAGTGACAGGCAAAGGGCAAAGCCATTAGGGAACTGGCTGAGAAAGCCTGACTTTGATCACAAGGCAAAAACTAGTAGATCTTGTGTTTGGTCTTTGACTTTTTTTGTGGGGAAAAAGCGTGACCTACATTCTTTTGCCTGTCAGTCAGTGCCAATTGTAGAAACATTTTTTCTTTCCCCATTGAATGCTCATACAGCAATTAGTGTTGTTTTTCATACGAGCGAAAATGCGTTGTGCTACCTTTAAGTGGCTGATACGTTCCAGCGCATCCGACTTCGGTAGGGGAGATAATTGTTATGTTTTAATAATAATAATACATGGAATTTGTATAGCGCTATCTCTTGTAAAGACAAATCAAAGCGCTTGCATTTGACCTACAGAGCCACAGATCATGCTGCCACCAGGCGCAAAGATCCCCAACTCCAACTCCCCGATTTTTCTTCAGGGATGGTGTCTAAACACGACACCTATGTGCATGCTGGTTTGTTATAATTTTGTCATCCGCTCCTACCGGCACACGATGGCCTACTCTTCCGAAAGGTGGAACGGGGTTTTAACGTGTGCGCAAGATGTTCTGCGTGCATTCTAAGCCTTTCAGGGGGAAAAAAGGCAGGAGGATGGACCAAGGAGGCAAAAATAGACAAGTAGGGGTTGACAGGTAAGAAAACAAACAAGGAAGAAACAAAGAGAGGGATAGAAAAGGTGACATTCTCAGCACATAATTTCTAGATGGTGGGCGATGCTATTTATACTAATATGCCCACGACATCCCCACAGAGGGGGCCTGGGGTGGGGGGAGAGGGTTCACTAACAATTGCTTCACTCACTCTTAGGGGAAAGGATTGTTATTTTCTCCTGTAGGCTGGCTTCAAAAAGGAGCGGGACACTGCAAAACCTATCCTGTACTGGATAATATCGACGATTAAATTATATTCTGTAGTTCTATTCAATGGGAACGGGATACCTCAGTGGTCAGAGCGCTCACTTTCCCCCAGCCAAGGTTAAGCAGCGTCGTGCATGGTTGGCCGTTCGATGGGTGACCGTTTGCGCGCCTTGGCTACAGTACTGTTCCCCCAGTTCACCCAGCTGTAAATGGGTGCCTGCCCTCTTTAGGGTCAAGGAAGGTGAAGCAGCGAGGGAGAGGATATGGGCGCCGCCCTCAATATGCTAACCCCTAGAGAAGCTGATGTCTCTGACGCCTCGCTCCCCTAAGATCACACAGGTTATGGGACACCTTTACCTTTACCTAGTTCTGACATTCTACTGTGATTAAGATAAGGAAATTGTTGGCGTTTTGTGTGTTTTTCTTAAAACTATTCTCCGTTTATGTAAATTTTACTTAACAGAGTTATCTCAGGCAAAAAGTTTTGGCAGTCGTTGATATTATTGGCTTAGTGCTTGGATCTTCAGTAATTGTCGTTTTGCTTTAAAATATTACACAGTGATTGTCTTTATACATGACAAGTTCTCGGCTAACTGCTCTGTAGCTTAAGAGAAAAACCTCAAAAAGGTTGGTGCATGGCTGCCTTTATAGCAGGGTCCTTGAAACAGGCCTCCACACACACTTAACCTCCAAGTCAAAGTAGACCTACAGTGGCTCCCAAGAGTGATTATTCAAGCAAAGTGCTTATTCTAGTCGCCTTTTTAGGATATTCAGCTGAAGAACGTCCAATAATATCAACAACAGCCTCAACAACAATAGCAACAACTTGTCAACTTTCAGCGCCACATCCCATAACGAAATCAACAAACCGGAATACTCTTCCCAATAAAACAAAGCCTTAGAATGACAGACCATTTTCCCTCAGCCTTATATTAATTATCTTCGCCTTGATGAAAAGTGGAAAGAACAACTAACAAACTGCATTTTGTTAATGAGTCCCACATCAAAATGTCAATTTCACGTTAATAAAGCAGACACTACAAACACGCAGACAGTTTGCTTAGGTGGGCAAGGCAGTTTCAATAACACGAAAAAGTTCATAATTGTAATTATCTTTTTCTTGCATTTCTAGCACGTCGAAGCATATCATTGCTCTGTGATAACTGATTTAATTTTCAAAATGTGCCAGACCTGTCGGAATGTGAGACTCCTCTGAGTCTGCAATTTTCTGGGGGTGTCAATCAGCCATCACACACAAATCACGATCGTGAATATTCTTGCTTTTCTGTGTCTTTGTTTTCTTTGCATGTCTCATTTTCAGGCTAACCTCCTTAAACGTTATCCCGAATCTTCCCTCAGTCGTCTGTTTCACACAAACACACGCAGAACATCATGCTTACACGTTAAAACCCGTTCTACTTTTCGTAAGGGTAGGCCATTGTGTGCCGGTGGAAAAAGATGGCAAAGCTAAGCTAAGCAGCACTGAGTGTCGTTTCGAAGTGGATGGGGGACTGTTTGCACGTCTTGGCATTGTTACACTCCCCGAATTCACCCAGCTGTAATGGGTACCTGCCCTCTTTGGGGTCAGGGAAGGAAAAGCAGCAAAGGAAAGGAGATAGGCGCAGCCCTCAATATGCTGGCCCCTGGAGAAGCTGAGGTCCTCCCAGTGACTATATTTGTTATGGGAACACCGTTACCTTTTACTTTTACCAAGAATTGTTCGGTAATTGTCTAGTTACATCATCAATTTGAAAGATAACAGAGAGAGTAACAGTAGGGCTTGACTATATGGCTCCGGGCTGGAACTGCCTATTGGAGGATGTGTTCCATGCACCAGTGAATCAACCCATCCAAGTGGAACTCTCTTTTCCTTCCAGGTAAATTGGATATGTGAGCTCAATACACGGTTGAAGGCTCATATGTTGACTTGTTTTCAAACTTGTCTTTTCTTGTTCATCTTTTTTTAAATTTTGAAATATGTATGCCTGAAGTGTGGAAGGAAAGAATGAAAAATGGCAGAAAATAATGAGAGAAAAAATGATGCACATGAAGAAAAAGAAACTAAAGTGTGAAGAAAAAGAACTACAGACAGAAGAAGAGAGAGAAGGCAAAGCAATAACATAGGGTGGCCAAACTATGCGGAAAGGGGGGTTCACCTGCAACACAATCCACTCAATGCTTCATGGGAGTGGCCTTCCGTGGCTAAGGAGATATGCAGAGAGAATGAATGAATGAATGAATGAATGAATGAATGAATGAATGAATGAATGAATGAATGAATGAATGGATAGAGAATGAATGAATGAATGAATGAATGAATGAATGAATGAATGAATGAATGAATGATGAATGAATGAATGAATGATTGATGAATGAATAGATAAATGAATAATGAAACTGGTAATGAATGAAAACTGGTGAATTAATAATTGATACGCAAATTTTTTTTAAAAAGCCTCTTCGGTGGTCCCAGTTGCTCTAGTCTCATGGTGACCTCAGATTTGCTTTTTTCATATACTTCCTTGTGTTGGAGTTCACGGGAACGGTCCTTAAAGGGACGTTGTGGTTATCGCCACCTCGGGTGCGTGACTCACTCAGTCTGGTGCTCCGCGACTGAGCTAATACTGTCCATAGTAGGGGGCTTAGTAGGTGGTGTCCTGCATATGTTAGCTCAGACAGGCACCATGAACACCACTGAAGTGACACAGCAGCAGTGCAGGACCCCTCTGGCTTGAGGTCCCACGATGGCCTGATATCCATTGGCTTCTTGTGCACCTCGATCACTGAAGATGAAGCAGCACCAAACATAACAAAAAGTGTAATATTCATTCACAAACGTGCTTTTTATGATACTTTGACCTTTTTTTTTGTTTCAAACGCAGCTTTTTTCTAGTTAAGTTTTGTTTAAGACAAATATCGATTCTCAGGAACATACAATAATTTAATGTTCAATGTAAATGATTTGCCTGCATAAAAAGGTATATATCGAAACACAATGTACAGTAATCAATCAGTCTATTTCTTTGCATTTATTTTAGCATCACTATTTTGTGATGAGTTGAGCAAGGCTGTGTACAATTCAGTTCAGCGTGTTTGGATTAGATTGGAAGGTAGCAGGCTGAGCAGCAGCATGGCTTGACCATATGGCTTCAGGCTTAAACTTCCTATTGGAAGATGTGTTCCACACATGAGTGAACACACCAACTCAAGGGGAAGTCTCTTTGCCCTCTAGGAAAATTTGAGATGTGAACTTGATATACGGGCGAAGGCACATATTTTGACTTGTTTTCAAACTTTTCGTTCTTTGTTCCCAACTTCCTATTTTGAACCACGCATGTTTGGAAAGCAGAGGCCAACAAATAAAAGAAGAGAAAATTAAAAAAAAAGAGGAAAAACTGGTCTAAAAGGAACAAATAATAAAACGTTTAAAATACAGAAAAAAGAAGTGCAGAAAGAAAGGAAATAAGAATTAAAGTATTGTGAGTCGTTAAAACTAAGCCAGCAGACATTTCCGCCAACAAGACATCCCACATAATTTACCATGAAGAGTGCATTCTGTGCCTGGAGATTAATAGAGAGAGTAAAAAAGACAGATTCCTGAGTAGACATCAGACAGACAGACAGGACAGACAGACAGGCAAACAAATAGATAGATAGATAGATAGGTAGATAGATAGATAGATAGATAGATAGACAGACAGACAGACAGACAGACAGACAGACAGACAGACAGACAGACAGAAAGTAGTAGTTAGTAGTAGTAGTAGTAGTAGTAGTAGTAGTAGTAGTAGTAGTAGTAGTAGTAGTAGTAGTAGTAGTAGTAGTAGTTGTATCGGTATTGGTATTAACTCTCTACTTCATCGTCCTTAGTTTGAAGTGTCAAAAGATAGGCCTTATTCTGTTCCACAACATGAATACGAACTTTGTCTGAGACTGAATTCTATACATTATCCATTATCTCATGACTGCGTTCAATTCAGTGATAAACAAGTTGAAAAAGTAACGCTGTAAACAACAAGAAGATAACACTGAAATAATACCACGTATGGCTTGGCGACATGGCTTCAAGCAGGGCGTGGAAGATGTGTTACATACACCAGTGAACACACCATTTCAAGTGGAAGTGTTTCTTTTTCCCTTGCAGGTAACTCAGAAATATGAGCTCGGTGTATGGGTGAAGGCAAACATTTTGACTGGTTTCCAAACTCTTCTTTCTTTGTTCACAACTTCCAGTTTTAAACACGCATGCCTGCAAGGCGAGAGGAGAGAATGAAGGAATGAAATCCAAGAGGAAGGGAAAATGTAGAGAAATCTACAAGCGAAAAAAGTAGGGAACAAATAAAAAAGAGAAAGAAATACAGACGAAAGGAAGTCAATATAGCATGTGGGCAAGACCTTGTCGACAAATGCTTTCAGCAGCCATGTATACAACACTTTCATCGTGGTAGTTGCTTTCCGTGGTTGATAGAAAATAGCCCTGTATGCTGAAAATGTGTAATGTACATGGGCTTTGGCCACAACACTTTTCAAGGTACAAGACTGGAAAGAGGAAGAAATAGAAACATGATTTTGCAATGCTTTCTCCCGACTCAGCAACATAATCATGAACGCCTAAGCATGCATGTTTCATAAACAGGAATACAATGCTGACTAGGACCAAAAATGAGTAGAGAACATAGTTCAGATATGATATGAAGTAAAGATGTAGAAGAGTATAGCCGTGTGGTATGAATTTAAGATGTAGAAGTGCATAATGGTGTGGTATGAAGTAAAATGTAGAAGTGTAGAAAAAGTTCAGATGTCTTAAATTATTTCACCCTGTTATATGAACCACATAAATCCAATATTTACATGGATAAAAATTGATAATGGTATAGTAGCAGACACTGTTACTTTTGATCATAGAAAGGGAGCAACATCAATTACAACATACATGGAGTTATCTGAAATTATTCGTATTCACAAACTTGTACATTTTAAAATAGTCTTCAACTGAAAACAACTTTGCAGCCTTTAGTTCATTCAATGCAACCATATATCTTTATGATTATGCGAAAACAACATTTGCTCTATTGTGCCCTATCATTGAATATAACATGTGATATTATGAGAAGGGAAATAGTGTGAGAATCAGAACATTGCACGACACTATTTCAGAAACAACAGCCACTCATCGCCTGCACACTGTATTCAGTAATGCCCTCTGGATCAGAGGAAGCAGGCAAACAGCTTACAGTCCACCGTTGTGCACAGAATATCCTCTCCTACTGTCACCACACACACACACACATACACACACGCGCGCCTGCGCGCACCACACACAAACACACACACACACATACACACATATAAACACACGCCACACACAACATAAACACATATATGCACACACGCGCACACACACACACGTACACACGCACACACGTACACACACACGAACACACACACACGCACGCACGCACACACACACACACACACACACACACACACACACACACACACACACACACACACACACAACACACACACACACACCACACACACATTGATAAAAGCAGACGAAAACACCAAGCCTCCACACCACACCTAGTGGATGGAATCTCTACCCAGATCACATTTTTCTTTCATTTCTTTTTTTTTAAAATCGAAAACGACTTTCACAGCTGCAAGCTGATTTGCCATCTCTCAGTATGCATTTTTTTGTTACAAGCACAGCGTGCGAAAGAGAGTTAAACTGCGAGTAACACCTTGATAACATCACTGGCGGTTTTTCTTCTTTTTATTTTTTGTTTAGCGTGTGGCATGCTGATACCATTTAGAAGGTTGTTATTGTTGTATAGTGGGGCGTTCCCAGGCTTGACATCACGAAGTTTGCATTCTATCTCTCGCATCACACCTGGGAATAGTTGTGAAACTGCCAAGTACACACTAATGGAGATGTTTCCGTGTACAGGGGGATTTGTTGAGGGGGGGGGGGGGGGCTTTTTGTTTCTTCTTTTTAGAGTTTGTGTTTGTTGTTGTTGTTGTTTTTTGTGTGTGTGTGTGTTTTTTTTGGGGGGCGGGTAGTCTCAAATTGATCGCCATCTATTCAGCCATACACTGTTTAGTTTGTCTTTATTTTGTTTTGGTGTCTGGGCTACAGCTCCAAGGTTCGCTAAAAGAGAGATGTTTGCGATTGAAACTGATTGTGCCCATCATTAAGGCAGCTCTATTCTGAGTTTTGGGGGGAATGATTTGGTGTCACGATTATGGTTAAAAAGTTTTTGTTCCGCTTTGGTATTAGTTGTATCTACTAGTTTATGATGCTTTGTTATAAAATTTGAACACCAAGGCTGACGTAAGCAAATACTGAAGAAACAACATCTTGTAGAGAAGAGGATGTATAGGCTTAGTAAAAGCAGCAGCAGCAGCACAGCAGCAGCAGTAGTAGTAGTAGGTAGTAGTAGTAGTAGTAGTAGTAGTAGTAGTAGTAGTAGTAGTAGTAGTAGTAGTAGTAGTAGTAGTAGTAGAAGTAGTAGTAGTAATAGTAGTAGTAGTAGTAGTAGTAGTAGTAGTAGTAGTAGTAGTGGTAGTAGTAGTAGTAGCAGTAGTAGTAGTAGTAGTAGTAGTAGTAGTAAAGTTTAAGTCAATGTAGGGTCAAGTCAAAAACACTTTAACCATCCCATGAAAGGCAGTTACAATGCTGACAGGCATATTGATATGAATCATAATATCAAAAAGACACAGGAAAGCTTTATTTAATATTTGTTTAAACATTCTAAAAGAACTTCAAATTAAAAATAACACACACACACACACACAACACTCACACACACACACACACACACACACACACACACACACACACACACACACACACACACACACACACACACACACACACACACACACACACACACACACACACACACACACACACACACAGCCACAACGGAAAGTATTTCACAAAGCAGATGAAAACATTGAACTCAACACACCTTTGTGGAATTTCTGCCCAGATCTTTCTTTTTATTTCTTTTTTGTAATCTGGAATGGCTTCCACAGCTGTTGGCTGATTCGCCCTCTTTCAACAGATTTTTTTGCACAAGCCCAACGTGCTTAAAAGGAGTTTTAGCAGCGCAAAGCACCTTGATAACATCTGACTGCGTTTTGTTGGTTGGCGGTGGCATGCTGATACTCAACCATTTAGTAGTTGTCGTTGTAGCTGGGCGTTCCCAGGTTTAACATCACGAGTTAGCTCTCTATCTCACACATCACACCTGGGAATAATTGTGCGACTTCAAACACACACTAGTTGAAATATTTGCTTGTACAGAGTTGTTTTGGTTTGTATTGTTTTCTGTGGGTTTTTTTTCAAATAGCTCGCTATCTTAGCAGCCATACTACTCTATTTAGTTGGGGTATTTGTTTTTGTTTCTTAGCTAAAGCTATGAGGTTTACCATTAATTATCTTCTTATGTATTCAACTCGTATTTTAACCATTTTTAGGGTACTTGCTTTCCGACATCGGGGAATGATTTAGTTTAGCAATTAGGAGGTTAAAAGGTTTGTCTCACGTCGTGCAAACTGTTCCCTTCAGCTGTTTCAGTATGGCCGGGCACTGTCACACGATTAACTGCCTATGAGCTAGCCAAAGGAACTCAATAAAAATGTTGATGTTGTTTAATAATAATAATAATAATAATAATAATAATAATAATAATAATAATAATAATAATAATAATAATAATAATAATAATAATACATGGAATTTATATAGCGCTATATCTTGTAAAAACAAATCAAAGCGCTTAAACAGAAAAGTTCTTTTGGTCTAAATAGTACGGGTATGCAAATGCTAGCATGTCCAAAGAAACCTGTTTTCGTTTTCCTTTTTTCTTTGAAAACATTATTTTTGTACAGGCTATTCAGTTTTAAGTTATATCCATTTTTATTCGTTGAGAGAGAAAGATATATATATATAATATATATATATATATATATATATATATATATATATATATATATATATAATATATATAATATATATAATATATATATAAAGAGGGACAGATACAGACAGACAAGGAGACAGACGGACACACAGACACCACACACAGACAAACAAAGAGAGAGAGAAACAAACACAGAGAGAGAGAGATTGTTTATTTAATCTTTTATTTCGAGGATAATGGAAGAAGCAGTCTAGTCCTTGTTTACAACCAGTCCCATCTTTTTGTAAATGTTGTGATTCGTTCCCACCAGCACACAATGGCCTACTCTTCCGAAAGAGAGAACCTGTTTTTCCGTGAGCGCAAGATGTTCTGCGTGCGTTTGCACACGGGACCTTGCTTTATAGTCTCATCCGAAGGCGAAGAGAGAGAGAGAGAGAGAGAGAGAGAGAGAGAGAGAGAGAGAGAGAGAGAGAGAGAGAGAGAGAGAGAGAGAGAGAGAGAGAGAGAACGAGACACACACACACACACACACCACACCACACACACACACACACACACACACACACACACACACACACACACACAACACACAGACACACAGACATATGCCAAACGAAACAGAGAAACATTAATATGCATACAGAACAAAAAAAACAACAACACACATACAGACAGAAGCAATATCTCGCACTTTACGACACTAACCACATTTTCCTCTTTTTTCTCTCTTTCTTTTTGCTCCGAGAAAAGTCTGTAGCACCTAGTAAAGCACAGGCTATCTCCTCCCTGGCGTTACATCCGCCCCGACACGGCGGAACTCTCTAACAAGCCCTCATCTGGCTGAAGAGAACAGGCCGACACGTCTCCGCTTATCTCACCTGTTGTCCGTAAACCACAACCCAGGAAGAATAGTGTTTAATTAGCGCTTTGTGGAAAAAAGTACCTGTGCTAAGGACTTAACAAAGATGGTATTATGATTTATCATTTCATTATCTATGATTATTATTTTATTTATCGATTTACTTATCTGCTTCTTTTTTATCGATTTCCCCCCCCCCCAAATTCTGATTGCAGCAACAATCACCTTTACCATCATCTATCCGTAGTCCCGCAGACCATGAAAGATTCTGCAGCCAGCTTCCTCCACTCTCCGCGGTCCTCTGCTTTCGGTAGCGAATCGTTCCACTCAAGGCCAGTCCACTCTCTGATGTTGTCTTCCCATCTTTTTATCTGCTTCTTCGTCTCCCTCCTTGTACCATTCCCTGTAGAACAGTCTTGGCTAGTCCAGATGTTCGTGTGACGTGACCGTACCACTTTAGCTTGTGATTTTTCATTGGAGTCATGAGCCTTTCAAATAGTCCAATGACATTTTTGATTCTGGTTTTCACTTCCTTATTAGTGAAATAATCTCTTTATGAGAGACCAAACAGCTTGCAAAAGCATCTCATCTCCATTGCCTCCATTGCGCGTATCTCTCCGTTGAGTTCCATGGAACTTCATCTGCCTTGGCCGGTAACCTGCAATGTTTTAACGCCCAGTGATGCATACTGTGTTAACATCACCACCTCACGTGGTTTAGCACGCCTGCTGAGGAAAGTCCCGGGCCGGGGTGTGGCGCTTGGAGCCAACAGGTGAGATATTAGGAGATGGCTGAGGACCAGTGATGCCCGTCCACCCTACCAGGTAGAGTGCAGCAGTCAGACATCATAGGTACCACCTCAACCAGAGCCCTCTACACCCCTGCGGCTGCAATAATGGTGGATTATGGTGGATAGCTCCAATAATGGTGGGTAGCTACAATAATGGTGGTTAAGTTAAAGTTAAAGTCTGTCCGAGCCTAAGCTCATCAGGCCGGTGCTTATCCGGTTTCTGTGGCGTTAAGCGACTGAGAGTCATAAACCCCCCTGGATAGGACGCCAGTCTATCGCAGGGTTAACCCCCAATACAAGATTGGTACCTCTTTACACCTGGTTGGGGTGAGAAAATAGCCGTAAAGTGCTTTTCCAAGGGCACAAGCCATAGCCGAAAGCTGGGATCGAACCGCAACCTTAGATTGTGAGTCAACGCCCTAACCACTACACTACAGCGGCGGCTGTAATGGTGTAATGTATGGATAATAATGGTGGGTAGCTACAATAATGGCAGGTAGCTACAATATGGTGGCAAAACGGTTGCATACTCAAAAACCTTACCTAGTGGTGAACCTCAGAGTTCTAGCTGTGGAATAAAAAAAACCCACATTAATTCACAAAAATACGAATACAGAAAGAAAAAATAAGTGCAGAAGTAATGCAGATTATTACATTTTGGTACTACATTTTTAGCTTTTATATTGAAAACATATGATGATAATAACAGAGGCTATCATTTATTACGCATAGGGTTGTTCAAATGTCTTTTCTCTCAGATATATACACACCCCATTTTTTAGCTACTTACAGCAGAACTTTCTCTCTCTCTTTCTCCCCTCTCTCTCCCTCTCTCTCTCTCTCTCTCTCTCTCCTCTCTCTCTCTCTCTCTCTCTCTCTCTCTCTCTCTCTCTCTCTCCCCCTCTCTCTCTCTCTCTCTCTCTCTCTCTCTCTCTCTCTCTCTCTCTCTCTCTCTCTCGCACTCTCTCTCTCCTCCATCCGTACTCTAACGCTGTGTATGCGGTAAGACCAGACCACAATATTGACTTAAGGGAGACGAACAAGGTTATTGGTGCCAGAAATAACAAGAGTTCCAGGATCCTCTAATCAGGCAGACACTGTGGCGGATTAAGGTATCCAGGGTTCACCTGCTGCAATAAATAGACTCTCCACATGTATGCCAGTATCCCCGTTTTTCGGGGAATAGTTCAGTCTGTTTCCTGTCTGTCTTTAGATAGGGTTATACAGACTATTATAACAAGCATGTTTGTTTGAATGTAGCTACAATGTTGGGAATGATTTCATGTATGTGTTGTTATTGTCAGTAAACATAAGTATATGATGAATTTGTTGTGAGAGTGTATGTGTGTGTGTTTGTGTGTGTGTGTGTGTGTGCGGTGTGTGTGTGGTGTGTGTGTTGTGTGTGTGTGTGTGTGTGTGTGTGCGCGCGCGTGCCTGTGTGCGTATCTCTGTGTGTTTATTTGTAGAAAGATAGCTAGCTATATACTCTTTGTTACCAAGTCACAGAGTGGGCACTACACTTTCCCATGGTTAAATAAAACACGTGCGCCAAATAAAGAGCACAATATATGCAGTCTTGCTATAGCAGCAGATCTGCGGTATTCAGTAATAAGCCAGCCACTTCTCGGTTTGATACAGCAGGCACTGCTAACTACTGTCAATAAAACTTGATGGAATATGTGTGTTGCTTAAGGATGGAAAAACGAGGTTACAAGACTCACAGCGCACAATTCCAATATCACACAGTCAAGAGTGCTATATTTAGTGCACCCTTGCTTTTATAAAGTCCAAGTGTCGTTAATTCCTGCTATAATTAGCACCAGCTGGCCCCATCTGTGCTGGGATTGGATGGATTAATTAGCTGCTGAGAGGAGCTGAAAGTGGGGGAAACTGACAGCTGTGGACTGCCAAGATGATACCAAAATGCAATCTCTGTTCTTGTATGGAAGTTCTTTATTTTTTGTTAGTCAATGGGTTAGTTAGCCTGTTGGTATGCTATGTGGCCGTGGGTGGATGTGGAAGTTTGGTTACATGATTGATTGTTTTAGATTTGTTATGTTTCTTTGTTTTTTAATTTCTTAAGGTAAGGTAAAAAAACAACAACAACAACATCCAACAACCACGCACCGCAGATGTTGCAGTCATTAGATACGGATTAAGACCTGGGTATTTTAGATGTTCGAAAAAAAGTGTGTCTTTAAAATTATAGTTATGGAATATAAGCTTTTAACCTTATTATATCTCAAAGACAACACACACAAGATTCAAGTTTTATTTTCTTTTACCCTTTCTGGGGTATGTAGAGTTAAATGAATTCATCAGGAGAATATACTGAACAGCAATACACCAAAAAGGATAACAATACTTAAGCAAGAGTTCATCACAAAATGACAAACAAACAGCATTAAAACCTCAAAACATATTTTTGAGTCTATCGATTTCTTCAAAATATACAATGTACACTTGGAAAGACAAAAACAATGATATTTCAAGCAATCCCTGCAAATTCTATGAATTTTGAGAGAGACTGGAGAGTTTTTCGAGATTAACTTTTCATGAGAATACAGAAAGATATGACTGGACATGAAGTGAAGATAATGCTGAGGAATAAAATCTTGTTGTAATGTATACTGTGGGGACATTCCATGTTAAAATTAAACTCATCCTCTAAAACAGACATATTGAATTTGAACACATTCTTTTTTTCCAATGGTATTATTCTTGGATATTTAAAACTATGAACAACTTTTAACGCTTTTCCG